>JBBDGP010004518.1:0-115740 GCA_037952835.1 Lithobates septentrionalis | reverse complement strand
GGTATAGAGTTGTCACCTCATCCCTTTAAACCTGAACACATGTGAATTACTCGGGATCTGAGGATGATTAAATGCAGAGAAGACAACAAGTGAGTTTAATTATCACCTTAATCAGCCTCAGATCCCGAGTGATTATTATGTGTTCAGGTTTAAAGGGATGAGATGAGAACTCCGGGGCCCGGTGATGGGATGACGGTGATAGGTGAGTGTTGTCACCCCCCCCTCCACCTGATTGGCTGTTCTTATACAAGGCGGTCAGATGTCACCTCAACTGAACCCCAAGTGCCGCCAATCACCCCCCCCATAGATCTCAGATTGATAAGTGGGGGGGGGGCTGTATTCACCCAATGGGGGTTTGTTATTAGGAGGGACCCCCCCCCAGGTCTGTCATATGATGGGTGCGGAGGGCTGATCACATGACTTGATCCAGGGGGGGGGGGGGGGGGGGGGGGAGGGGGGCAAATCAGGTCCACATGCCAGTCACATGTATCCATGTATTAACCCCTTCCCTGCCAGAGCTACAGATCTCACCCCCCCCCCATACAGAGAGCCTGGGCCAATCAGAGAGTCCCGTCACAGCACACCCCGGATGTGGGTATTAAAGGGCCGGTACACAGAATACAGGGGGGGCCCCCCAATGTCATGATCAGAGGAGAGCGACGTCCTTCTACAAGTCACCAGAGGGGGGCGACACACAGACACCCCTCCCCCCCACTGCTAAATACTCCGGTATTAACCCCTTCATTACCTCTCTATGGCAGCCAGTACATTAACCCCTTCACTCCCAGCCCAGCACTATTCATTAACCCCGTCACTCCCAGCACTATTCATTAACCCCGTCACTCCCAGCACTATTCATTAACCCCGTCACTCCCAGCACATTAACCCCGTCACTCCCAGCACATTAACCCCGTCACTCCCAGCACATTAACCCCGTCACTCCCAGCACATTAACCCCGTCACTCCCAGCACATTAACCCCGTCACTCCCAGCACATTAACCCCGTCACTCCCAGCACTATTCATTAACCCCGTCACTCCCAGCCCAGCACATTAACCCCGTCACTCCCAGCCCAGCACATTAACCCCGTCACTCCCAGCCCAATGCATTAACCCCGTCACTCCCAGCCCAGCGCATTAACCCCGTCACTCCCAGCCCAGCGCATTAACCCCGTCACTCCCAGCCCAATGCATTAACCCCGTCACTCCCACGGCAGCCCAGTTCATTGACCCTGTCACTCCCAGCACATTAACCCCGTCACTTCCAGCACATTAACCCCGTCACTTCCAGCCCAGCACTATGCATTAACCTCTTCACTCTCAGCCCAATACATTAACCCCGTCACTCCCAGTCCAGTATACTCACCCCCCCCACCTCCAGGCACCTAGGGAAATATATTAACCCCTGTATCCCCAATCCTCTCTCACCTGCAGGCTGATGTCCAGGGCGGTGAAGAGCGCCTTACAGGCAGTGCAGGTGACATTCTGCAAGCTGTATTCCAGTGATATGGGGGGCGTGTGAGCGGAGAGGGGGAGCCCCAACCCCGGGGAGGAGAACAACAGCAGCACACCGACCACTCCCAGCATGGGGGACATAGTGTGCCTCTAGATCAGGGGAAGCACCGAGCCTATGGAGCCACCCAGATGGAGGGGACTCTCTCCTCTTCTCCTTCTCTTCTCCTTCTCCTTCCCTTCTCTCCTCTCTCTGTATAGGAGATGTGACTCCCTTCTCCTTCTCTCTTCTCTGTATAGGAGATGTGACTCTCTCCTCTTCTCTTCTCTCCTCTCCTCTCCTCTCCTCTCTGTATAGGAGATGGGATTCTCTCTCCTCTCCTCTCCTCTCCTCTCCTCTCTGTATAGGAGATGGGATTCTCTCTCCTCTCCTCTCCTTCTCTCCTCTCCTCTCTGTATAGGAGATGGGATTCTCTCTCCTCTCCTCTCCTCTCCTCTCCTCTCTGTATAGGAGATGGGATTCTCTCTCCTCTCCTCTCCTTCTCTCCTCTCCTCTCTGTATAGGAGATGTGACTCTCCTCTCCTTCTCTGTTCTCTGTATAGGAGATGGGATTCTCTCTCCTCTCCTTCTCTCCTCTCCTTCTCTGTTCTCTGTATAGGAGATGGGATTCTCTCTCCTCTCCTTCTCTCCTCTCCTCTCTGTATAGGAGATGTGACTCTCCGGTAAAAACCAGGAAGACACACAGCCCCTCCCCCTCCCTGTTCTGGGTGGGGACTGGCAGATCAGACTACAGCAGTGGGGCGGAGTCAGAGCTGTGATTGGTGGAGTGTCAGGAAGTGCAGATTGTTTACACTGTGACCTGAGATGATACTTTGGGGTTTATTTACTAAAGGCAAATCCACTCTACACTACAAGAGCACTGAGAGTGCAGTCTCTGGAGATCCGAGGGGGACATGCAAGGGAAAAATAAAACATCATTTTACCTTGTATGTGATTGGATGATAAAATCAGCAGAGCTTCCCCTCATTTCAGATCTTCCCCTCAGATCTCCAGCAACTGAACTTTCAAGTGCACTGCAAGGGGAGATACATATCATGGGGTGATACATTGTATACATATCATGGGGGTGATACATTGTATACATATCATGGGGTGATACATTGTATACATATCATGGGGTGATACATTGTATACATATCATGGGGTGATACATTGTATACATATCATGGGGTGATACATTGTATACATATCATGGGGGTGATACATTGTATACATATCATGGGGTGATACATTGTATACAATCATGGGGGTGATACATTGTATACATATCATGGGGTGATACATTGTATACATATCATGGGGTGATACATTGTATACATATCATGGGGTGATACATTGTATACATATCATGGGGTGATACATTGTATACATATCATGGGGTGATACATTGTATACATATCATGGGGGTGATACATTGTATACATATCATGGGGTGATACATTGTATACATATCATGGGGTGATACATTGTATACATATCATGGGGTGATACATTGTATACATATCATGGGGTGATACATTGTATACATATCATGGGGTGATACATTGTATACATATCATGGGGGAGATACATTGTATACATATCATGGGGTGATACATTGTATACATATCATGGGGGAGATACATTGTATACATATCATGGGGAGATACATTGTATACATATCATGGGGAGATACATTGTATACATATCATGGGGGTGATACATTGTATACATATCATGGGGTGATACATTGTATACATATCATGGGGGAGATACATTGTATACATATCATGGGGGAGATACATTGTATACATATCATGGGGGTGATACATTGTATACATATCATGGGGGAGATACATTGTATACATATCATGGGGGAGATACATTGTATACATATCATGGGGGAGATACATTGTATACATATCATGGGGGTGATACATTGTATACATATCATGGGGGAGATACATTGTATACATATCATGGGGGGAGATACATTGTATACATATCATGGGGGAGATACATTGTATACATATCATGGGGTGATACATTGTATACATATCATGGGGGAGATACATTGTATACATATCATGGGGGTGATACATTGTATACATATCATGGGGAGATACATTGTATACATATCATGGGGTGATACATTGTATACATATCATGGGGGAGATACATTGTATACATATCATGGGGTGATACATTGTATACATATCATCATGGGGAGATACATTGTATATATATCATGGGGGTGATACATTGTATACATATCATGGGGGTGATACATTGTATACATATCATGGGGTGATACATTGTATACATATCATGGGGAGATACATTGTATACATATCATGGGGAGATACATTGTATACATATCATGGGGGTGATACATTGTATACATATCATGGGGGTGATACATTGTATACATATCATGGGGGTGATACATTGTATACATATCATGGGGAGATACATTGTATACATATCATGGGGGTGATACATTGTATACATATCATGGGGGAGATACATTGTATACATATCATGGGGGTGATACATTGTATACATATCATGGGGTGATACATTGTATACATATCATGGGGTGATACACTGTATACATATCATGGGGGTGATACATTGTATACATATCATGGGGGTGATACATTGTATACATATCATGGGGGAGATACATTGTATACATATCATGGGGGAGATACATTGTATACATATCATGGGGGAGATACATTGTATACATATCATGGGGGAGATACATTGTATACATATCATGGGGGAGATACATTGTATACATATCATGGGGGAGATACATTGTATACATATCATGGGGTGATACATTGTATACATATCATGGGGGAGATACATTGTATACATATCATGGGGGAGATACATTGTATACATATCATGGGGTGATACATTGTATACATATCATGGGGGAGATACATTGTATACATATCATGGGGTGATACATTGTATACATATCATGGGTAGGGATGAGCTTCGTGTTCGAGTTGAACACATGTTCAACTCGAACATCGTCTGTTCGCCCGTTCGCCGAATTGCGAACGATATGGGCCGTTTGCGCCAAATTCGTGTGGCGCGTTACGGCCCATAATTCACTGCGGCATCGTAGTGCATTGCTGGCTGATGATTGGCCAAGCATGCACTATGACCCGCATGCTTGGTGTCCTCCTCACAGTGTTCAGCTAAAGCTACCTGTAGAAGGTTGGAGGTGTTCCTATACTAGAGGCAGGCAGTTGATTTTGCTAGCTGCAGTATCAGTACATATATATATAATATATATATATATATATCCCAGCTTAGTGCAGCTACAGGCTCTGTGTCTAGAGGCAACAGTGCTGGTCGTGGAGACGGTGCATCCTCATCAGCACGTGGCCGTGGGACACGCTTGGCCTTTTTTTCGGCAGCTGGCCGTGTTGAGCCGCAACATGCGGAAGACTTGGTCGAGTGGATGACCAAGCCGTCCTCATCCTCCTCATCCTCTCTCACCCATGCCCAGGGTGCTTTGTCTGGCAAAGCAGCGGCCTCTTCCCTCAGCTCAATGTCATCAGTGACTCCTTCCCTAGCCCCACCATGTCCTCCTGAGGAGTCCCTCGAACTGTTTGACCACAGTGTTGGGTACATGCTCCAGGAGGATGCCCAGCGTTTGGAAGGCTCTGATGATGATACTGAGCTCGATGAAGGCAGTAACATGAGCACGGACAGAGGGGGTGCCCAAGAAGGACAGCAATCTGGCAGTCATGCTCCCCCTGCTGCAGCATACTGCCAGGTTTGCTCCAGTGATGAGGAGGGAGGGGATGATGAGGTCACTGACTCAACGTGGGTGCCTGATAGTAGAGAGGAGGAGGAGGAGGCGGCACATCACCAACGAGGCAGGATGCCCTCCAGGGGCCAGCCTAAGGGCAGCACATTGACTGCATCACACCCCAAAGCTCCGCATGTGCAGGGCGCTGCAGTCTCTGCACGTTATTCAAAAAGTTCTTTGGTGTGGGCCTTTTTTGGGACGAGTGCATCAGATCGCACCGCTGCTATTTGCAACATATGTCTCAAGCGTATCTCGCGTGGCCAAAACATCTCCCGCTTGGGTACCACATGCTTGACCAGACATATGTTGACCTGCCATGCAGTTCGTTGGCAAGCGTATCCAAAAGACCCACACCAAAGAACAAAGAGGATCTCTCCTTGCTCCTCATCAGCTGAGATTTCCAACCCCACTATACCTTCAGTCCTCTCTGAGACCTGCAGTGAGAGGAATGAAGGTGTAGAATTAGGTGTGTCACAGCCAAGTACTTGTGGGCAATCTCCTTTCGGTACACCGACGTCAGATTGTACCAGGCAAATTTCCCTGCCCCAGCTGCTGCACCGCTGAAAGAAGTTCGCTCCCAGCCATCCACATGCCCAGCGGTTGAATGTTAGCTTGGCAAAATTTCTAGCACTTCAACTGCTGCCTTTTCAGTTGGTAGACTCTGCCCCCTTCCGTGAGTTTGTGGAATGTGCGGTTCCTCAGTGGCAGGTACCCAAACGCCACTTTTTCTCACGGAAGGCGATTCCGGCTTTCTACCGGCATGTGGAAGGCAATGTCTTGGCCTCGCTGGACAGGGCGGTCAGCGGTAAGGTGCATATTACCGCTGACTCATGGTCCAGCAGGCATGGACAGGGACGTTATCTAAGTTTCACGGCGCATTGGGTGACTCTGCTGGCAGCTGGGAAGGATGCAGGACAAGGTGCAGTAGTGTTGGAGGTTGTTCCGCCACCACGCCTCCAAAATGCCACTACTAATGATTGTGACACACCTCTCTCCTCCACCCCCTCCTCTTCTTCTGCCTCCATGGCCTCTTCCTGTGCTTTGTCCTCGGAGCCAGCGGTGCTCCGTAGCCGTTAAAGGGGCTACGCAAGTACGCAGGCCAAAAGATGCCATGCGGTGCTTGAGCTGGTGTGCTTGAGGGACAGGTTCAGAGGTGGTTGACGCCACGCCAACTTAAGGCAGGTATAGTGGTTTGCGACAATGGCACCAACCTCCTCTCCGCCCTCCGACAGGGACAAATGACCCATGTGCCCTGTTTGGCTCATGTCCTTAACTTGGTGGTGCAGCGGTTCTTGGGCAGGTACCCGGGCTTACAGGATGTCCTGAGGCAGGCCAGGAAAGTCTGTGTGCATTTCTGCCGGTCATATAATGCCAGTGCTCGGCTGGCGGACCTCCAAAAGGAATTTAACCTGCCCAAGAACCGCCTAATCTGTGACATGCCCACCAGGTGGAACTCAACGTTGGCCATGCTGTAGCGGCTGCACATGCAGCAGAGGGCCATCAATGAGTACCTGTGCGACTATGGCACCAGGACAGGGTCAGGGGAGCTTGTTTTTCTTTCCCCACGCCAGTGGGCCATGATCAGGGATGCATGCACTGTCCTGTCACCATTTGAGGAGGCCACGAGGATGGTGAGCAGTGACAGTGCATGCATGAATGACACTGTCCCCCTTGTCCACCTGTTGGAGCACACGCTGCGTGGAATAATGGACAGGGCACTTGAGGCATAACAGAGGCAGGAAGGGGAGGACTTCCTTAGCTCTCAAGGCCCCCTTTATCCAGACAGTGTTCCTGTGTGCCCGACGATCACACAAGAAGAGGATGAGGAGGAGGAGGATTGTGTCAGTATGGAGGTGGAGCCTGGCACTCAGCAGCAGCAGCAGCAGTCTTTAAGGGATCAGTCCCAAGAAACACATGGACTTGTACGTGGCTGGGAGGAGGTGGCTACGGATCATGTCGTCCTTAGTGACCCAGAGGACTCCGGACCGAATGCCTCAGCAAACCTACGCTGCATGGCCTCTCTGATCCTGCAAAGCCTGCGTAAGGATCCTCGTATTCGTGGTATCAAGGAGAAGGACCATTACTGGCTGGCAACCCTCCTTGATCCACGGGGTGATACATTGTTGATGATATACAAAATAGACTGAGCACTCTGCAGGTACAGTTCCTCCAGAGCTTAGTAAATGAGGGGAATCTTCACTTTACAAAGAATATCCAATCACGACATGCAAGGAAAAAATAAAGAAAGAAAAATTGGGCATCAGCGGGCACATCGGGCAGTGTTGGGCATTGGGCATCGGTTGGCACATCGGACAGCGTTGGGGATTGAGGCATCGGTGATATGTTTCACAGCTTCCGTGCCTCTGCTCCGCCTACTTCCTTTGGACTATCGGTGCTTCTGCTCCCCTACTTCCTTTGGGCTATCAGTGCCTCTGCTCCGCCTACTTCCTTTGGACTATCGGTGCCTCTGCACCGCCTACTGCCTTTGGACTATCGGTGCCTCTGCACCGCCTACTGCCTTTGGACTATCGGTGCCTCTGCTCCGCCTACTGCCTTTGGACTATCAGTGCCTCTGCTCCGCCTACTGCCTTTGGACTATCAGTGCCTCTGCTCCGCCTACTGCCTTTGGACTATCAGTGCCTCTGCTCCGCCTACTTCCTTTGGACTATCAGTGCCTCTGCACCGCCTACTTCCTTTGGACTATTGGTGCCTCTGCACCGCCTACTTCCTTTGGACTATCAGTGCCTCTGCACCGCCTACTTCCTTTGGACTATCAGTGCCTCTGCTCCGCCTACTTCCTTTGGACTATTGGTGCCTCTGCACAGCCTACTGCCTTTGGACTATCGGTGTCTCTGCTCCACCTACTGCCTTTGGACTATCGATGCTTCTGCTCCACCTACTGCCTTTGGACTATCGGTGCTTCTGCTCCGCCTACTTCCTTTGGACTATCGGTGCCTCTGCTCCACCTACTGCCTTTGGACTATCGGTGCCTCTGCTCCGCCTACTTCCTTTGGACTATCGGTGCCTCTGCTCCGCCTACTTCCTTTGGACTATCGATGCCTCTGCTCCGCCTACTTCCTTTGGACTATCGGTGCCTCTGCTCCGCCTACTTCCTTTGGACTATCGGTGCCTCTGCTCCGCCTACTTCCTTTGGACTATCGGTGCCTCTGCTCCGCCTACTTCCTTTGGACTATCGGTGCCTCTGCTCCACCTACTGCCTTTGGACTATCGGTGCCTCTGCTCCACCTACTTCCTTTGGACTATCGGTGCCTCTGCTCCACCTACTTCCTTTGGACTATCGGTGCCTCTGCTCCACCTACTTCCTTTGGAGGTCAGCCAATGAGAAGGGAGTTACAAAAGTCAAGGTGAGGGATAACGAGGGAGTGAATGAGTAGTTTAACGGTTCAGCGACTAAAAAGGGGAGAATTTTAGAGATGTTACGGGGCCAGAGGATATATTATGTTTTAGAAAGATTGAATTTTTAGGACAGGTGGAGGACACTGAATGGAGGACAGTGGAGGGATTGGCAGAGAGGGGTTGAGGACACTGAATGGAGACCAGTGGAGGGATTGGCAGAGAGGGGTGGAGGACACTGAATGGAGACCAGTGGAGGGATTGGCAGAGAGGGGTGGAGGACACTGAATGGAGGACAGTGGAGAGATTGGCAGAGAGGGGTGGAGGGCACTAAATGGAGGACAGTGGAGAGATTGGCAGAGAGGGGTGGAGGGCACTGAGCGGAGGCCAGTGGAGGAATTGGTAGAGAGGGGTGGAGGACACTGAATGGAGGACAGTGGAGAGATTGGCAGAGAGGGGTGGAGGGCACTAAATGGAGGACAGTGGAGAGATTGGCAGAGAGGGGTGGAGGGCACTAAATGGAGGACAGTGGAGAGATTGGCAGAGAGGGGTGGAGGGCACTAAATGGAGAAGAGGAGGGGTCTGAGGACATCTGAGGACAGAACCTAAAGAAAGAGGAAGTGGGGAGAGGAGGAGACAGAGTTGTAGGCAACACTGAAGGAGCTCTGTGATAGTAGGAGGAGAACCAGGAGAGAGCAGAATCTTAAAGGCCAAGAGAGGAGGAGGAGGGGATGGTCAACAGTATCGAAGGCTGAAGAGAGGTCTAAAAATATGAGTTTGGAGTAGTGGATGTAATGATCGGGACCCTCATACCTCCTGTTCTCTATTAGATGTATCGATCGGGACCCTCATACCTCCTGTTCTCTATTAGATGTAATGATCGGGACCCTCATACCTCCTGTTCTCTATTAGATGTATCGATCGGGACCCTCATACCTCCTGTTCTCTATTAGATGTAATGATCGGGACCCTCATACCTCCTGTTCTCTATTAGATGTAATGATCGGGACCCTCATACCTCCTGTTCTCTATTAGATGTATCGATCGGGACCCTCATACCTCCTGTTCTCTATTAGATGTAATGATCGGGACCCTCATACCTCCTGTTCTCTATTAGATGTAATGATCGGGACCCTCATACCTCCTGTTCTCTATTAGATGTAATGATCAGGACCCTCATACCTCCTGTTCTCTATTAGATGTAATGATCGGGACCCTCATACCTCCTGTTCTCTATTAGATATAATGATCGGGACCCTCATACCTCCTGTTCTCTATTAGATATAATGATCGGGACCCTCATACCTCCTGTTCTCTATTAGATATAATGATCGGGACCCTCATACCTCCTGTTCTCTATTAGATGTAATGATCAGGACCCTCATACCTCCTGTTCTCTATTAGATGTAATGATCAGGACCCTCATACCTCCTGTTCTCTATTAGATATAATGATCGGGACCCTCATACCTCCTGTTCTCTATTAGATGTAATGATCGGGACCCTCATACCTCCTGTTCTCTATTAGATGTAATGATCGGGACCCTCATACCTCCTGTTCTCTATTAGATGTAATGATCGGGACCCTCATACCTCCTGTTCTCTATTAGATGTAAATAATGATCGGGACCCTCATACCTCCTGTTCTCTATTAGATGTAATGATTGAAGGGGTTAATTCTATGAATGACAAGTGAATTACCTACACAGAGCTCTGGAAATGTACAATGACAAGGACACAAAAATGGTTCAAAGTATACTCAGTTTGATTGTGGCTTTGCTGCAGATTTTATCATAAACTCAGAACAAAGGTGTCACATAGCATAAAAGGGAGGTACAAAACACAAGCCATATACATGTATAATATGACATTTTACACATAGAGATTCAACTAGCAACATTTTGTTACAGGATATTGGTGGTCAGTCTGTTCCGGGACATAGTCTCTCCGTCAGTTATTTATGGAGCTTGTTTGGCCTGCAGTTATGCTATGTGTGAAAATACATGAAAGTACAGCAGAAGGACACTTTGTTTCTCAAGCATTCTATGTTACAGTGTTAACTCTTTCTACTCCTCCAATGATCAGGACCCTCATATCTCCTGTTCTATATAAGATGTAATGATCAGGACCCTCCTACCTCCTGTTCCCTATTAGATATAATGATCAGGACTAGGGATGAGCTTCGTGTTCGAGTTGAACCCATGTTCGACTCGAACATCGTCTGTTCGCCCGTTCGCCAAATTGCAAACGATATGGGCAGTTCACGCCAAATTCGAGTGGCGTGTCACGGCCCATAATTCACTGCGGCATCGCAGTGCATTGCTGGCTGATGATTGACCCGCATGCTTGGCCAATCACAGCGCCGTCAGTAGAGAGAGCTGTATTTGGCCAAAGCCAGGGTGGCTTTGGCCAATTATGGCTCAGGGGGTTTAGAACACGCCCCACACTATATAAGGCCACCTGCACGGCAGCCCTGTGTAGTGTGTTCCGGTGTGCTGAGAGATAGAGAGAGAGACAGTGTCATTTCATTTGAGTTAGCTAGAATAGGCAGGACAATCGGTGAGTTAGCTGCACTTACAGTGTATTGTGTATATATATGCATCCCAGATGTTGTGTATATATATATATACACTGTATTCAGTTAAGCTAGATCCGTTCCTGTTATCTTCCTACTGACAGGCAGGCTTTTCTTGTTACAGTATTTACAGCTACCTGAAGAAAATTGCTGGTGTTCTTTTGATCCTATTAGTACCACAGTCAGGCAGCTAGACTATTTACAGTTAGTGTAGTGTGTCCTCCTCACAGTGTTCAGCTAAAACTACAAGTTAGTTTAGTGCGTCCTGCTCACAGTGTTCAGCTAAAACTACAAGTTAGTGTAGTGCGACCTCCTCACAGTGTTCAGCTAAAGCTACAAGTTAGTGTAGTGCGGCCTCTGCACAGTGTTCAGTTAAAGCTACAAGTTAGTGTAGTGCGTCCTCCTCACAGTGTTCAGTTAAAGCTACAAGTTAGTGTAGTGCGACCTCTGCACAGTGTTCAGTTAAAGCTACAAGTTAGAGTAGTGCGTCCTCCTCACAGTGTTCAGCTAAAACTACAAGTTAGTGTAGTGCGACCTCTGCACAGTGTTCAGCTAAAGCTACAAGTTAGTTTAGTGTGACCTCTGCACAGTGTTCAGCTAAAGCTACAAGTTAGTGTAGTGCGTCCTCCTCACAGTGTTCAGCTAAAGATACAAGTTGGTGTAGTGCGTCCTCCTCACAGTGTTCAGCTAAAACTACAAGTTAGTGTAGTGCGACCTCTGCACAATGTTCAGCTAAAACTACAAGTTAGTGTAGTGCGTCCTCTGAACAGTGTTCAGCTAAAGCTACAAGTTAGTGTTGTGCGTCCTCTGAACAGTGTTCTGCTAAACTACAAGTTAGTGTAGTGCGACCTCTGCACAGTGTTCAGCTAAAGCTATCTGTAGAAGGTTGGGGGTGTTCTCATACTACAAGCAGGCAGTTGATTTTGCTAGCTGCAGTATCAGTGTATATATATATATATATATATCTATCCCAGCTTAGTGCAGCTACAGGCCATTAGTATGTCTGGAAGGCTAACAAGGAGAGGCAGACAGTCACAAGCCAATAAAAGAGGCCAAGGAGGCTCTGTGTCTAGAGGCAACAGTGCTGGTCGTGGAGACGGTGCATCCTCATCAGCACGTGGCCGTGGGACACGCTTGGCATTTTTTTCGGCAGCTGGCCGCGTTGAGCCGCAAAACATGCGGAAGACTTGGTCGAGTGGATGACCAAGCCGTCCTCATCCTCTCTCACCCATGCTCAGGGTACTTTGTCTGGCAAAGCAGCTGCCAACGCGGCCTCTTCCCTCGGCTTAATGGCATCAGTGAATCCTTCCCTAGCCCCACCATGTCCTCCTGAGGAGTCCCTCGAACTGTTTGACCACAGTGTTGGGTACATGCTCCAGGAGGATGCCCAGCGTTTGGAAGGCTCTGATGATGATACTGAGCTAGATGAAGGCAGTAACATGAGCACGGACAGAGGGGGTAACCAAGAAGGACAGCAATCTGGCAATCATGCTCCCCCTGCTGCAGCATACTGCCAGGTTTGCTTCAATGATGAGGAGGGAGGGGATTATGAGGTCGCTGACTCCACGTGGGTGCCTGATAGGAGAGAGGAGGAGGAGGAGGAGGAGGAGGCGGCACATCACCAACGAGGCAGGATGCCCTCCAGGGGCCAGCCTAAGGGCAGCACATTGACTGCATCACACCCCAAAGCTCCGCATGTGCAGGGCGCTGCAGTCTCTGCACGTTATTCAAAAAGTTCTTTGGTGTGGGCCTTTTTTGGGACGAGTGCATCAGATCGCACCACTGCTATTTGCAACATATGTCTCAAGCGTATCTCGCGTGGCCAAAACATCTCCCGCTTGGGTACCACATGCTTGACCAGACATATGTTGACCTGCCATGCAGTTCGTTGGCAAGCGTATCCAAAAGACCCACACCAAAGAACAAAGAGGATCTCTCCTTGCTCCTCATCAGCTGAGATTTCCAACCCCACTATACCTTCAGTCCTCTCTGAGACCTGCAGTGAGAGGAATGAAGGTGTAGAATTAGGTGTGTCACAGCCAAGTACTTGTGGGCAATCTCCTTTCGGTACACCGACGTCAGATTGTACCAGGCAAATTTCCCTGCCCCAGCTGCTGCACCGCTGAAAGAAGTTCGCTCCCAGCCATCCACATGCCCAGCGGTTGAATGCTAGCTTGGCAAAATTGCTAGCACTTCAACTGCTGCCTTTTCAGTTGGTAGACTCTGCCCCCTTCCGTGAGTTTGTGGAATGTGTGTTTCCTCAGTGGCAGGTACCCAAACGCCACTTTTTCTCATGGAAGGCTCTCTACCAGCATGTGGAAGGCAATGTCCATGCCTCGCTGGACAGGGCGGTCAGCGGTAAGGTGCATATTACTGCTGACTCATGGTCCAGCAGGTATGGACAGGGACATTATCTAAGTTTCACCGCGCATTGGGTGACTCTGCTGGCAGCTGGGAAGGATGCAGGACAAGGTGCAGTAGTGTTGGAGGTTGTTCCGCCACCATGCCTCCAAAATGCCACTACTAATGATTGTGACACACCTCTCTCCTCCACCCCCTCCCCTTCTTCTTCCTCCATGGTCTCTTCCTGTGCTTTGTCCTCGGAACCAGCGGTGCTCCGTAGGTGTTCAAGGGGCTACGCAAGTATGCAGGCCAAAAGATGCCATGCGGTGCTTGAGCTGGTGTGCTTGGGGGACAGGAGCCACACTGGGGCAGAGATTCTGTCAGCTCTGCAGGGGCAGGCTCAGAGGTGGTTGACGCCATGCCAACTTAAGGCAGGAATGGTGGTTTGCGACAATGGCACCAACCTCCTCTCCGCCCTCCGACAGGGACAAATGACCCATGTGCCCTGTTTGGCTCACGTCCTTAACTTGGTGGTGCAGCGGTTCTTGGGCAGGTACCGGGTTTACAGGATGTCCTGAGGCAGGCCAGGAAAGTCTGTGTGCATTTCCGCCGGTCATATAATGCCAGTGCTCGGCTGGCAGACCTCCAAAAGGAGTTTAACCTGCCCAAGAATTGCCTAATCTGTGACATGCCCACCAGGTGGAACTCAATGTTGGCCATGCTGCAGTGGCTGCACATGCACAGAGGGCCATCAATGAGTACCTGTGTGACTATGGCACCAGGACAGGGTCAGGGGAGCTTGTTTTCTTTTCCCCACACCAGTGGGCCATGATCAGGGATGCATGCACTGTCCTGTCACCATTTGAAGAGGCCACGATGATGGTGAGCAGTGACAGTACATGCATCAGTGACACTGTCCCCCTTGTCCACCTGTTGGAGCACACGCTGCGTGGAATAATGGACAGGGCACTTGAGGCAAAACAGAGGCAGGAAGAGGAGGAATTCCTTAGCTCTCAAGGCCCCCTTTATCCAGACAGTGTTCCTGCGTGCCTGCCGATCACACAGGAAGAGGAGGAGGAGGAAGATTGTGTCAGCATGGAGGTGGAGCCTGGCACTCAGCATCAGCAGCAGTCTTTAAGGGATCATTTACAGTCTCAAGAAACACATGGACTTGTACGTGGCTGGGAGGAGGTGGCTGCGGACCATGTCGTCCTTAGTGACCCAGAGGACTCTGGACCGAATGCCTCAGCAAACCTACGCTGCATGGCCTCTCTGATCCTGCAAAGCCTGCGGAAGGATCCTCGTATTTGTGGTATCAAGGAGAAGGACCAATACTGGCTGGCAACCCTCCTTCATCCACGTTACAAGGGTAAGGTTGCGGACCTTATCTTGCCATCGCAGAGGGAGCAGAGGATGAAACATCTTCGAGAGGCCTTGCAGAAAGGTCTGTGCAACGCGTTCCCAGAGACTGGGAGGTTACAAACTCCTGTTTCTGGACAACGTGTTGCTGAGGCTTCGGTCAGTCAAAGAAAGAGCGGTGGAGAAGGTGGCCGTCTGACCGATGCGTTCAGACAATTTTTTGGTCCGCAGCCCCAAGGTATGATCGGTTCCAGCAACCATCGCCAGCCTCTGTTTTACATGGTGCAGGAATACCTAGGGTCAAGATCTGACTTGGACACCTTTCCCACCGAAAATCCTCTGGGTTACTGGGTCTTGAGGATGGATCACTGGCCAGAGCTTGCACAGTATGCAATTGAGCTACTGCCTTGTCCTGCATCCAGCGTTTTTTCGGAACGCACATTCAGTGCTGCTGGAGGCTTTATAACCGATCACAGGGTGCGGTTGTCCACCGACTCGGTCCATCGACTGACCTTCATAAAAATGAATCAGTCTTGGATCACCACCAGCTACCAAGCACCTGATGCTGATGTAACCGAATAATTTTTTTTGAAATCTCAGATCCCTTCAAAGACTGCCTATGCTGATGCTGAGTGACTATCCCTGAGTAATTATCCTCTTCCTCCTCAATCATCACGCTGATAGCTTGTAAGAACATTTTTGGTTCTGGGCGCCACCACCAGTGCCTAAGGCCCAATTTTTCAGCCCCTATTTAACAGGAGCGTGTAATTACAATTTTTGATGCAATACTTTGCAGCAGGGCTCGTTCCTGCGTTCCAACTAGAGTGTCTGTGAGGGGTTGCAGTGTTGTGGCACCAGCACCAGTGCCTAAGGCCTAATTTTTCAGCTCCTGTTCAACAGGGGAGTGTAATTACAATTCTTGATCTAATATTTCACAGCAGGGCCCTGTGAGGGCTTACAGTGTTGTGGCCACAGCAACACCTAAGGCCCAAATTTCTGCTGAGTATATAGGGCAGGCCCCTACTTTCAAACATCTAACTTACAAACGACTCCTACTTGCAAACGGAAGGAGACAACAGGAAGTGAGATGAAATCTACCCCTAGGAAGGGAAATTCTCTCCTGTAAGTGTTAATATGGGAAAAACATTTCTCCTCTCCACTGATGCTTTATCACCAATCCTTGTTTCACAAAAAAACCCAAATTTTCAAGAAACATTTGTCATTGGGACAAAAAGTGAGGTGAAATCTTCTGAAGAGGAGCACAGACAGCAAAACAAATGTCACAGTGGTGATAATCCTTCCCTATGTTTTCCAAAAAGCTTAAAAACAGATTTTTTTTGGCTGGAGCTAAACACGTTAATAATGTACCCGTTCAAAATTACAAACAGATTCTACTCAACAACAAACCTACAGTCCCTGTCTTGTTTGCACCGCCTGTATACTGCTGTTCAGAGTACAGAGCCTGTATACTGCTGTTTCCTTTTTAATTTGGGTGCGGGGTTCCCCTTAATATCCATACAAGACCCAAAGGGCCTAGTAATAGACTGGGGGGTACCTATGCCGTTTGTCTCACTGATATTCATCCATATTGCCATGACCCGACATTACATTAAAGCTGCAAGCAGTTTTAAATGACTTTTATTCCTTTAAAAATGACATTTGGTGCAGGGACTGTTCTAAGCACAGGAAACACGCGTCACTTTACAGGCATACTATAGACACCCCCCAGGTACGATATTTAAAGGAAAATTTCACATTGTTTTTTACTTTAAGCATCATTAAAATCACTGCTCCCGAAAAAACTGTCGTTTTTTTAAAAGTTTTTTTTGCATTGATACATGTCCCCCCGGGGCAGGACCCGGGTCCCCAAACCCTTTTTAGGACAATACCATGCAAATTAGCCTTTAAAATGAGCACTTTTGATTCCGAACATTCGAGTCCCATAGACGTCAATGGGGTTCTAACGTTCGTGCAAATTTTCGGTCCGTTCGCAGGTTCTGGTGCGAACCGAACCGGGGGGTGTTCGGCTCATCCCTAATCAGGACCCTCATACCCCCTGTTCTCTATTAGATGTAATGATCAGGACCCTCATACCTCCTGTTCTCTATTAGATGTAATGATCGGGACCCTCATACCTCCTGTTCTCTATTAGATGTAATGATCGGGACCCTCCTACCTCCTGTTCTCTATTAGATATAATGATCAGGACCCTCATACCTCCTGTTCTCTATTAGATATAATGATCAGGACCCTCATACCTCCTGTTCTCTATTAGATGTAATGATCAGGACCCTCATACCTCCTGTTCTCTATTAGATATAATGATCAGGACCCTCATACCTCCTGTTCTCTATTAGATGTAATGATCAGGACCCTCATACCTCCTGTTCTCTATTAGATGTAATGATCAGGACCCTCATATCTCCTGTTCTCTATTAGATGTAATGATCAGGACCCTCAGTATAGTAATGATGGAGGATGAATCCATTGGTAGGATCGGATGTAATGCTCGGAGGATGATGGATTGTATTATTTAGGGGATCTATCCTGAAGCCATAGGGACTCTCCTGTGATTTGCACCGTCCGGCTGTCAGAGAGTGGAGGGGGGGGGATGTTAGGGTGTTGATTGTAAATGACAGAGAAGGAGGAAGTGTCCGTGCAGAAAAAGGGAAGAGAGATGGCAATGTGGTGGGAAGAAGATAAGGAAACATCTGCAGGGCTCCAGAAAGGGGAAGAAGGATGGGCACACGAGCACATAGTCAGACATATGGTGGTGTGAAAGTTTAATGCTTGTTTTTGTATGAAAACATAAACATTCTACCTGTCCATTGAGTCCGGCGTTTTCTTGCTTGCAGGCAAAGCTCTTCCTATGCCCCATAGTGAAGGTTCACTTTATTCCCATTTCAAAAGTTTAATCTTTTTATATTCACAGCTGTCATTATAATATAATATGTCTGCAGTCTCTGATCATCTCCTGTATTATGTCTGCAGTCTCTGATCATCTCCTGTAGTATGTCTGCAGTCTCTGATCATCTCCTGTAGTATGTCTGCAGTCTCTGATCATCTCCTGTACTATGTCTGCAGTCTCTGATCATCTCCTGTACTATGTCTGCAGTCTCTGATCATCTCCTGTATTATGTCTGCAGTCTCTGACCATCTCCTGTACTATGTCTGCAGTCTCTGATCATCTCCTGTACTATGTCTGCAGACTCTGACCATCTCCTGTACTATGTCTGCAGTCTCTGCCCATCTCCTGTACTATGTCTGCCGTCTCTGATCATCTCCTGTACTATGTCTGCAGTCTCTGATCATCTCCTGTACTATGTCTGCAGTCTCTGATCATCTCCTGTAGAATGTCTGCAGTCTCTGATCATCTCCTGTACTATGTTTGCAGTCTCTGATCATCTCCTGTACTATGTCTGCAGTCTCTGATCAACTCCTGTAGAATGTCTGCAGTCTCTGATCATCTCCTGTAGAATGTCTGCAGTCTCTGATCAACTCCTGTACTATGTCTGCAGTCTCTGATCATCTCCTGTACTATGTCTGAAGTCTCTGATCATCTCCTGTACTATGTCTGCAGTCTCTGATCATCTCCTGTACTATGTCTGAAGTCTCTGATCATCTCCTGTACCATGTCTCCAGTCTCTGACCATCTCCTGTATTATGTCTGCAGTCTCTGATCATCTCCTGTACTATGTCTGCAGTCTCTGATCATCTCCTGTACTATGTCTGCAGTCTCTGATCATCTCCTGTACTATGTCTGCAGTCTCTGATCATCTCCTGTACTATGTCTGCAGTCTCTGACCATCTCCTATACTATGTCTGCAGTCTCTGATCATCTCCTGTATTATGTCTGCAGTCTCTGACCATCTCCTGTACTATGTCTGCAGTCTCTGACCATCTCCTGTACTATGTCTGCAGTCTCTGATCATCTCCTGTATTATGTCTGCAGTCTCTGATCATCTCCTGTACTATGTCTGCAGTCTCTGATCATCTCCTGTACTATGTCTGCAGTCTCTGACCATCTCCTATACTATGTCTGCAGTCTCTGATCATCTCCTGTATTATGTCTGCAGTCTCTGACCATCTCCTGTACTATGTCTGCAGTCTCTGACCATCTCCTGTACTATGTCTGCAGTCTCTGATCATCTCCTGTATTATGTCTGCAGTCTCTGATCATCTCCTGTACTATGTCTGCAGTCTCTGATCATCTCCTGTACTATGTCTGCAGTCTCTGATCCTCTCCTGTAGTATGTCTGCAGTCTCTGATCATCTCCTGTACTATGTCTGCAGTCTCTGACCATCTCCTGTACTATGTCTGCAGTCTCTGATCATCTCCTGTACTATGTTTGCAGTCTCTGATCATCTCCTGTACTATGTCTGCAGTCCCTGATCAACTCCTGTACTATGTCTGCAGTCTCTGATCATCTCCTGTAGAATGTCTGCAGTCTCTGATCATCTCCTGTACTATGTCTGCAGTCTCTGATCATCTCCTGTACTATGTCTGCAGTCTCTGACCATCTCCTGTACTATGTCTGCAGTCTCTGATCATCTCCTGTACTATGTCTGCAGTCTCTGATCATCTCCTGTACTATGTCTGCAGTCTCTGACCATCTCCTGTACTATGTCTGCAGTCTCTGATCCTCTCCTGTACTATGTCTGCAGTCTCTGATCATCTCCTGTAGAATGTCTGCAGTCTCTGACCATCTCCTGTATTATGTCTGCAGTCTCTGATCATCTCCTGTACTATGTCTCCAGTCTCTGACCATCTCCTGTACTATGTCTCCAGTCTCTGACCATCTCCTGTACTATGTCTGCAGTCTCTGATCATCTCCTGTACTATGTCTCCAGTCTCTGACCATCTCCTGTATTATGTCTGCAGTCTCTGATCATCTCCTGTACTATGTCTCCAGTCTCTGACCATCTCCTGTATTATGTCTGCAGTCTCTGATCATCTCCTGTACTATGTCTGCAGTCTCTGATCATCTCCTGTACTATGTCTGCAGTCTCTGACCATCTCCTATACTATGTCTGCAGTCTCTGATCATCTCCTGTATTATGTCTGCAGTCTCTGATCATCCCCTGTACTATGTCTGCAGTCTCTGATCATCTCCTGTATTATGTCTGCAGTCTCTGATCATCTCCTGTATCATGTCTGCAGTCTCTGATCATCTCCTGTACTATGTCTGCAGTCTCTGATCATCTCCTGTACTATGTCTGCAGTCTCTGATCATCTCCTGTATTATGTCTGCAGTCTCTGATCATCTCCTGTATTATGTCTGCAGTCTCTGATCATCTCCTGTACTATGTCTGCAGTCTCTGATCATCTCCTGTACTATGTATGCAGTCTCTGATCATCTCCTGTACTATGTCTGCAGTCTCTGACCATCTCCTATACTATGTCTGCAGTCTCTGATCATCTCCTGTACTATGTCTGCAGTCTCTGACCATCTCCTGTACTATGTCTGCAGTCTCTGATCATCTCCTGTATTATGTCTGCAGTTTCTGATCATCTCCTGTACTATGTCTGCAGTCTCTGATCATCTCCTGTACTATGTCTGCAGTCTCTGATCATCTCCTGTATCATGTCTGCAGTCTCTGATCATCTCCTGTATTATGTCTGCAGTCTCTGATCAACTCCTGTACTATGTCTGCAGTCTCTGCCCATCTCCTGTACTATGTCTGCCGTCTCTGATCATCTCCTGTACTATGTCTGCAGTCTCTGATCATCTCCTGTAGAATGTCTGCAGTCTCTGATCATCTCCTGTACTATGTCTGCAGTCTCTGACCATCTCCTATACTATGTCTGCAGTCTCTGATCATCTCCTGTATTATGTCTGCAGTCTCTGACCATCTCCTGTACTATGTCTGCAGTCTCTGACCATCTCCTGTACTATGTCTGCAGTCTCTGACCATCTCCTGTACTATGTCTGCAGTCTCTGACCATCTCCTGTACTATGTCTGCAGTCTCTGATCATCTCCTGTATTATGTCTGCAGTCTCTGATCATCTCCTGTACTATGTCTGCAGTCTCTGATCATCTCCTGTACTATGTCTTCAGTCTCTGATCCTCTCCTGTAGTATGTCTGCAGTCTCTGATCATCTCCTGTACTATGTCTGCAGTCTCTGACCATCTCCTGTACTATGTCTGCAGTCTCTGATCATCTCCTGTACTATGTCTGCAGTCTCTGATCATCTCCTGTACTATGTCTGCAGTCTCTGATCATCTCCTGTACTATGTCTGCAGTCTCTGATCGTCTCCTGTACTATGTCTGCAGTCTCTGATCGTCTCCTGTACTATGTCTGCAGTCTCTGATCGTCTCCTGTACTATGTCTGCAGTCTCTGATCGTCTCCTGTACTATGTCTGCAGTCTCTGATCATCTCCTGTACTATGTCTGCAGTCTCTGATCATATCCATTACTATGTCTGCAGTCTCTGATCATATCCTGTACTATGTCTGCAGTCTCTGATCGTCTCCTGTACTATGTCTGCAGTCTCTGATCATCTCCTGTAGTATGTCTGCAGTCTCTGATCATCTCCTGTACTATGTCTGCAGTCTCTGATCATCTCCTGTACTATGTCTGCAGTCTCTGATCATCTCCTGTACTATGTCTGCAGTCTCTGATCATCTCCTGTACTATGTCTGCAGTCTCTGATCATCTCCTGTACTATGTCTGCAGTCTCTGATCATCTCCTGTATCATGTCTGCAGTCTCTGATCATCTCCTGTATTATGTCTGCAGTCTCTGATCAACTCCTGTACTATGTCTGCAGTCTCTGCCCATCTCCTGTACTATGTCTGCCGTCTCTGATCATCTCCTGTACTATGTCTGCAGTCTCTGATCATCTCCTGTAGAATGTCTGCAGTCTCTGATCATCTCCTGTACTATGTCTGCAGTCTCTGACCATCTCCTATACTATGTCTGCAGTCTCTGATCATCTCCTGTATTATGTCTGCAGTCTCTGACCATCTCCTGTACTATGTCTGCAGTCTCTGACCATCTCCTGTACTATGTCTGCAGTCTCTGACCATCTCCTGTACTATGTCTGCAGTCTCTGACCATCTCCTGTACTATGTCTGCAGTCTCTGATCATCTCCTGTATTATGTCTGCAGTCTCTGATCATCTCCTGTACTATGTCTGCAGTCTCTGATCATCTCCTGTACTATGTCTTCAGTCTCTGATCCTCTCCTGTAGTATGTCTGCAGTCTCTGATCATCTCCTGTACTATGTCTGCAGTCTCTGACCATCTCCTGTACTATGTCTGCAGTCTCTGATCATCTCCTGTACTATGTCTGCAGTCTCTGATCATCTCCTGTACTATGTCTGCAGTCTCTGATCATCTCCTGTACTATGTCTGCAGTCTCTGATCGTCTCCTGTACTATGTCTGCAGTCTCTGATCGTCTCCTGTACTATGTCTGCAGTCTCTGATCGTCTCCTGTACTATGTCTGCAGTCTCTGATCGTCTCCTGTACTATGTCTGCAGTCTCTGATCATCTCCTGTACTATGTCTGCAGTCTCTGATCATATCCATTACTATGTCTGCAGTCTCTGATCATATCCTGTACTATGTCTGCAGTCTCTGATCGTCTCCTGTACTATGTCTGCAGTCTCTGATCATCTCCTGTAGTATGTCTGCAGTCTCTGATCATCTCCTGTACTATGTCTGCAGTCTCTGATCATCTCCTGTACTATGTCTGCAGTCTCTGATCATCTCCTGTATTATGTCTGCAGTCTCTGATCATCTCCTGTACTATGTCTGCAGTCTCTGACCATCTCCTGTACTATGTCTGCAGTCTCTGATCATCTCCTGTACTATGTCTGCAGTCTCTGACCATCTCCTGTACTATGTCTGCAGTCTCTGATCATCTCCTGTACTATGTCTGCAGTCTCTGATCATCTCCTGTATCATGTCTGCAGTCTCTGATCATCTCCTGTACTATGTCTGCAGTCTCTGATCACCCCCTGTACTATGTCTGCAGTCTCTGATCATCTCCTGTAGTATGTCTGCAGTCTCTGATCATCTCCTGTAATATGTCTGCAGTCTCTGATCATCTCCTGTAGAATGTCTGCAGTCTCTGATCATCTCCTGTACTATGTCTGTAGTCTCTGATCATCTCCTGTACTATGTCTGCAGTCTCTGATCATCTCCTGTACTATGTCTGCCGTCTCTGATCATCTCCTGTACTATGTCTGCAGTCTCTGACCATCTCCTGTACTATGTCTGCAGTCTCTGATCATCTCCTGTATCATGTCTGCAGTCTCTGATCATCTCCTGTACTATGTCTGCAGTCTCTGATCACCCCCTGTACTATGTCTGCAGTCTCTGATCATCTCCTGTAGTATGTCTGCAGTCTCTGATCATCTCCTGTAATATGTCTGCAGTCTCTGATCATCTCCTGTAGAATGTCTGCAGTCTCTGATCATCTCCTGTACTATGTCTGCAGTCTCTGATCATCTCCTGTACTATGTCTGCAGTCTCTGATCATCTCCTGTACTATGTCTGCAATCTCTGACCATCTCCTGTACTATGTCTGCAGTCTCTGATCATCTCCTGTACTATGTCTGCAGTCTCTGATCATCTCCTGTACTATGTCTGCCGTCTCTGATCATCTCCTGTATTATGTCTGCAGTCTCTGATCATCTCTTGTACTATGTCTGCAGTCTCTGATCATCTCTTGTACTATGTCTGCAGTCTCTGATCATCTCCTGTATTATGTCTGCAGTCTTTGATCATCTCTTATATCCTGTCTGCAGTCTCTGATCATCTCCTGTACTATGTCTGCAGTCTCTGATCATCTCCTGTACTATGTCTGCCGTCTCTGATCATCTCTTGTACTATGTCTGCAGTCTCTGATCATCTCTTGTACTATGTCTGCAGTCTCTGATCATCTCCTGTAGTATGTCTGCAGTCTCTGATCATCTCCTGTAATATGTCTGCAGTCTCTGATCATCTCCTGTAGAATGTCTGCAGTCTCTGATCATCTCCTGTACTATGTCTGTAGTCTCTGATCATCTCCTGTACTATGTCTGCAGTCTCTGATCATCTCCTGTACTATGTCTGCCGTCTCTGATCATCTCCTGTACTATGTCTGCAGTCTCTGACCATCTCCTGTACTATGTCTGCAGTCTCTGATCATCTCCTGTATCATGTCTGCAGTCTCTGATCATCTCCTGTACTATGTCTGCAGTCTCTGATCACCCCCTGTACTATGTCTGCAGTCTCTGATCATCTCCTGTAGTATGTCTGCAGTCTCTGATCATCTCCTGTAATATGTCTGCAGTCTCTGATCATCTCCTGTAGAATGTCTGCAGTCTCTGATCATCTCCTGTACTATGTCTGCAGTCTCTGATCATCTCCTGTACTATGTCTGCAGTCTCTGATCATCTCCTGTACTATGTCTGCAATCTCTGACCATCTCCTGTACTATGTCTGCAGTCTCTGATCATCTCCTGTACTATGTCTGCAGTCTCTGATCATCTCCTGTACTATGTCTGCCGTCTCTGATCATCTCCTGTATTATGTCTGCAGTCTCTGATCATCTCTTGTACTATGTCTGCAGTCTCTGATCATCTCTTGTACTATGTCTGCAGTCTCTGATCATCTCCTGTATTATGTCTGCAGTCTTTGATCATCTCTTATATCCTGTCTGCAGTCTCTGATCATCTCCTGTATTATGTCTGCAGTCTTTGATCATCTCTTATATCCTGTCTGCAGTCTCTAATCATCTCCTGTAGTATGTCTGCAGTCTCTGATCATCTCCTGTACTATGTCTGCAGTCTCTGATCATCTCCTGTACTATGTCTGCAGTCTCTGATCATCTCCTGTACTATGTCTGCAGTCTCTGATCATCTCCTGTACTATGTCTGCAGTCTCTGATCGTCTCCTGTACTATGTCTGCAGTCTCTGACCATCTCCTGTATTATGTCTGCAGTCTCTGATCGTCTCCTGTACTATGTCTGCAGTCTCTGATCGTCTCCTGTACTATGTCTGCAGTCTCTGATCGTCTCCTGTACTATGTCTGCAGTCTCTGATCATCTCCTGTACTATGTCTGCAGTCTCTGATCATATCCATTACTATGTCTGCAGTCTCTGATCATATCCATTACTATGTCTGCAGTCTCTGATCATATCCTGTACTATGTCTGCAGTCTCTGATCATCTCCTGTACTATGTCTGCAGTCTCTGCCCATCTCCTGTACTATGTCTGCAGTCTCTGATCATCTCCTTTACTATGTCTGCAGTCTCTGATCGTCTCCTGTACTATGTCTGCAGTCTCTGATCATCTCCTGTAGTATGTCTGCAGTCTCTGATCATCTCCTGTACTATGTCTGCAGTCTCTGATCATCTCCTGTATTATGTCTGCAGTCTCTGACCATCTCCTGTACTATGTCTGCAGTCTCTGACCATCTCCTGTACTATGTCTGCTGTCTCTGATCATCCCCTGTATTATGTCTGCAGTCTCTGATCATCTCCTGTACTATGTCTGCAGTCTCTGACCATCTCCTGTACCATGTCTGCAGTCTCTGATCATCGCCTGTACTATGTCTGCAGTCTCTGATCATCTCCTGTAGTACAGTGCCTTGCAAAAGTATTCACCCCCCTTGGCATTTTTCGTGTTTTGTTGCCTCACAACCTGGAATTAAGATGGATTGTTTGATGATTTGCATCATTTAATTTACAGAACACGCCCACAACTTTGAGGATTTTTTTTTTATTGTGAAGCAAACAACAAATAGGACAAAATAATAGAAAAAGTCAATGTGCATAACTATTCACCCCCCTAAAGTCAATACTTTGTAGAGCCACCTTTTGCGGCTATCACAGCTCCAAGTCACTTTGGATAAGTCTCCATGAGCTTGCCACATCTTACCACTGGGATTTTTGCCCATTCCTCCTTTGGGGGTGCTGCCAGAGCCGCGAGGGGGGAGGGGGGGGCCGTGGGCACAAGTGGCTGCATATGATGGGCAGAAGTGGCTGTATATGATGGGCATAGGTGGCTGCAATTGATGGGGGGGTTTCAGTATTTTTCAGTTTGTTTGCGCCCCCCCCCCCCCCCATAAATTTTGAGCACCAGCCGCCACTGATCATTTCACTAATTATGTGACTTCTGAAGGTAATTGGTTGCATCAGAGCTTTTTATGGGCTTCATAACAAAGGGGGTGAATACATACGCACATGCCAACTATCGGTTTTATGTATATATTTTTCTAATTTTACTTCACCAACTTAGACTATTGTGTTCTGATCCATCACATATAATTTATATGAAAAAAACATTGAAATAAAGTCTGTAATGTAACAAAATAGGTAAAAAGCCAAGGGGGGTGAATACTTTTGCAAGGCGCTGTATGTCTGCAGTCTCTGACCATCTCTTGCAGTTACCAGCTTCTTTTTAGAAATACAAACAACTCAGATGGACTTGTGTCCTTTTTCAACCAGACTAACTATGTAATTTTATGTGACCCCCCCCCGGCAGTGATTTGTGTCAATAGAACTTTGAAGCATTTTGCAACATCTCGCCATCTTATCTCGGGCAGGGAGCGGTAAATGCCATGTCTGGCCAGTAGGGATGAGCCAGATTTTCGTGTTGAATGTAAGTTTGACACCGAACAGCGAACATTATACGGTGTTCGCGGCAAATTCGAAAAGCCGCGGAACACCATTAAAGTCTATGGGACAGGAACATGAAAAACCAAAAGTGCTCATTCTAAAGGCTCATATGTAAGTTTTTGCCATAAAAAGTGTTTGGGGACCTGGGTCCTGCCCCAGGGGACATGGATCAATGAAAAAAAAGGCAGTTTTTTTTGGGAGCAGTGATTTTATTAATGCTTAAAGTGAAACAATAAAAATGAAATATTCCTTTAAATTTCGTACCTGGGGGTGTCTACAGTATGTCTGTAAAGTGCCGCAGTTTTCCCGTGTTTAGAACAATACCACAGCAAAATGACATTTCTAAAGGAAGAAAAGTCATTTAAAACTACTCGTGGCTGTAATGTGTTGTCGGATCCCAGCAATATAGATGAAAATCATTGAAAAAAAATGGCATGGGTTCCCCCTCCCCAGTCCATTACCTGGCCCTTTCGGTCTGGTATATATTTTAAAGGGAACCCTGAACCAAAATTATTAAAAAAATGGCATAGGAGTCCCCCCCAAAATCAATACCAGACCCTTATCCGAGCACATAACCTGGCAGGCCGCAGGAAAAAAAGGGGGGTTGAGAAAGCGCCCCCCCGAACCGTACCAGGCCACATGCCCTCAACATGGGCGGGGGGGTGCTTTGTCATGTTGATGGGGACAAGGGCCTGATCCCCACAACCCTTGCCCTGTGGTTGTGGGGGTCTGCGGGTGGGGGGCTTATCAGAATCTGGAAGCCCCCTTTAACAAGCGGATCCCCAGATCCCGGCCCCCTCCTATGTGAATTGGTAACTGGTACACTGTACCCCTACCAATTCATAAAAGTGTCAAAAAGTAAAAAAGACAAGAGACACTTTGGAACAAGTCCTTTATTTAAAAAAAAAAAAAATGTCCCTTGATGTAGATCCATCTTACGCCGCCTGATGAACCAAAAAAAAACAAAAAACGCTCCGCCTCCATAGAAGGCTCCCACACACTGCACGCTTCCTGCTTTGACAGCTGTTATATAGCTGAGGGCGGGGCCACTCGGTGATATAAAAGGGTGACCCCGCTGACGTCATGTGGCGTCAGAGGGGGCGGGGTCACCCATTTACGTCACCAGGTGGCCCCGCCCTCAGCTATATAACAGCTGTCATTGAGAAGAAGCGTCATTCGGTGGAAGCCTCCCATGGAGGCAGAGCTGTTGTGGGGTTTTTTTTTTTTCGGTCCGTCGGGCGGCTTGCGATGGATCTACATCGCGGGACATTTTTATTTTTTTATTTTTTAATAAAGGACTTGTCCCAAAGTGTCTCTTGTCTTTTTTACCATTTTTGACACTTTTTTTTGTGAATTGGTAGGGGTACAATGTACCGTTACCAATTCATATAGGGGGGTGCTGGGATCTGGGGGTCCCCTTGTTAAAGGAGGGGATGAGGCCCTTGCCCCCATCAACATGGGGACAAGGTGCTATGGGGTCCCCAAAGCAAACCCTCATGTTGAGGGCATGTGACCTAGTATGGTTCAGGAGGGGGGAGCCGCTCTCTCCCCCCCTATTTTCCTATGGCTTTCCAGGTTGCGTGCTTGTGAAAGAGTCTGGTATGGATTTTAGGGGGACCTCTACGCCATTTTTTTTTTTAAATTGGCGCAGGGTTCCCCTTAATATCCATACCAGACCTAAAGGGCCTGGTATGGATTTTGGGGGGACCCCCCACGCAATTTTTTTTTAAACTTTGGTTCAGTGTTCCCCTTAATATTCATACCAGACCCAAAGTTTTAACTATATTGCTGAGACCCGACAATTCATTATAGCCGCGATCAGTTTTATGCCGCGTACACACGGTCGGACTTTTCGGCTACAAAAGTCCGACAGCCCGTCCGAAGACTTTCGACGGACTTTTGGCGGACTTGCGGCAGACTTTCTAACGAATGGACTTGCCTACACACGATCACACAAAAGTTTGACGGATTCGTACGTGATGACGTACACCGGACTAAACTAAGGAAGTTGATAGCCAGTAGCCAATAGCTGCCCTAGCGTGGGTTTTTGTCCGTCGGACTAGCACACAGACGAGCAGATTTCTGGGTCCGGCGGAGTTACGACGTAAAGATTTGAAGCATGTTCCAAATCTAAAGTCCGTCAGATTTGTGGCTGGAAAAGTCCGCTGAAAGTCCGGGGAAGCCCACACACGATCGGATTGTCCCCCGGACTTGGTCCGTCGGCGTCTGTCGAACTTTTGTAGAGGAAAAGTCCGACCGTGTGTACGCGGCATTAGATTACTTTTTTCCTTTAGAAATGTCATTTTGCTCTCGGACTGTTCTAAACATGGGAAAAATGCGCCCCTTTACAGGCATACTATAGACACCCCCCAGCTACGATATATAATGGAATATTTCATTTTTAATGTTTCACTTTAAGCATTATTAAAATCACTGCATTGATCCATGTCCCATGACCCCAAACACTTTTTATGGCAATAACTTGCATATGTAGCGCTTACCCCCGAAGGAGCGGCTGATTATCGTATTTATCGGCGTTTAACACGCACCCCAAGTTTAGGAGGGAATTTTAAGGAAAAAAAACTTTTAGGAGGGAAGTTTAAGGAAAAAAAACTTACATTAAAATGCCCATCAATGCAGCCTCATCAGTGTTCATCTGCAGCCTTGTCAGTGTCAGTGTCAGTGCAGCCTTGCCCCAGTGCAGCCTTGTCAGTGCAGCTTTGTCAGTGCAGCCTTGTCAGTGCAGCCTTGCCCCAGTGAAGCTTTGTTAGTGCAGCTTTGTCAGTGCAGCTTTGCCCCAGTCCAGCCATGTAAGTGCAGCTTTGTGCACTCGCCGTCGACATACACAGCCGTGGGTAGATTCAAATATGGCGCCAAGACTGCAGGGATTTGTCGGAGCCGAGATACACATACCCGCCGCTCACAGTCACGCCCAGTCCCGCCCTATGATGGACATAACACAGGTCCAAGGGCGGGACTGGGCGTGACGGCGGCGCCAAAAAAAGCCGAGAACACTCGGGTATGTGTATCTCGGCTCCGACGAATCCCTGCAGTCTCGGCGCCATATTTGAATCTACCCACGGCAATTGCCGCGATCGCTCCGATGACACAAAATCGGCGGGGATCGGCCTATAACACGCACCCACGATTTTCTCCTGATTTTCAGGGAAAAAAAGTGCGTGTTATATGCCGATAAATACGGTAATTATTATATCCGTAATTCATGTTTACCACCCAACCCATCGCAGCCCATAAATTCAAAAACACAGTCCATAATGCTTTTTCTCTTGCTTTATTAATTAACATGAACTGGGATAGGAGAAGGACTTCTTTTGAGATGCTCTTTCGTTGCATTATCATCTTTTCACTGTATCTTGTGGAAGAACTAGAATCAGTTTGCGGATAATAGGAAATCACTTTGTGTGATTTCTTCATCAGGAAAGATGGAAGTAGATTTAATAGAGAATAATTGATAAAGAGTCAGTCTGAATAACTTCTTCATCTGCAGAACTTTTCAAGAACAGTCCGTATCTCTATATGTGTGCTTGCAGCTTTACCGCTACCTCTTTACCACTACTTCCCATCTGCATGGTACTTCCACGTGGAGCTAAAGAAAAGTCACTCTGAATAACTTCTCCCGCTTGACTGATTGGAATCCCGGGGTATTGCTGTACCCAAAGTCACAGTCCATCACTGCCCGTCTCACTGACTTGTGTACCAACATCCCTCAGCCTCTGGTAGTACCCTTCCCTTGGGCTTTCACTCACATGATCAATAGTCCATGTGCCACTCATAAACGATCGATCGCCCAGTTTCCTTCCCCTTTGTTGCTACTACTTCTGCAATGATTCTTTGTTCCCTTTTCTCCTTTTTGGCACGCTCGGCTAACGAAACCAGCGACTACATGCTGTACGGTGTCGCCTCTTCCTCTATGGAGACCGGTTCCCCACCTTCCTCGCAAGGGGGGAGCTCCGTTGGCTTCTCCACGCTCGAACCGGAAGACCCCTACTAAACCATGTGAGACGGCTTTTATATGAGAGTCCCGGGACATTGCCCAACAAATTAATGATTGGCCGAGACTCGCATACAAACTACCTGCCTAAATTTACCTGACATTGTAAACTAGCAAAAAGGTCACCTACATAAAAGTAGGTGCCCGCTACACATAGAAGCCTTTAAAATGAGCACTTTTGATTTTTCATGTTCGTGTCCCACAGACTTTAACGGTGTTCGATTGTTCGTCCAAATTTTTTGCCGATGCGAAACGAACCGGGGGGGGGGGGGGGGGGATGTTCAGCTCATCCTTACTGGTCGGTCAGAAAAAGTATTTTTAAAGTCTGGCAGGATTAAGCTTGTATAGGCGTTATAGGCATTTGTTATCTTCTAATCACCAAAATGATAACAGTAATATCAATCATGTCTATTGCTCATTGATACATTGTAACCAGTGTGATATCTTTATGGTAATAATATGATTGTCGCATACTGAGGACATCTAGTGGTCAAATTGGTAAATGACACCTGTTCTAAAACTCCTATTCCCAGTGATTACATCTATCCTAAAACTATTCCCATTTCTTTATGTTCTTTCATAATAGAACATAAATCCAAAAATGATTTGTGTCTTTATCCTAAAAAATCCAATCCACTTCTTTCTTACAAAGTCTCTGGAATTTATCATTTGTATTGGAGGATTTCCCACTTGTAGTCCTCCCAGTATCTGAGTACAGTGACCCAGGACACAGAATGTAGCAGAACTGCATTCCTTCCTCTCCATGGATGGGATTGGATGATTCCTCCCTTTACATATCATCACATGTATCATATATGGAGTTTTACAATAGTGAAGAGTATTATAACTTTGTCTTAGAAAAACAGAAAAATATCTTCTTTGTTATATTTTTAGTCATCTGTAATTTTTACATCTCTTTTTTGCATGTAGGTTTTTTTTTTTTATTATTTCCCCTTAAAGTGTATCTGAACCCTCACTCCACTCTCTCTTCCTGTCAGCAGGTTCCTCGCAGCACATGAGCACTGCAGCACAAGGGATTGGCTATATGTGCTGCTTTTCTCTCTCCCACTCTGAGCCCTGTTGTACAGTCAATCGCTAGAGGCTAAATGTCCAGTCAAATTTGGGTATTTTACACTTTTTTTTTTCTGTGGTCTGTTATTTAGATGCCTTCTTAAAGTGGTTGTAAACCCTTACAGAGCACTTTTCACTACAGGTAACCCTATAATAAGGCCTAAAATAAGGCTGACCTGTAGCTGCACCGGATATCTCCTGAACCTGCACGGTTTAGGAGATATCCCCTGTATTTGTGTGTGCCATCGTCATCGGAACATGCGCACTGACACAAACTGCATGTGCCGTTGCTTCAGTGAGTGTGACGTTGCCGCGCGCATGCGCGGGAGTGACGTCATCGCGGCTCCGGCCAATCACAGCACGGGAGCCGCGATACCCGGAAGTAACCCCTGGGAGTGATGTCGCCGGCTTGTGCTGTGTACGGGCACCGCAGTGAGGGCTTCAATCTCAGTTGAGTATTACATAATGGGCTAGTATGCTGTGCATACTAGCTCATTATCCCTTTGTCTTGCAGGTGTTCGTTTGGTTTTTTTTGTTTTTTATGGGTTTACAACCACTTTAAAGCTGAGCTCCAGGCAGATTAAAGGTGAGAACTTATTGGTTGATATGAGCTACTGCAAACAATCGCCCTGTATATGATTAACAGCCCCCGGGGGGGGGGGGGGCGCTGAACAGACCTTCTTCCCTGATCACTTATTACCTGGGAAGTCTCGTACCTTCTTGTTTTAGGGCTCCATTCACACCATGCCAGTGCGATGGAACGTGCATGCGATTCCTGAGTGTCACGTGTAGGCAGTATGGGGGGCACGTTCGTTTAGAGCCCAGGGCAAGTATGCGGAATTGCACCCCCTCCCCTGATGCTAATGAGTGCCCTATGCCCATTCTCTGCCCATGGTTGGTATGGAGCGCGCACTGCACATTCAGAAGCAATTGCTTGCATTATGATAGCCTGCCACTCACACACATGTGTGCGTGGGGAGGGGGGTGCCCCCGCCCATTGCTGTGCCTCTCCTGCCCACACCTTTGTCCCGGCCCTGTGCCCACCCCTTTGTCCCGGCCCTGTGCCCACCCCTTTGTCCCGGCCCTGTGCCCGCCACTTTGTCCCAGCCCTGTGCCCGCCCCTTTGTCCCAGCCCTGTGCCCACCCCTTTGTCCCAGCCCTGTGCCCGCCCCTTTGTCCCGGCCCTGCAAAAGGCTTCCCTACGTGCCCGGAACACATCAAATAAGCCCCTGACCCTTTTGCAAAAAAATCGACTGCACCGCGGTTCTGGCTCTGCTAAAGGATAGCGTGTTTCTGCGCGAATCGGGAAAGGGAATGAAAGGGAAAAAAATATTTTGTCATTTAAAAAAAAAGAAAAAAAATGTCCCTTTAAGAGCTATGGGCGGAAGTGACGTTTTTGACGTCACTTCCGCCCTGCAGTGATATGGAGACGGGTGGGGGCCATCTTCCCCTTACTCATCTCCATACCCAGGCAGGGGACTTATTGATGATCTGATCCTTGTCTGGAAAGGGGATAGAGATAAGCTTGATTTGTTTATTGAAACCCTTAATAATAACCAAAAGAATATTGCCCTGACCTGGACGATTGACCCAGAAAAGGTGGTATTTTTAGATCTGACCATTAGTGTTACTCATGACCACTTCACGACGACCAATTATTTCAAGCCCACTGATCGCAACTCATACATCCCCCTGGGGAGTTGTCACCATCACTCTTGGCTGTGCAACATTCCTAGGGGGCAGTATATTAGGTTGCGTAGGAATTGTACTCGTGATGAGGATTTTATCACCCAATCACAAGTCCTGACCTCCAGGTTTGAACAAAAAGGGTATGATCGCTCATTGTTGGAGAATGAGGTCACGAGAGTGAAAACCATGGACAGGGGTACATTGGTCTCGAATGCTGTTAGTGATCCTGGGGAGGACAAATTTAATTTCAGGATGGTGCTAGATTACAATGTGCAATATCGCACTTTTGAAAAAGTAATATTGAAAAATTGGCCCATCTTAAAACAAGATAAAATTTTGGGCCCTGTTTTACCGGACCGCCCCCAATTTATTTACAAGAAGGCTCCTTCATTGAGGGACCGTCTGGCGCCCAGTGTCCTTAACCCCCCTGTTCCTTATTCCGATAGGCTCTTTTCCTTTTTAGGGGGTTTCTACGCATGTGGCAAGTGCGTTCCGTGCAAACATGCTAAGGGGAATTTAAAGAAAAGGAAAAAGTTTCTGGCATCTGCTACGAATAAGGAATATGAGATTAAACAGTTAATAACCTGTGACACGGTAGGGGTCGTGTATATGCTGGAGTGCGGATGTGGGCTCCAGTATATTGGGAGAACATCCAGACCACTACACGTGAGGCTCGCTGAGCACGTTAATAATATTAAAAAAGGCCTGAAAACGCACAATGTCTCTAGACATTTCAAATTACATCACCACCAGAATCCAAAAAGCCTGAAATTCTGGGGCATAGAAAGGGTCACTAGGCATTGGAGGGGTGGCAACTTCATAAGACAATTGAGCAAAAGAGAATCATACTGGATCTTCAAAACTAGGGTTCTCTGCCCTGAAGGGTTAAACGTGGATTTTGACACCAACTGCTTTATCTCTGATCGTTAATTATTTTTTACTTCTTATATATTTTTTAGAAAAAATTTTTTTTTAATTTTTATATGAGATTTTATTATGTGATTGTTTTTATATTTGATCGATTTAAGTGTTATGTTCGATCGTATTTACAATTTTACAGCGTCTAATATGTGTGGGTGACAGTTGCTGCGGATGACTGTCATGCAATGTAGAAATTGGTTTGAAATGAAATACTGAGCATTCCCAATTTATTTACATTTTATATCTTGTTTTTATACATCTCTTCCTTTGTGAATTGATGTATATTTTATTCATCCCCCATCCTTTTTGTCTGAACACTTAGTTCCGTTCAGCATATATTTTAGTATGAGGGGCTACGTCCGGATTGACTTCCGGGTTAGCGAGAGGTTAACTGTACCATGTGGTTCGTTGTCATGGATACTTACCTTGTATATAACGCGGGTGCCCACGTCGTATCCTCATCTGCTGATGAAGTCCCCGCCCACTGGGACGCAACGCGTCCAGAACGAGGATACGCCGTGACGTCACCCGCCGCCACTGCACATCCACACTACGAGACGGAGATCGCACTGCTTCTGTTGATTACATGCCTGTACCCAGCGTTCAACATGTGAGTGATTCATTTTTAGTCTTTAATAAAGTATTGCATACAGAGAGCACTATTTTTTCGCCATTCCTCTTTTATATACCCTGGTCATATTGGAGAGTCTATCACCGGAGCCCCATGGTCCCTGAGGAGTGTTTGACACCTGAGCCCTGACGGATGCCTACACATGCTGTTCCTTGCTTGATTAAGGCGATTTATGACCCTCTATAATCAAAGGGTCCATTCCTTCAGGTGAGAGGCCAACCTATTCCTTGGTGGTGGGCTGCCTGAAATCACTTCTCTGCAAACGGGTGTTCGCTCGCACTTGAGGATGATTTACTGATTACCCTTATGGACATTGATATCATGGTGGACTTCAGTGTTTTATTTCTTTTTTAGCGCTGCACTATCTGTTGTTATATTTGTATTAAGGGATTTGTTCTTTGACCCTAGTGTTCATCAGCTTTTAACGCTTACTCACCACTTCGCGCTGATTTGTATTTTTTCATTAGGGGAGAGACGTGATCGCCTCCGCCGCTGCCAACGGCTCTGGTAAGAGGTGGAGGGCACCGTATCACGCGGGGGGGGAGGGGCCTCTCTCGCCGCTGATAAAAGTGATCTTGCGGCGAATCTACCACAGAGACCACTTTTATCTTAAACTGGGCCGCTCACTGAAGAAGAGGATACCGGGGTTATGGCAGCTAGCTCCTGCCATAACAACGATACCCTCCTTCAAAGTACCGACGTATAATGACGGTGGGCAGTCCGGAAGTGGTTAACCACTTGCCGACCAGCCGCCATCATTATACTGCGGCAGGTCGGCTCGTTTCTGCAAATCGCCGAAGGTGTACGTTGGCTCCTTTAAGATGCATAGCAGGTGTCCGCTGCACGGCAGGCCGCCCGCAATCGCTCCTTCGAGAGCCAGAACGGGGATCTGTCAATGTAAACAGACAGATCCCTGTTCTGACAAGGGAAGATAGACAGATTGTCTGTTCCTAGTGATCAGTAACCGCGATCTCTCTCCTCCTCCAGTCAGCCCCCTCCCCCCACAGTTAGAAACACCTCCCAGGGAACACATTTAAACCCCTTGATCGCCCCCTAGTGTTAACCCCTTCCCTGCCAGTGTCATTTATACAGTAATCACTGCATTTTTATAGCTCTGATCGCTGTATTAATGTCAGTGGTCCCAAAAAAGCACCAAGAGTGTCCGATATGTCCGCCGCAGTCCCGCTAAAAATCGCAGATTACCGCCATTACTAGTGTAAAAAAAAAACTAATAATAAAAATGCCATAAATCTATCCCCTATGTTGTAGACGCTATAACTTTTGCGCAAACCAATAATTATTTTTTTTTAGATATTTATTATAGCAAAAAGTTTCTTTTCAAAATTGTCGCTATTTTTTAATTCATAGCGCAAAAAATAAAAACCGCGGAGGTGATCAAATACCACCAAAACAAAGCCCTATTTGTGGGAAAAAAAAGGACGTCAATTTTATTCGGGTACAGCGTCGGACGACCGCGCAATTGTCAGTTAAAGTGGTTAAACAAGCTGAAGTCAGAAGCCGATTGGCTCCCATCCACAGCTGCACCAGATTTTGCACTCTCCAGTTTTAGTAAATTAGCCCCTAGATATTTTAGGTCTAGACCTTTTCTTAGGAGATCCCCTTTACCAATGTGAAATCCCTGTTTTTTTAATCTACCTTTCTTCTCTCTGTGGAAATCCCCTGCTGAAGTCTGGGTGATGTCACCTCCTCCTGCCCCAATCCTCGGATTCTCTTGACACAAGGACGTAACGCGTAGAGGGGGCATTGAGGTGAACACACAGCTAGCTGGCTCGGATGAAGTGTTGCTGCTTCAATTAACCATTTCCTGATTTTCTTATTTAAAAAAAAAATAAGGAGTCAATAGCTGCATGAAGAATTATGTCATCTTGGCACAAGGACGTAACACGTAGAGGGGGCAATAAAGTGGCGGGTCACCCAGCACACAGCTAGCTGGCTCGGGTGAAGTGCTGCTGCTGTTTCAATTAACCAGTGGCGGAACTATAGGGGTCGCTGAAGTCACACTTGCAACTGGGCCCTGTCGTTCTGCCGCTGTGGGGGCCACCAAGACCCGGCATCTCCTCCTGCACCCCTGGCTGTTCGTTTAACATGCAGGGAGGGAGGTGGGAGGAAGCGATCGGCAGCTCTATGGTTCCCGCAAGCCACGGAATCTACCTGGGGCTTGTAGTTCTCTCTCCGAATGTATCCACTGGAGAGGGGAGGGGCCTCTGACCCGGGCAGGTATCGGCTTCATTCTTCAGTGAGTCGCTCTGCTTCTAACATTCTTGATGATACATGCCCGGGTTAGAGGCCCCTCCCCTCTCCAGTGGATACAGTCGGAGAGAAAACTACATGCCCCAGGGAGATCCCACCACCCGTGGACACCATAGAGCTGCCAATCACCGCCTACCACCTCCCCCCATGTGTGGGGGGGAGAGTACAGAGATGTGCTAGGGGTCCAAGGTGGACAGCGGAGACCAGCCAGGTACAGGGGAACCTCTGGAAGGGAGGGGGTAACTGTCTGGGGACCCTGATGTAAGGGGAGGCCCTCTGGGGACCCTGATGTAAGGGGAGGCCCTCTGGGGACCCTGATGTAAGGGGAGGCCCTCTGGGGACCCTGATGTAAGGGGAGGCCCTCTGGGGACCCTGATGTAAGGGGAGGCCCTCTGGGGACCCTGATGTAAGGGGAGGCCCTCTGGGGACCCTGATGTAAGGGGAGGCCCTCTGGGGACCCTGATGTAAGGGGAGGCCCGCTGGGGACCCTGATGTAAGAGGAGGCTCTCTGGGGACCCTGATATAAGGAGAGGCCCTCTGGGGACCCTGATGTAAGGAGAGGCCCTCTGGGGACCCTGATGTAAGGGGAGGCCCTCTGGGGACCCTGATGTAAGGGGAGGCCCTCTGGGGACCCTGATGTAAGGGGAGGCCCTCTGGGGACCCTGATGTAAGGGGAGGCCCTCTGGGGACCCTGGTGTAAGGGGAAGCCCTCTGGGGACCCTGATGTAAGGGGAGGCCCTCTGGGGACCCTGATGTAAGGGGAGGCCCTCTGGGGACCCTGATGTAAGGGGAGGCCCTCTGGGGACCCTGATGTAAGGGGAGGCCCTCTGGGACCCTGATGTAAGGGGAGGCCCTCTGGGGACCCTATTGTAAGGAGGGGCTCTCTGGGGACCCTGTTTGTAGGGGGGGCTCTCTGGGGACCCTGATGTAAGGGGGATCCGCACTATGTAACGATATTTTATATATAGAAACATGCACACATGTATATTATATACATGTGTATGCCCGCGTATGACTTTCTTTACTACACTGCTATGGGCTCTAGCCCGAGATCTTTTGTAAACCTAGCAACGGGGGGGGGGGGGGCCTTCATGGTTCCTTGCACCAGGGCCCTGAAAATTCTAGTTATGCCTCTGACCAGTGGCATTTCCTGATTTTCTAATAAAAAAAAAAGGAGTCAATAGGCTGCATGCAGAAGTATATCATCTTGACACGAGGACGTAACACGTAGAGGAGGCATTAAGGTGACTGGTCACCCAGCACGCAGTAAGCTGGTTTGGGTGAAGATCTGCTGCTTCATTTAACTGGCAGCATTTGCCGATTTTCTTTTTAAGAAAAAAAAAATAAGGAGTCAATAGCTGCATGAAGAAGTATGCCATCTTGGCACAAAGACGTAACACGTAGAGGGGACATTAAGGTGACTGGTCACCCAGCACACAGGTGGCTGGCTCGGGGGAAATGCTGCTGCTTCAATTAACCAGCGGCCTTTCTTAATTGTCTTATTAACAAACGGGAGGCAGTAGCTGCATATAGAATTATACCAAAACTAAAATTGGGGTCTGTGCTTGATTTTTTTTTTTTTTTTTTTTTTTGGGGGGGGGGGGGGGGGGTGTTATGCTTGGACATCCTGACATCCGCCACTCACATTATGTCTGCAGGACGTCAACCAGCCTGGAAAACTGAGGACATCTAGTGGCAGAAAGCAAGAACTGCACAAGGACTTTAAGCCTGTATTATTATTATTATCATTATGTTTATTATTATTATTATTATACAGAATTTATATGGCGCCAACAGTTTGCGCGGCGCTTTACAACACGGGGACAGACATTACAGTTACAATACAAATCAATACAGGAGGAATCAGAGGGCCCTGTAGATGGGATTTAATAAATAATTCCTCTTTTTGCAATAAATAAAAGCAATAATAGCGCAAAAAGCAAAGATGTGTCCTTTATTATAATATTCTTTTTTTATATTGGTGTCTGAAAAGCATTGCCACTGTGATTGGAGGATGAAGGGTGCAACGCTCAGTGTCCTGGAGACTCTTCTTCCAGCTCAGGTCTGTATTATGGACCTTCAGCTCCGGGGCTGGAGGAAGTGTGGGGAGGTCATTGGACTTTGGAAGGGGGGCTCTCCAATGGAAGGACCACAAGTCCTGGTGGCGGAGAGGACATTCATAGGAGCCGGCCTGGGAAAAGGCACCCCCAGAATGGAGAGCGGGGTATGGGGGGGGGGGGGCTGCAGACTGTGTGACCCTGTAAATGGAGGGGGGGCCATGAATCATGGTCTGGAAGATGGAGTTTGCTTTGGGTACTGCTACATCAATGTCAGTATAACCAAGCAGACTATGTGATACTATATAACATATATTTATTTATTAATCATATATTATATATACTGTACATATCTTTATACATACACAAGCCTGCTGGGCAATAAATACACATATTGTACAAAATGTATAACAAATACAAAAAAAAAAACAACACTATATATATATATATCCACTGTACCTGGTGATCATACATCTGTACAGCACTATAGAAGATGTCAGAGCTATATAACATTATTATATAATAATAGTGTGTGACTGTGGGGGGAGCGGACATTAGAGTGTAAGCTCCTCTGGTACAGAGACTGATGTGATTGGCTCAGTGATCTCTGTACAGCACTGCGGTATATGTCAGAGCTATATAAATGTATAATAATAGTGTGTGACTGTAGAGGGAAATTAGAGTGTAAGCTCCTCTGGTACAGAGACTGATGTGATTGGCTCAGTGATCTCTGTACAGCACTGCGGTATATGTCAGAGCTATAAAAAAAAAGTATAATAACAATAGAATGTGACTGTGGGGGACATTAGAGTGTAAGCTCCTCTGTCTTGCTCAGTGATCTCTGCACAGCACTGCGGTATATGTCAGAGCTATATACATGTAAATTAATAATAATAGTGAGGGGCATTAGAGTGTAAGCTCCTCTGGTACATAGTCTGATGTGATTGGCTCAATGATCTCTGTACAGCACTGCAGTGTGTGTCAGAGCTATAAAAAAAAGTATAATAACAATAGAATGTGATTGTGGGGGACATTAGAGTGTAAGCTCCTCTGTCTTGCTCAGTGTTCTCTGTACAGCACTGGGGTATGTCAACCGTGCCCGCTGTATTCCTCCAGCTGCCTCTCACAGATAGGGTCCTGTCCATGCTATAGTCCTGTGACCTGTGGGAACAGACCCACCAAGGCCTATGTGACAATAAAATTGTAAAGGTGTACTGGATTGCGTAAAACTCAGATGAAGAGGTCTATTTATTTATTTTAAAAAAATAAATACATTTTTGTTGTTACGCAAAGGCCTTATTCACAAAGCCATTGCAAATAATCTCCATAGTGTGTCTAAAATGCCTCTTCTCATCAGCTCCATCTAGTGGCACAATCTGGTATTGTCCCAATTGCGGGTTTTTCAGGATAATTCACCATTAGGGCCACTAGATGGAGCTGAGGATTATAGAAAATGAACATACTAAACACATTACAGGGATAATTTGGAAATGCACAGCATTTTTTTTTATTAATGGACCCTTCAAATCATTAAGTTGACTTGCTAACTTCATATTAATAGCAGAATCTCCTGGATTTAGTACTTCCTATCCAGTGGCTCCTTGGACGTTTTGTAGAGCCGTCACATATTACTCCCTCACCCCCAGGTTAGTCTTCCACAGGGACGGTAGCCCACCACATGGGTTTCTAGTGGCTTCCATCCTGGGGTCACTCTTCATCCTCGGACCCATCGGTGGGTTTGTCCTCTGTAGGTTCCTCTTCCCACAGGCTGATCTCCCACTCCATGCGTTTAATGCGTTGGAGGATCTTTCCGGCGCTGGACTCCAGTTCAGCCAGGAGCCGGGCCAGCTTGGTCTGCAGGGACTCCAGGTTGGCCTCCAGCCTCAGCACCTTCTCCTCCATCTCCTGCTGCTTGGCCTCCAGGTCGGCCGCCAGCTTCTCATCCAGCTTCTTCATCTTGAGTAGGATCTCCCGTCCCTTCTCCTCCAGGATGGCTTTGGCGTCGGGGTACACGGTGAGGACTTCCTTCAGGTCCTCCTTCGAGAGGCAGAAGAGGTCGGAGTAGCCGATGCTTTTAATGTTGGCCGTCCTACGGTTCCCGGAGGTGTTACCTGGACAAATGAGGGATATCACTGGTTAGTACATCTCTAGGGAGATGATGGGAACACTGGCTAAGGGGAAGGACAGTTTGTCTTTTCATTAACACTAATCTGCTTATATTTTGACTGCCCTGGTTCCTCCCACCCCCCTTTGTCTACTTGTTAAGGACTTTTTCCATTATATACCATATATTAGACCTAGTGATCTCATCACTGGGCCTTTGTGCTTCTCTATGTAATGCAGGCAGATCATGGCGGGGGGGGGGGGGGAGCCGGCAGGGTGCTGTACATAGCTTCCTAAAAACATCACAGCACCCTGCCTGAATAACTCCCTTTAAGAGCTCTCAGTCCTGATGCAAGCAGTGGGCTGGCTCTTGGGAGGAGTTATGCAAATTCAAATGCCTTGATGGCTGGATGTCAGCCCGGAGGAGTGGACACTTCATTTGCATGTTGACCATCCTAGATGAGCCTCCATGATCAGAAAAACTGAAAGCCAATGAATGAAAGGGGGCGGGCCAGGGACAGACAGGCAGGGGAGGAAAGGGTTAGATGATGCTGGACAGGGCCATCTTTAATATCGATTGGACCCCGGGCAAACATTCTCTTGGGCCCCCCCAGTGGCGTCGGCAGGGAAGGGGCTGACAGTGGCTGAAGCCCCGAGTGGGTCCCTAAAAAGCCCCGGGTCTTGGGCGGGCACGGTTCCATTATTAGCCCTGAGCGCCGCGGCCGAGCGGGGACAGATCTGACCCCGAGCGAGGCCGAGTGTAATAGCCGGTCCCGTCTTCTGCGGCGCCTGATGGACGTCCCACTGATGCAATGCGGGGACCGCGGGACGTGTGACGTCCATCATAGGCACTGCAGGCTCCAGAAGGCGGGAATTACAATACGGCCGCCGCTCCACTGTGAGAAGATCCCCCACTCGGCGCTCGGGCGGGCGGCTCTCCTCTCATCATCATGGCTCTGGCTGCCCGGAGTCTACTCTACTGTGTGATGGGCGCGCCGCTGAGCTGCAGGAGGACACCTGAAGTCTGGTCAGGTAGGTCAGTGTGGGTCAGTGTCAAGTAGGTTAGTGTATGTCAGGTAGGTCAGTGTCAAGTAGGTTAGTGTATGTCAGGTAGGTCAGTGCGGATCAGGTGGGTAAGTGTATGTCAAGTGTATGTCAGGTAGGTCATTGTGTGTCAGGTAGGTCAGTGCGGGTCAGGTGTGTAAGTGTATGTCAGGTAGGTCAAGTGGGTCATTGTGTGTCAGGTAGGTCAGTGTGGGTCAGGTAGGTCATTGTATGTCAGTGTCAAGTAGGTCAGTGTATGTCAGGTAGGTCAGTGCGGGTCACGTAAGTCATTGTGTGTCAGGTAGGTCAGTGCGGGTCAGTGTATGTCAGGTAGGTCAGTGTGGGTCAGGTAGGTCAGTGTGGGTCGTGTGGGTCAGTGTCAAGCAGGTCAGTGTGGGTCAGGTAGGTCATTGTAGGTCAGTGTATGTCAGTGTATGTCAGTGTCAAGTAGGTCAGTGTAGGTCAGGTAGGTCAGTGTGGGTCAGTGTCAAGTAGGTCAGTGTGGGTCAGGTAGGTCAGGTAGGTCATTGTATGTCAGTGTCAAGTAGGTCAGTGTATTTCAGGTAGGTCAGTGCGGGTCACTTAAGCCATTGTGTGTCAGGTAGGTCAGTGTGGGTCAGTGTATGTCAGGTAGGTCAGTGTGGGTCAGGTAGGTCAGTGTGGGTCAGTGTCAAGCAGGTCAGTGTGGGTCAGGTAGGTCATTGTAGGTCCGTGTATGTCAGTGTATGTCAGTGTCAAGTAGGTCAGTGTAGGTCAGGTAGGTCAGTGTGGGTCAGTGTCAAGTAGGTCAGTGTGGGTCAGGTAGGTCAGTGTGGGTCAGGTAGGTCATTGTATGTCAGTGTCAAGTAGGTCAGTGTGGGTCAGGTAGGCCATTGTATGTCAGTGTCAAGTAGGTCAGTGTGGGTCAGGTAGTTCAGTGTGGGTCAGGTAGGTCATTGTATGTCAATGTCAAGTAGGTCAGTGCGGGTCAGGTAGGTCATTGTGTGTCAGGTAGGTCAGTGTGTGTCAGTGTCAAGCAGGTCAGGGAGGTCAGTGTATGTCAGTGTTAAGTAGGTCAGTGCGGGTCAGGTAGGTCATTGTGTGTCAGGTAGGTCAGTGTGTGTCAGTGTCAAGCAGGTCAGGGAGGTCAGTGTATGTCAGTGTTAAGTAGGTCAGTGCGGGTCAGGTAGGTCATTGTGTGTCAGGTAGGTCAGTGTATGTCAGTGTCAAGTAGGTCAGTGAATGTCAGGTAGGTCAGTGTCGCAGGTTAGTGTGCGTCAGGTAGGTATTAACCCCCCCCCCCCGTGCTGAAGCCCCTGTTTTTTTGCCACCTAGCAACGCCCCTGACCCTCCCGAATACACCTATTAACTATGTGCAGGCTAAAGGGGGCAGCTGCTTAGGGCCCCACAACAATGACTGGGCCAGATGGCTCCGGATGCTGGACGTTCTCCAGACAGGAAATGAGGTGAGCTCTATCTGAGCAGTTACAGGTAGGGGGGACCGAGCTGTATTGTGCTGAGGTTCAGGACCTGACAGGCATGCTGAGATCACAGAATTAGTCCTGTTGAAAGCATAAAAAGCCAATCAGGCATGTTGCAGATCCAAGAGCAGAACTGTATTTTTTTTTTTTTTTTACACTGTCCCTTTATTTATTTATTTTTAAATCACTTTTATTCCTATCACAAGAAATTTAAACTTCCCTTGTGATAAAAAGAAGTCATGACAGGTCCTCTTTATGGAGACATCTTGGGTCTAAAAGACCCCACATCTCTCCTCTACCTTGGAAACGGTGAGATAAAAAAAAACCATTGCTTTCTGCTTTCCAGGGGAAAAAAAATGGCGGCGTTTACATCTGCCAGAGCCGGAAGTGACATCACTTCCGGCCTCTCAAGATCATAGAGCTGGCCGGAGACCATCCGGTCCTCGGCCAGCTCTATGGTAACCCGGCGTCTCCACCACATCGGATCCCGGACTCCCTGATCGCTCGGGGAAGCCCAGAGAAGCGCCAGTGGGCAGCGGGAGGGAGGGGGATGTCCCCTCCCACTGCCTGTAAAAGTAATCCAGTAGCTAATCAGCCACTAAGATGGCTTTGACATTTTAGGTAATCGCCCGCTGCAAAAAATAAAAAATAAAATAACGGGATGATGTCTGTAGCTGCAGGCATCATTCCGATATCTCCACTTCAAGTCCAGAATTTCATATGATGTCCTAAAGGCGGGAAGTGGTTAAAAATCCAATCACAGGCTAGGGGGGAGGGATCTGAAGTATTACTGAACTGCAGCAGAGAAAACTCAGGTCTCCTGCTCTGGATGCCAGAGCTGTGTAAAGCTCAGAACTGGATGGACAGATATACATTCTGGAAACCCCATCAAAGACCTTTCCTTGGGGGTACAATTTTGCTACCGAAATGAAGTCCTGACCTACCTTTGATGTTGAGGATGCTTATCTCTCCGAAGTAGTTTCCTTCCCCGAGGACAGCGAACTGCGTCACTCCATCGTCTGCCACCACCGCCAGCTTCCCCTCCTTGATGATGTACATCTCGCGCCCGATGTCGCCCTTCTTACACACAAACTCCCCGGGGCTGTAGACCTGCGGCTTGAGCCTCAGCACCAGTTCCTCCAGCAGGCCCTTCTCACAGTTTTGAAAGATCTGCACTTTGCTCAGCGTGGACATGTGGACGCTGACGGCCACCTCCACCCTCAGCTTCTCTGGCAGGTTCATCAAGATCTGGTTCTCGTTGGTCATCTTTTTGTTGATTTGAAGGTGCTGATGCCAGGCGGTGACCTTCTTCCTCACGCTTTTATTGACCTTGTACATCTTCATGTACTGCTTGATCTGGTCGTAATCAGGGTAGAAGGCTTTATCTGCGTCGTTCACGTTGGCCACCACGGAGCTGATGCTCCCCAAGATGGTGGCAAACCCCAGAACGGCAATGAGGAAGTCCGCCGTCATGAAAAGGTATTCCTCCTCCTGCATGGGCGCGGGAACATCCCCCACGGTGGTGAGGATGAGGGTGGAGAAGTAAAAGCTGTAGAGATATTGACGCCCCAGCCTGCCAAACTCCGGGTCGGAGATGTTGGGGTACACCCACTGGTCCTTGCCAAACCCGATGTAGCTGGACAGGGCAAAATAAACACAACTGTTCCAGTGGATGACCACAAAGATGTAGGCCATCAGTTTGCAGATCCGGAAAACGTTGGGGTACGGGATTCGAGTCTCCGTGCGATCGAAGGCCTCAAAGAGAGGATGTACGTGAAGGAAGCGATTAATTCGTACGGCGGGAGTATGGATCCCAAACTTGAAGTAAAGGAAGTCAGTTGGAAGCACGGAAAGGATATCCCAACCGAACTTGGAGGAGCTCAGATAGAGCCGAGAAATCTGTTTCTTGTCCCTCACCAGGATCCCTTCTTTCAAAAACCCTAAAGAAGATGAAATGAGCGCCTTGTTAGGAGAGTATTTCGGGACAGATTAAATATCTCTGAATATCTAAAGCCCACCTCCAAGCAAAAAACTCTCCCTTCCTCCCCTGCTTGGAGTTCAGCTTTACTTTTGTTACACGCAGATTATATAATACAATAAGGTTGAGTTGATATATGTTTGAATAGCATATATTTTGTATAATACAACAAATATATTCTTTTTTTGTATAATTGACCAGATAGTGTGTTCTCCCAACTCCTCCTGAGGAAATGGGCTTCTGTCCCGTGAAACGCGTTGATTCCAATCGAAATACAGTGGAAAGGCAAAAAGGGGCTGAGCCACTGAGAGCAGGACACCAAGTGTACCCAATCCATACTGCACTCTATATAGCACTTATTCCAAACCTAGACTGCCGCTATAACAAACCTATACCACGTTATACTAAACCTTTACCGCATCTGAACCACATCTACCTTGCACCTGCGCTGAGACTATACCATACCTATACTGCACCTATACTGCATGCAGGTTAACTGGGAATGTCATTAAACGCTCTCAAAAGGCCCCAACAGTGGCCGGCAGAAGAACCTCTCAAAGGCCTGCCCCTCCCATAATCATTATTCTACAAGCCCCCTGCCCCCTCTGCTACCATCCTCCTTTTCTTTTCTACAGTGCACACCCAGACAGTCTAGGACTGGCATTGCCAGATGTTGATTGTCCAAGACAACAGAGGGAGGTGAGAAAATTGTGTAATTCCCTGTTCTAGCTACATAATTTTATCCTTGGTGCACAGGGGTCGAACCTTCTAGTGACTGAAGATGTAAATTGTCAAATCGCCGGGGTAGCGATTTTAAAATGGCATTTTATATGGATTATAGATGATGCTGAAGGTCTCCGCCCATGTTCAGATATGGTTGTTTTGAGGTTTACATATCATGGTATGGGATTACGTAACCAGAACAGGGTGGTTCCACAACTTTCACACCTCTCATCCTGGTCTTGGACAATCGCCATCTGCCTTGACATATTCTATGGTGATCGGGTTAAGGCGTGGGTTAGGGTTAGGGTTAGGGACCACCCCCAAAGGTCAAAGGTCAGCAGGCATGTCCCCCAGAGGTCAAAGGTCACGAGGTGTGGCTGACCCACCCCCACCAGAGTGTTCCGCCTACCCCAACTAAGTCGGGGCGTCAGCAAGTTGGGGTATCAGTCGGGGAAAGCGCAAAGCGCGGCAGCCAACACGCCCCCGAGTTTCACCGTATCTGTTTGGATATAAAATGTCAGAGTATGTTCCTGACACTCATTAGAAATGAAGTGGTTTGTAGAAGCTACAGAACATTTTCAGTAGGGATGAGTTTGGTCCAAACCCATACCCTGTAGCTTAACGTACACAAAGGGGTGGGGATGCTCCTGACATTGACCTGATTATGGCCACATGGAATGCCCTGGCCGCAGCAGTCAGGGCCCTCAGCTTCAGGTCAAACCCTAGCTTATCCCTACTCTTCGATATTGCAGAACAAGTCCAGTTGAAAGTGACCAACTGCTACTAGATGTACCATGTTGTGGATCAACAAGAACCTTCATAGGTATATCTAACCAGACTTTTTATTAGATATAAGATAAGATCATATATTTTTCCTTAATTCTGGAAAACTAGACATAGCATTTTTGTAAGATTTGCAAAACTTCTAGACTCCACATAAATATTATAGGAACCTTTTGTTGGTGAAGATCACTAAAAACTTCAGAGAAAATCCAAACCTGTCTCCACGTGTCAATCTTGCATTGACTGCTTGAGCAAGTTGTTGTTGCCCCCGTCCACCCTATGTGACAAAACTACCCCAATAATTAGAACAGCACCTAAAGCTGCTGATGGCACAAGGGGCAAGGATTCTTTCCCCCATTGATTTTCAAAGTAAGATACCCATTAGATCTCCCAATTTACCTGGTCGCTCAAGCCAACCGGGTTCCGCAGTGAAGCAAACTGCTGCTCCAACCCGGAGCGGACTGGCAACATGAACTGCAAATGTTGGCTTGCCTGACTCAATTTGTTCCCATAAAGTAGGAGCACTTCTAGCCTATGTTTCCTTCCTGTGTCACCCTTAGACAATCTGGGAGTTTTTGTTTATGGAGCACAGGCAGAACATTAAACCAATATACAATGTCACATCGATTCAGACCTGTATGGAAGTTGATGATGATGTCCAGGATGTAGAGAATATCACACAGGTAGTCCAGGCTCAGCCAGATGCTCAGGTATTCATACTGCAGCTCTGCGAAACAGGACCTGACGGGAGAAGTACAGAGCGATAGGTATCAGGGCCACTGCAAGGCTACTAACAAAGTACTTGCTGCTTTTATTTTTAGACAACACAACCAGGCATGAAAGGGACCTTTAAAACACTATATGGTCACACCTTCATAGACACCTGACCACAACACATCTGTAAGCTTGTTGGCCATCCCATTATAAAACCATGGACATTAATATGGAGTGGCCTCCCTCCATTGCAGCTATAAGAGCCTCCACTCTTCTGAATCTTGCCACAAGATTTTAGAGTGTCTTTGGGAACTTGTGCCCATTTACGAGGTCAGGTACTGGTGTTGGATGAGAAGACCTGGATCGCCATGAGCATTCCAATTCATCCCAAAGGTGCTCAGTAGGGTTGAGGTCAGGGCTCTGAGGCCACTCAAGTTCCTCCACATCAACCTAGTCACACCAGGTCTTTATGGAGCTGGCTTTGTACGAAGGGCACAGTCATGGTGGAACAGAAGAAAACGGTCTTCACCAAACTGTTACCACAAGGTTGCAAGAGAATTGCCTACAATGTATTTGTATATTGTAGTAATAACAGTCCACTTCACTGGTTTACAGTGTCTTGAAAAAAGTATTCATGCCCCTTGAAATTTTCCACATTTTGTCACGTTACAACCAAAAACATAAAATGTATTTTACTGGGATTTTATGTGATAGACCAACACAAAGTGGCACATAATTGTGAAGTGGAAGGAAAATTATAAATGGTTTTCCACACTTTTTACAAACAAATGTCTGAAAAGCGTGGCGTGCATTTGTATCCAGCCCCCCTTTTAAGGGTAGGGTCTAGATGTTGCTATAGTGAGGGTTGGGAACCCTATAGTGGAGAGTAGGCAGTTTAAGTGCCTAAGTATCTGCTAGAGGTTCCCAGAGTAGTGAAAGGGGTGGAACGTACAGTAGATAGTGCGGAAGTGTGAGCCCTGCCCCTGTCAGTTTGGGGCATCTTGAGTAAAATATAAATAGTCTGTTGGGAGTCCACCTAGAGCTCAGTCGGTCATGGGAAGCAGTGAAAGGATCAAGGGCTTTTGTTGGGTCTACTCCTACTTCTCCCAACCTAAAGATGGGAATGTCTTCTAGAAATGAACAGGTGCTGGGTGAAACTGCTATAGGAACCCAATGCTGTAACGTCTGAGGGAGGTATGGACTAAGCCAACTGGGGGTTGTTGGTTAGGCCAGGCTTGGAGCACTTCTGTATTGGTGCTCAGAGAGGATCCCATGCCCATAGCACCACAGTGAAGCTCAAGGAGCCAACCTATTCTGAGCAGGAGTTGAAGAATTTTTTCGCTCCTCCACCACATGGCTGTGCATATGGGGGACATGCATCCCATTACATGGCTAAGCCACTAAACAACATACCTCTCAATCAACCAATCGCTCACCACCTCTCATGTGGGACAGTTGCAACTTACTTCCTCTAGGCCAGAACAGGAGATCACATGCAACCATCTTGAGCGTTTCCTCCAGGGAGGGGAGATTCCTTCACCATTCCAACCCCTTTAAAAGCTTAACATTTTAGTTTGTATAGAGGAGGGGAGAGTTTTTTTTGTCATTTGGTCAATATTATTGCCCAAATCTACCCATGTGGCCATATTAGGTCAATGATGTAATTGGCATCCCCAACTATTTGATATGTTTGCGGAGAATTTCATGGTCACAGCTGATTGGGCCGGTAGCTTGCTATCGTGTGACAATTTCCAGGTTTGAGTCTAGTTCATCCTTGCTTGTGACCAGTACAAGGTATGGACAACGACAGGGGTGTTGTTTAGGCCAGGTTTGGTGCCATGTTGGGTGTTCTCCGAGGCAATGGTGGCTGGAAACCTGGCAGGTTCCATGTTTGGAGTACCCTGGAGGGCTGGCTGATTGTAGGAAGGTAAAAATGAAGAAAAAAGAAAAAAAAAAGTTTAAAAGCAGAGGCACGCCCCCCCCACCGGTCACATTACATAACACCCCTTTCTCAAGTTAAGTTCCATCCTAGGGTCAGTGCCCTGAAAGTTTGTCATCCACCTCCACCTGTACCTCCTTTTTGCATTGGTGCCGCCCAGCTATTATATACTGCATCATTAACTTCTGAGCTTAGACCAGTGGCTCTATGTTTAGTGGAATCAGGATTTCTGGGATGGCCATCTTTCAGTTCATTATTTTTATATTTTGGCAAAGCTCTTGAAAATGTCGGGTGGCCATTGTCCATTGGCTCTGCAATGAGCTTGTCATTACCTGCAAATGATGATGACCCAGTTGTAGGTGACCGGAAAGACCATGATGTTGAGCCAGGCATAGTACAAGTCTCTGGAAGGGTCCAGAATAAAGGATCGCTTCTTGGTGCTGGAGGGAAAACAGAGAAGGTCAGTGGTTTCCCCATATATGGTACAATTATCCCACCCTTCCCCCATAATTGCCACAGATAGAAGTACGTATCCACTGAGAGAAGACAATCCAGGTGATCCCAGGAGCACACTCATGGAAGAGAGGAACTGACCATGAAGAGTAGCAGACAACTTAGGAGTGTGTCAGAGGTTGGCACAGGGTGCCCTAGGAGTCCACAGGGTGCACTGAGGTCACAAGGTGCCCCACGATGCTCTGGAGGGTACCGGAGTTAAGGGATGACAGGGGTGCACTAAGATTACAAAGTGACACAGGAGGCTCTGAGATGCACTGGAGTCACGAGCTGACATAGGATGCTCCAATGTGCACAGGGGATCAATGAGGTGACACAGGATACTCTGGGTTGCACTGGAACTAGATGACTCAGGGTGCTCTGGGGTACACAGGGGCCACTAGATGACACAGGGTGCTCTGGGGTGCACAGGGGCCACTAGATGACATAGGGTGCTCAGGAGCCATTAGATGACACAGGGTGCTCTGGAGCCACTAGATGACACAGGGTGCTCTGGGGGGCACAGGGGCCACTAGATGACACTGGGTGCTCTGGGGTGCACAGGGGCTACTAGATGACACAGGGTGCTCTGGAGCCACTAGATGACACAGGGTGCTCTGGAGCCACTAGATGACACAGGGTGCTCTGGGGTGCTCTGGAGCCACTAGATGACACAGGGTGCTCTGGGATGCACAGGGGGCACTAGATGACACAAGGTGGTATGGGGTGCTCTGGAGCCACTAGATGACACACGGTGCTCTGGGGTGCACAGGGGGCACTAGATGACACAGGGTGCTCTGGGGTGCACAGGGGGCACTAGATGACACAGGGTGCTCTGGGGTTCTCAGGAGACACTAGATGACACAGGGTTCTCTAGAGCCACTAGATGACACAGGGTACTCTGGGGTACACAGGGGCCACTAGATGACACAGGGTGTTCAGGGGTGCACAGGAAACACTAGATGACACAGGGTGCTCTGGGGTACACAGGGGCCACTAGATGACACAGGAGGCTCAGGGGTGCACAGGTGTCACTAGATGACAAAGGGTGCTCTGGGGAGCACAGGGGCCACTAGATGACACAGGGTACTCTGGGGTACACAGGGGCCACTAGATGACACAGGAGGCTCAGGGGTACATAGGAGACAATAGATGACACAGGGTATTCTGGGGTACACAGGGGCCACTAGATGACACGGTGCTCTGGAGCCATGGGGTGCACTGAGCTCACTAGATGACACAGGCTGCTCAGGGCTGCAGTACAATGGGGGGCCAGAAGGGACACATGCCCCAGGCGCAGTGCTTTATTGTGGAGGTGGACAACACACCAAAATATCCGAAAACTTCATAGACATGTGCGCAGTCAATAAATTTGTTTCGTTTCGTATTGAAGTAGCAGAACGTTAGGTAGGATATTGGTAATGACTGCTGGACAATGAACTTCTGGTATGCAAGATTTTATTCCATTCTTCTAGCCAGCAAGAATGGACACTCCTGGCCCGACTAATGTCTACACGCCAAGAAGTGCCCGATACAGACAATTCAGTGTACATATAACTCTATCACATTACGTCACAAGTGAACAGACAATACATTTCCGTTATAAGACATTCTAACCTTTTAACCCTTTTAAGCAGTTAACCTACTCTTATGGGTGCAAAGCAGTTTAGCAAAGCAAATTCCTTTTGTACTCTTGCAAAGTTTGCAGGTTCTTGCGTTTGCGGTTTCCTTATCATTTTTGCAGATCAGCTTGACATTTGCTAGCTATAGGAAAGTGTGTATCAGTGTGCTAAACACAGGTGTCTGTGTTAAGGGGGGTGAAAGGGTGAATTCAATGTCTTTAACCACAGCCTGTAACATATTTTACAGACCTCATAAACTGTTCTTAGCATAGTATATACAGGGATGGCTTCTTAGCTGAAATTCTAAATCAGCCTTACTGCACACATAACCATGGCCATATAAACTGACCCCCATTCCTACTTCAGTATTAGCCGTTAATTTGTATTTCGTAACTCTTATTTTGTCCAATTCTGAACCTCCCATCGACAACCAGTACCAGTCTCCCACTCCCATATTAAAAAAGGTCATTTTCCCAACCCTCACTCAGCAGCAGAAGAAAACCTCTGATTGGTCAACAAAACACCAGTCACGTTTCCGTTGTAACGGAATTTGGATCCAAAATTCATCAACGAGATTAAGTATTTTGTATACAATTCGGAAGCATAGCAATTCGTATTTCGGATGCTTCCGAATAAACAAATTTTCTAAAATTCGTACGAGTTTTTGATTCGTATGAAATGAACTGCACATGTCTAAAACTTGAACGTGTCACTAAGCTTGTAGTGAGACACACCACAATTAACTTTAGTGCACTGCAGCAACACAGAAATATAAATGGGCCCCCAGGGGCCACCTCTTGAATGACATTGGAAAAATTTTGGTGAAGGACTATTCCCTGCCTCCATACCTGGGATTCTCTGTGTTCTCCAGAGGTTTGGTCCAGGCTGTGATCTCTTCCTTCTCCATTTTGGCCTCTTTTTTCATCCTCTCCCCTCGATGGGACATCATCTGGGTCAGGGTGTTCATGGTGGCAGGAAATCCCCCTGAACCCCCCAACACGGCTGTAGATGATATCTCAGGGCTGTGATACCTGCGTGTGTTTCACTCCTTGGTAACGTAATCTGGATGAGAGTCAGCCGACCCCCTGGGACATGAGATACACACCTGATGCCGGAAACATGCTGATTATCAGTGCTCACAGCCCCGCCCCCTCACCTGTTCATTAACACCTGAACACTGTACACCTGGAGACATTGTATCCAATCCGAAATATAGAACATTAATACCTGAACACTGTACACCTGGAGACATTGTATCCGAACCGAAATATAGAACATTAATACCTGAACACTGTACACCTGGAGACATTGTATCCAATCCGAAATATAGAACATTAATACCTGAACACTGTACACCTGGAGACATTGTATCCAATCTGAAATATAGAACATTAATACCTGAACACTTTACACCTGGAGACATTGTATCCAATCCAAAATATAGAACATTAATACCTGAACACTGTACACCTGGAGACATTGTATCCAATCCGAAATATAGAACATTAATACCTGAACACTGTACACCTGGAGACATTGTATCCGAACCGAAATATAGAACATGAACACCTGAACACTGTACACCTGGAGACATTGTATCCAATCCGAAATATAGAACATTAATACCTGAACACTGCACACCTGGAGACATTGTATCCAATCCAAAATATAGAACATTAATACCTGAACACTGTACACCTGGAGACATTGTATCCAATCCGAAATATAGAACATGAACACCTGAACACTGTACACCTGGAGACATTGTATACAATCTGAAATATAGAACATTAATACCTGAACACTGTACACCTGGAGACATTGTATCCAATCCGAAATATAGAACATGAACACCTGAACACTGTACACCTGGAGACATTGTATCCAATCCGAAATATAGAACATGAAAACCTGAACACTGTACACCTGGAGACATTGTATCCAATCCGAAATACAGAACATGAACACCTGAACACTGTACACCTGGAGACATTGTATCCAATCCGAAATATAGAACATGAAAACCTGAACACTGTACACCTGGAGACATTGTATCCAATCCGAAATATAGAACATTAATACCTGAACACTGTACACCTGGAGACATTGTATCCAATCCGAAATACAGAACATGAACACCTGAACACTGTACACCTGGAGACATTGTATCCAATCCGAAATACAGAACATGAACACCTGAACACTGTACACCTGGAGACATTGTATCCAATCTGAAATACAGTACACTAATACCTGAACACTGTACACCTGGAGACATTGTATCCAATCCGAAATATAGAACATGAAAACCTGAACACTGTACACCTGGAGACATTGTATCCAATCCGAAATACAGAACATTAATACCTGAACACTGTACACCTGGAGACATTGTATCCAATCCGAAATATAGAACATTAATACCTGAACACTGTACACCTGGAGACATTGTATACAATCCGAAATATAGAACATGAACACCTGAACACTGTACACCTGGAGACATTGTATCCAATCCGAAATATAGAACATTATTACCTGAACACTGCACACCTGGAGACATTGTATCCAACCGAAATATAGAACATTAATACCTGAACACTGTACACCTGGAGACATTGTATCCAATCCGAAATATAGAACATTATTACCTGAACACTGTACACCTGGAGACATTGTATCCAATCTGAAATATAGAACATGAACACCTGAACACTGTACACCTGGAGACATTGTATTCCATCTGAAATATAGAACATGAACACCTTAACACTGTACACCTGGAGACATTGTATCCAATCCGAAATATAGAACATTAATACCTGAACACTGCACACCTGGAGATATTGTATCCAATCCAAAATACAGAACATGAATACCTGAACACTGCACACCTGGAGACATTGTATTCAATCTGAAATATAGAACATGAACACCTGAACACTGTACACCTGGAGACATTGTATTCAATCCGAAATATAGAACATGAATACCTGAACACTGTAAACCTGGAGACATTGTATCCAATCCGGAATATAGAACATTAATACCTGAACACTGTACACCTGGAGACATTGTATCCAATCTGAAATATAGAACATGAACACCTGAACATTGTACACCTGGAGACATTGTATCCAATCCGAAATATAGAACATGAACACCTGAACACTGTACACCTGGAGACATTGTATCCAATCCGAAATACAGAACATTAATACCTGAACACTGTACACCTGGAGACATTGTATCCAATCCGAAATACAGAACATTAATACCTGAACACTGTACACCTGGAGACATTGTATCCAATCCGAAATATAGAACATTAATACCTGAGCACTGTACACCTGGAGACATTGTATCCAATCCGAAATATAGAACATTAATACCTGAACACTGTACACCTGGAGACATTGTATCCAATCTGAAATATAGAACATGAACACCTGAACACTGTACACCTGGAGACATTGTATCCAATCCGAAATATAGAACATGAAAACCTGAACACTGTACACCTGGAGACATTGTATCCAATCCGAAATATAGAACATTAATACCTGAACACTGTACACCTGGAGACATTGTATCCAATCCGAAATACAGAACATGAACACCTGAACACTGTACACCTGGAGACATTGTATCCAATCCGAAATACAGAACATGAACACCTGAACACTGTACACCTGGAGACATTGTATCCAATCTGAAATACAGTACACTAATACCTGAACACTGTACACCTGGAGACATTGTATCCAATCCGAAATATAGAACATGAAAACCTGAACACTGTACACCTGGAGACATTGTATCCAATCCGAAATACAGAACATTAATACCTGAACACTGTACACCTGGAGACATTGTATCCAATCCGAAATATAGAACATTAATACCTGAACACTGTACACCTGGAGACATTGTAAACAATCCGAAATATAGAACATGAACACCTGAACACTGTACACCTGGAGACATTGTATCCAATCCGAAATATAGAACATTATTACCTGAACACTGCACACCTGGAGACATTGTATCCAACCGAAATATAGAACATTAATACCTGAACACTGTACACCTGGAGACATTGTATCCAATCCGAAATATAGAACATTATTACCTGAACACTGTACACCTGGAGACATTGTATCCAATCTGAAATATAGAACATGAACACCTGAACACTGTACACCTGGAGACATTGTATTCCATCCGAAATATAGAACATGAACACCTTAACACTGTACACCTGGAGACATTGTATCCAATCCGAAATATAGAACATTAATACCTGAACACTGCACACCTGGAGATATTGTATCCAATCCAAAATACAGAACATGAATACCTGAACACTGTACACCTGGAGACATTGTATCCAATCTGAAATATAGAACATGAACACCTGAACACTGTACACCTGGAGACATTGTATTCAATCCGAAATATAGAACATGAATACCTGAACACTGTACACCTGGAGACATTGTATCCAATCCGGAATATAGAACATTAATACCTGAACACTGTACACCTGGAGACATTGTATCCAATCTGAAATATAGAACATGAACACCTGAACATTGTACACCTGGAGACATTGTATCCAATCCGAAATATAGAACATGAACACCTGAACACTGTACACCTGGAGACATTGTATCCAATCCGAAATATAGAACATGAACACCTGAACACTGTACACCTGGTGACATTGTATCCAATCCGAAATATAGAACATGAACACCTGAACACTGTACACCTGGAGACATTGTATCCAATCCGAAATATAGAACATGAACATCTGAACACTGTACACCTGGAGACATTGTATCCAATCTGAAATATAGAACATTATTACCTGAACACTGTACACCTGGAGACATTGTATCCAATCCGAAATATAGAACATTAATACCTGAACACTGTACACCTGGAGGCATTGTATCCAATCTGAAATATAGAACTTGAACACCTGAACACTGTACACCTGGAGACATTGTATCCAATCCGAAATATAGAACATTAATACCTGAACACTGTACACCTGGAGACATTGTATCCAATCCAAAATATAGAACATTATTACCTGAACACTGCACACCTGGAGACATTGTATCCAATCTGAAATATAGAACATTAATACCTGAACACTGTACACCTGGAGACATTGTATCCAATCTGAAATATAGAACTTGAACACCTGAACACTGTACACCTGGAGACATTGTATCCAATCCGAAATATAGAACATTAATACCTGAACACTGTACACCTGGAGACATTGTATCCAATCCAAAATATAGAACATTAATACCTGAACACTGTACACCTGGAGACATTGTATCCAATCCGAAACACAGAACATGAACACCTGAACACTGTACACCTGGAGACATTGTATTCAATCCGAAATATAGAACATGAACACCTGAACACTGTACACCTGGAGACATTGTATCCAATCCGAAATATAGAACATGAATACCTGAACACTGTACACCTGGAGACATTGTATCCAATCCAAAATATAGAACATTAATACCTGAACACTGTACACCTGGAGACATTGTATCCAATCCGAAATATAGAACATGAAAACCTGAACACTGTAGACCTGGAGACATTGTATCCAATCTGGAATATAGAACATGAACACCTGAACACTGTACACCTGGAGACATTGTATCCAATCCGAAATATAGAACATTATTACCTGAACACTGCACACCTGGAGACATTGTATCCAATCTGAAATATAGAACATGAACACCTGAACACTGTACACCTGGAGACATTTAATCCAATCCGAAATATAGAACATGAACACCTGTACACTGTACACCTGGAGACATTGTATCCAATCCGAAATACAGAACATGAACACCTGAACACTGTACACCTGGAGACATTGTATCCAATCCGAAATATAGAACATGAACACCTGAACACTGCACACCAGGAGACATTGTATCCAATCCGAAATATAGAACATGAACACCTGAACACTGTACACCTGGAGACATTGTATCCAATCCGAAATATAGAACATTAATACCTGAACACTGTACACCTGGAGACATTGTATCCAATCCAAAATATAGAACATGAACACCTGAACACTGTACACCTGGAGACATTGTATCCAATCCGAAATATAGAACATGAACACCTGAACACTGTACACCTGGAGACATTGTATCCAATCCGAAATATAGAACATTAATACCTGAACACTGTACACCTGGAGACATTGTATCCAATCCAAAATATAGAACATGAACACCTGAACACTGTACACCTGGAGACATTGTATCCAATCCGAAATATAGAACATGAACACCTGAACACTGTACACCTGGAGACATTGTATCCAATCCGAAATATAGAACATTAATACCTGAACACTGTACACAGGGAGACATTGTATCCAATCCGAAATATAGAACATGAACACCTGAACACTGTACACCTGGAAACATTGTATCCAATCCGAAATATAGAACATGAACACCTGAACACTGTACACCTGGAGACATTGTATCCAATCCGAAATATAGAACATGAATACCTGAACACTGTACACCTGGAGACATTGTATCCAATCCGAAATATAGAACATGAACACCTGAACACTGCACACCAGGAGACATTGTATCCAATCCGAAATATAGAACATGAACACCTGAACACTGTACACCTGGAGACATTGTATCCAATCCGAAATATAGAACATTAATACCTGACCACTGTACACCTGGAGACATTGTATCCAATCCGAAATATAGAGCATGAATACCTGGACACTGTACACCTGGAGACATTGTATCCAATCCGAAATATAGAACATTAATACCTGAACACTGTACACCTGGAGACATTGTATCCAATCCAAAATATAGAACATTAATACCTGAACACTGTACACCTGGAGACATTGTATCCAATCCGAAATATAGAACATTAATACCTGAACACTGTACACCTGGAGACATTGTATCCAATCCGAAATATAGAACATTAATACCTGAGCACTGTACACCTGGAGACATTGTATCCAATCCGAACTATAGAACATTAATACCTGAACACTGTACACCTGGAGACATTGTATCCAATCCGAAATATAGAACATGAATACCTGAACACTGTACACCTGGAGACATTGCATCCAATCCAAAATATAGAACATTAATACCTGAACACTGTACACCTGGAGACATTGTATCCAATCCGAAATATAGAACATGAAAACCTGAACACTGTAGACCTGGAGACATTGTATCCAATCTGGAATATAGAACATGAACACCTGAACACTGTACACCTGGAGACATTGTATCCAATCCGAAATATAGAACATTATTACCTGAACACTGCACACCTGGAGACATTGTATCCAATCTGAAATATAGAACATGAACACCTGAACACTGTACACCTGGAGACATTTAATCCAATCCGAAATATAGAACATGAACACCTGTACACTGTACACCTGGAGACATTGTATCCAATCCGAAATAAAGAACATGAACACCTGAACACTGTACACCTGGAGACATTGTATCCAATCCGAAATATAGAACATGAACACCTGAACACTGTACACCTGGAGGCATTGTATCCAATCCGAAATATAGAACATTAATACCTGAACACTGTACACCTGGAGACATTGTATCCAATCCGAAATATAGAACATGAATACCTGAACACTATACACCTGGAGACATTGTATCCAATCCGAAATATAGAACATGAACACCTGAACACTGTACACCTGGAGACATTGTATCCAATCCGAAATATAGAACATTAATACCTGAACACTGTACACCTGGAGACATTGTATCCAATCCGAAATATAGAACATTAATACCTGAACACTGTACACCTGGAGACATTGTATCCAATCCGAAATATAGAACATTAACACCTGAACACTGTACACCTGGAGACATTGTATCCAATCCGAAATATAGAACATGAACACCTGAACACTGTACACCTGGAGACATTGTATCCAATCCGAAATACAGAACATGAACACCTGAACACTGCACACCTGGAGACATTGTATCCAATCCGAAATATAGAACATGAACACCTGAACACTGTACACCTGGAGACATTGTATCCAATCCGAAATATAGAACATGAACACCTGAACACTGCACAGCAGGAGACATTGTATCCAATCCGAAATATAGAACATGAACACCTGAACACTGTACACCTGGAGACATTGTATCCAATCCGAAATATAGAACATTAATACCTGAACACTGTACACCTGGAGACATTGTATCCAATCCGAAATATAGAACATGAACACCTGAACACTGTACACCTGGAGACATTGTATCCAATCCGAAATATAGAACATTAATACCTGAACACTGTACACCTGGAGACATTGTATCCAATCCAAAATATAGAACATGAACACCTGAACACTATACACCTGGAGACATTGTATCCAATCCGAAATATAGAACATGAACACCTGAACACTGTACACCTGGAGACATTGTATCCAATCCGAAATATAGAACATTAATACCTGAACACTGTACACAGGGAGACATTGTATCCAATCCGAAATATAGAACATGAACACCTGAACACTGTACACCTGGAAACATTGTATCCAATCCGAAATATAGAACATGAACACCTGAACACTGTACACCTGGAGACATTGTATCCAATCCAAAATATAGAACATGAATACCTGAACACTGTACACCTGGAGACATTGTATCCAATCCGAAATATAGAACATGAACACCTGAACACTGTACACCTGGAGACATTGTATCCAATCCGAAATATAGAACATTAATACCTGAACACTGTACACCTGGAGACATTGTATCCAATCCGAAATATAGAACATTAATACCTGAACACTGTACACCTGGAGACATTGTATCCAATCCGAAATATAGAACATTAACACCTGAACACTGTACACCTGGAGACATTGTATCCAATCCGAAATATAGAACATGAACACCTGAACACTGTACACCTGGAGACATTGTATCCAATCCGAAATACAGAACATGAACACCTGAACACTGTACACCTGGAGACATTGTATCCAATCCGAAATATAGAACATTAATACCTGAACACTGTACACCTGGAGACATTGTATCCAATCCGAAATATAGAACATGAATACCTGAACACTGTACACCTGGAGACATTGTATTCAATCCGAAATATAGAACATGAACACCTGAACACTGTACACCTGGAGACATTGTATCCAATCCGAAATACAGAACATGAACACCTGAACACTGTACACCTGGAGACATTGTATCCAATCCGAAATATAGAACATGAACACCTGAACACTGTACACCTGGAGACATTGTATCCAATCCGAAATATAGAACATTAATACCTGAACACTGTACACAGGGAGACATTGTATCCAATCCGAAATATAGAACATGAACACCTGAACACTGTACACCTGGAAACATTGTATCCAATCCGAAATATAGAACATGAACACCTGAACACTGTACACCTGGAGACATTGTATCCAATCCGAAATACAGAACATGAACACCTGAACACTGTACACCTGGAGACATTGTATCCAATCCGAAATATAGAACATGAACACCTGAACACTGCACAGCAGGAGACATTGTATCCAATCCGAAATATAGAACATGAACACCTGAACACTGTACACCTGGAGACATTGTATCCAATCCGAAATATAGAACATTAATACCTGAACACTGTACACCTGGAGACATTGTATCCAATCCAAAATATAGAACATGAACACCTGAACACTGTACACCTGGAGACATTGTATCCAATCCGAAATATAGAACATGAACACCTGAACACTGTACACCTGGAGACATTGTATCCAATCCGAAATATAGAACATTAATACCTGAACACTGTACACCTGGAGACATTGTATCCAATCCAAAATATAGAACATGAACACCTGAACACTATACACCTGGAGACATTGTATCCAATCCGAAATATAGAACATGAACACCTGAACACTGTACACCTGGAGACATTGTATCCAATCCGAAATATAGAACATTAATACCTGAACACTGTACACAGGGAGACATTGTATCCAATCCGAAATATAGAACATGAACACCTGAACACTGTACACCTGGAAACATTGTATCCAATCCGAAATATAGAACATGAACACCTGAACACTGTACACCTGGAGACATTGTATCCAATCCAAAATATAGAACATGAATACCTGAACACTGTACACCTGGAGACATTGTATCCAATCCGAAATATAGAACATGAACACCTGAACACTGTACACCTGGAGACATTGTATCCAATCCGAAATATAGAACATTAATACCTGAACACTGTACACCTGGAGACATTGTATCCAATCCGAAATATAGAACATTAATACCTGAACACTGTACACCTGGAGACATTGTATCCAATCCGAAATATAGAACATTAACACCTGAACACTGTACACCTGGAGACATTGTATCCAATCCGAAATATAGAACATGAACACCTGAACACTGTACACCTGGAGACATTGTATCCAATCCGAAATACAGAACATGAACACCTGAACACTGTACACCTGGAGACATTGTATCCAATCCGAAATATAGAACATTAATACCTGAACACTGTACACCTGGAGACATTGTATCCAATCCGAAATATAGAACATGAATACCTGAACACTGTACACCTGGAGACATTGTATCCAATCCGAAATATAGAACATGAACACCTGAACACTGTACACCTGGAGACATTGTATCCAATCCGAAATACAGAACATGAACACCTGAACACTGTACACCTGGAGACATTGTATCCAATCCGAAATATAGAACATGAACACCTGAACACTGCACACCAGGAGACATTGTATCCAATCCGAAATATAGAACATGAACACCTGAACACTGTACACCTGGAGACATTGTATCCAATCCGAAATATAGAACATTAATACCTGACCACTGTACACCTGGAGACATTGTATCCAATCCGAAATATAGAGCATGAATACCTGGACACTGTACACCTGGAGACATTGTATCCAATCCGAAATATAGAACATTAATACCTGAACACTGTACACCTGGAGACATTGTATCCAATCCAAAATATAGAACATTAATACCTGAACACTGTACACCTGGAGACATTGTATCCAATCCGAAATATAGAACATTAATACCTGAACACTGTACACCTGGAGACATTGTATCCAATCCGAAATATAGAACATTAATACCTGAGCACTGTACACCTGGAGACATTGTATCCAATCCGAAATATAGAACATTAATACCTGAACACTGTACACCTGGAGACATTGTATCCAATCCGAAATACAGAACATTAATACCTGAACACTGTACACATGGAGACATTGTATCCAATCCGAAATATAGAACATTATTACCTGAACACTATACACCTGGAGACATTGTATCCAATCCGAAATATAGAACATTATTACCTGAACACTCTACACCTGGAGACATTGTATCCAATCCAAAATCCAGAACATTAATACCTGAACACTGTACACCTGGAGACATTGTATCCAATCCGAAATATAGAACATTATTACCTGAACACTGTACACCTGGAGACATTGTATCCATTCCGAAATATAGAACATTATTACCTGAACACTGTACACCTGGAGACATTGTATACAATCCGAAATATAGAACATTAATACCTGAACACTGTACACCTGGAGACATTGTATACAATCCGAAATATAGAACATTAATACCTGAACACTGTACACCTGGAGACATTGTATCCAATCCGAAATATAGAACATTAATACCTGAACACTGTACACCTGGAGACATTGTATCCAATCCGAAATATAGAACATTAATACCTGAACACTGTATACCTGGAGACATTGTATCCAATCCGAAATATAGAACATGAACATCTGAACACTGTACACCTGGAGACATTGTATCCAATCCGAAATATAGAACATTAATACCTGAACACTGCACACCTGGAGACATTGTATCCAATCCGAAATACAGAACATGAACACCTGAACACTGTACACCTGGAGACATTGTATCCAATCCGAAATATAGAACATGAACACCTGAACACTGTACACCTGGAGACATTGTATCCAATCCGAAATATAGAACATTAATACCTGAACACTGTACACCTGGAGACATTGTATCCAATCCGAAATATAGAACATTAATACCTGAACACTGTATACCTGGAGACATTGTATCCGAACCGAAATATAGAACATGAACACCTGAACACTGTACACCTGGAGACATTGTATCCAATCCGAAATATAGAACATTAATACCTGAACACTGCACACCTGGAGACATTGTATCCAATCCAAAATATAGAACATTAATACCTGAACACTGTACACCTGGAGACATTGTATCCAATCCAAAATATAGAACATTAATACCTGAACACTGTACACCTGGAGACATTGTATCCAATCCGAAATATAGAACATGAAAACCTGAACACTGTAGACCTGGAGACATTGTATCCAATCTGGAATATAGAACATGAACACCTGAACACTGTACACCTGGAGACATTGTATCCAATCCGAAATATAGAACATTAATACCTGAACACTGTACACCTGGAGACATTGTATCCAATCCGAAATATAGAACATGAACACCTGAACACTGTACACCTGGAGACATTGTATCCAATCCGAAATACAGAACATGAACACCTGAACACTGTACACCTGGAGACATTGTATCCAATCCGAAATATAGAACATGAACACCTGAACACTGCACACCAGGAGACATTGTATCCAATCCGAAATATAGAACATGAACACCTGAACACTGTACACCTGGAGACATTGTATCCAATCCGAAATATAGAACATTAATACCTGACCACTGTACACCTGGAGACATTGTATCCAATCCGAAATATAGAGCATGAATACCTGGACACTGTACACCTGGAGACATTGTATCCAATCCGAAATATAGAACATTAATACCTGAACACTGTACACCTGGAGACATTGTATCCAATCCAAAATATAGAACATTAATACCTGAACACTGTACACCTGGAGACATTGTATCCAATCCGAAATATAGAACATTAATACCTGAACACTGTACACCTGGAGACATTGTATCCAATCCGAAATATAGAACATTAATACCTGAGCACTGTACACCTGGAGACATTGTATCCAATCCGAAATATAGAACATTAATACCTGAACACTGTACACCTGGAGACATTGTATCCAATCCGAAATACAGAACATTAATACCTGAACACTGTACACATGGAGACATTGTATCCAATCCGAAATATAGAACATTATTACCTGAACACTATACACCTGGAGACATTGTATCCAATCCGAAATATAGAACATTATTACCTGAACACTCAACACCTGGAGACATTGTATCCAATCCAAAATCCAGAACATTAATACCTGAACACTGTACACCTGGAGACATTGTATCCAATCCGAAATATAGAACATTATTACCTGAACACTGTACACCTGGAGACATTGTATCCATTCCGAAATATAGAACATTATTACCTGAACACTGTACACCTGGAGACATTGTATACAATCCGAAATATAGAACATTAATACCTGAACACTGTACACCTGGAGACATTGTATACAATCCGAAATATAGAACATTAATACCTGAACACTGTACACCTGGAGACATTGTATCCAATCCGAAATATAGAACATTAATACCTGAACACTGTACACCTGGAGACATTGTATCCAATCCGAAATATAGAACATTAATACCTGAACACTGTATACCTGGAGACATTGTATCCAATCCGAAATATAGAACATGAACATCTGAACACTGTACACCTGGAGACATTGTATCCAATCCGAAATATAGAACATTAATACCTGAACACTGCACACCTGGAGACATTGTATCCAATCCGAAATACAGAACATGAACACCTGAACACTGTACACCTGGAGACATTGTATCCAATCCGAAATATAGAACATGAACACCTGAACACTGTACACCTGGAGACATTGTATCCAATCCGAAATATAGAACATTAATACCTGAACACTGTACACCTGGAGACATTGTATCCAATCCGAAATATAGAACATTAATACCTGAACACTGTATACCTGGAGACATTGTATCCGAACCGAAATATAGAACATGAACACCTGAACACTGTACACCTGGAGACATTGTATCCAATCCGAAATATAGAACATTAATACCTGAACACTGCACACCTGGAGACATTGTATCCAATCCAAAATATAGAACATTAATACCTGAACACTGTACACCTGGAGACATTGTATCCAATCCAAAATATAGAACATTAATACCTGAACACTGTACACCTGGAGACATTGTATCCAATCCGAAATATAGAACATGAAAACCTGAACACTGTAGACCTGGAGACATTGTATCCAATCTGGAATATAGAACATGAACACCTGAACACTGTACACCTGGAGACATTGTATCCAATCCGAAATATAGAACATTATTACCTGAACACTGCACACCTGGAGACATTGTATCCAATCTGAAATATAGAACATGAACACCTGAACACTGTACACCTGGAGACATTTAATCCAATCCGAAATATAGAACATGAACACCTGTACACTGTACACCTGGAGACATTGTATCCAATCCGAAATACAGAACATGAACACCTGAACACTGTACACCTGGAGACATTGTATCCAATCCGAAATATAGAACATGAACACCTGAACACTGTACACCTGGAGACATTGTATCCAATCCGAAATATAGAACATTAATACCTGAACACTGTACACCTGGAGACATTGTATCCAATCCGAAATATAGAACATGAATACCTGAACACTATACACCTGGAGACATTGTATCCAATCCGAATTATAGAACATGAACACCTGAACACTGTACACCTGGAGACATTGTATCCAATCCGAAATATAGAACATTAATACCTGACCACTGTACACCTGGAGACATTGTATCCAATCCGAAATATAGAGCATGAATACCTGGACACTGTACACCTGGAGACATTGTATCCAATCCGAAATATAGAACATTAATACCTGAACACTGTACACCTGGAAACATTGTATCCAATCCAAAATATAGAACATTAATACCTGAACACTGTACACCTGGAGACATTGTATCCAATCCGAAATATAGAACATTAATACCTGAACACTGTACACCTGGAGACATTGTATCCAATCCGAAATATAGAACATTAATACCTGAGCACTGTACACCTGGAGACATTGTATCCAATCCGAAATATAGAACATTAATACCTGAACACTGTACACCTGGAGACATTGTATCCAATCCGAAATACAGAACATTAATACCTGAACACTGTACACATGGAGACATTGTATCCAATCCGAAATATAGAACATTATTACCTGAACACTATACACCTGGAGACATTGTATCCAATCCGAAATATAGAACATTATTACCTGAACACTGTACACCTGGAGACATTGTATCCAATCCAAAATCCAGAACATTATTACCTGAACACTGTACACCTGGAGACATTGTATCCAATCCGAAATATAGAACATTATTACCTGAACACTGTACACCTGGAGACATTGTATACAATCCGAAATATAGAACATTAATACCTGAACACTGTACACCTGGAGACATTGTATACAATCCGAAATATAGAACATTAATACCTGAACACTGTACACCTGGAGACATTGTATCCAATCCGAAATATAGAACATTAATACCTGAACACTGTACACCTGGAGACATTGTATCCAATCCGAAATATAGAACATTAATACCTGAACACTGTACACCTGGAGACATTGTATCCAATCCGAAATATAGAACATTAATACCTGAACACTGTATACCTGGAGACATTGTATCCAATCCGAAATATAGAACATGAACATCTGAACACTGTACACCTGGAGACATTGTATCCAATCCAAAATATAGAACATTAATACCTGAACACTGCACACCTGGAGACATTGTATCCAATCCAAAATACAGAACATGAACACCTGAACACTGTACACCTGGAGACATTGTATCCAATCCGAAATATAGAACATGAACACCTGAACACTGTACACCTGGAGACATTGTATCCAATCCGAAATATAGAACATGAACACCTGAACACTGTACACCTGGAGACATTGTATCCAATCCGAAATATAGAACATTATTACCTGAACACTGTACACCTGGAGACATTGTATCCAATCCGAAATATAGAACATGAACACCTGAACACTGTACACCTGGAGACATTGTATCCAATCCGAAATATAGAACATGAATACCTGAACACTGTAAAGCTGGAGACATTGTATCCAATCCAAAACACAGAACATTAATACCTGAACACTGTACACCTGGAGACATTGTATACAATCCGAAATACAGAACATGAACACCTGAACACTGTACACCTGGAGACATTGTATCCAATCCGAAATATAGAACATGAACACCTAAACTCTGTACACCTGGAGACATTGTATCCAATCCGAAATATAGAACATGAATACCTGAACACTGTACACCTGGAGACATTGTATCCAATCCAAAATATAGAACATTAATACCTGAACACTGTACACCTGGAGACATTGTATCCAATCCGAAATATAGAACATGAAAACCTGAACACTGTAGACCTGGAGACATTTAATCCAATCCGAAATATAGAACATGAACACCTGTACACTGTACACCTGGAGACATTGTATCCAATCCGAAATACAGAACATGAACACCTGAACACTGTACACCTGGAGACATTGTATCCAATCCGAAATATAGAACATGAACACCTGAACACTGTACACCTGGAGACATTGTATCCAATCCGAAATATAGAACATTAATACCTGAACACTGTACACCTGGAGACATTGTATCCAATCCGAAATATAGAACATGAATACCTGAACACTATACACCTGGAGACATTGTATCCAATCCGAAATATAGAACATGAACACCTGAACACTGTACACCTGGAGACATTGTATCCAATCCGAAATATAGAACATTAATACCTGAACACTGTACACCTGGAGACATTGTATCCAATCCGAAATATAGAACATTAATACCTGAACACTGTACACCTGGAGACATTGTATCCGAACCGAAATATAGAACATGATCACCTGAACACTGTACACCTGGAGACATTGTATCCAATCTGAAATATAGAACATTAATACCTGAACACTTTACACCTGGAGACATTGTATCCAATCCAAAATATAGAACATTAATACCTGAACACTGTACACCTGGAGACATTGTATCCAATCCGAAATATAGAACATTAATACCTGAACACTGTACACCTGGAGACATTGTATCCGAACCGAAATATAGAACATGAACACCTGAACACTGTACACCTGGAGACATTGTATCCAATCAGAAATATAGAACATTAATACCTGAACACTGCACACCTGGAGACATTGTATCCAATCCAAAATATAGAACATTAATACCTGAACACTGTACACCTGGAGACATTGTATCCAATCCGAAATATAGAACATGAACACCTGAACACTGTACACCTGGAGACATTGTATACAATCTGAAATATAGAAGATTAATACCTGAACACTGTACACCTGGAGACATTGTATCCAATCCGAAATATAGAACATTAATACCTGAACACTGTACACCTGGAGACATTGTATCCAATCCGAAATATAGAACATTAATACCTGAACACTGTACACCTGGAGACATTGTATCCAATCCGAAATATAGAACATGAACACCTGAACACTGTACACCTGGAGACATTGTATCCAATCCGAAATATAGAACATGAAAACCTGAACACTGTACACCTGGAGACATTGTATCCAATCCGAAATACAGAACATGAACACCTGAACACTGTACACCTGGAGACATTGTATCCAATCCGAAATATAGAACATTAATACCTGAACACTGTACACCTGGAGACATTGTATCCAATCCGAAATACAGAACATTAATACCTGAACACTGTACACCTGGAGACATTGTATCCAATCCGAAATATAGAACATTAATACCTGAGCACTGTACACCTGGAGACATTGTATCCAATCCGAAATATAGAACATTAATACCTGAACACTGTACACCTGGAGACATTGTATCCAATCTGAAATATAGAACATGAACACCTAAACACTGTACACCTGGAGACATTGTATCCAATCCGAAATATAGAACATGAAAACCTGAACACTGTACACCTGGAGACATTGTATCCAATCCGAAATATAGAACATTAATACCTGAACACTGTACACCTGGAGACATTGTATCCAATCCGAAATACAGAACATGAACACCTGAACACTGTACACCTGGAGACATTGTATCCAATCCGAAATACAGAACATGAACACCTGAACACTGTACACCTGGAGACATTGTATCCAATCTGAAATACAGTACACTAATACCTGAACACTGTACACCTGGAGACATTGTATCCAATCCGAAATATAGAACATGAAAACCTGAACACTGTACACCTGGAGACATTGTATCCAATCCGAAATACAGAACATTAATACCTGAACACTGTACACCTGGAGACATTGTATCCAATCCGAAATATAGAACATTAATACCTGAACACTGTACACCTGGAGACATTGTATACAATCCGAAATATAGAACATGAACACCTGAACACTGTACACCTGGAGACATTGTATCCAATCCGAAATATAGAACATTATTACCTGAACACTGCACACCTGGAGACATTGTATCCAACCGAAATATAGAACATTAATACCTGAACACTGTACACCTGGAGACATTGTATCCAATCCGAAATATAGAACATTATTACCTGAACACTGTACACCTGGAGACATTGTATCCAATCTGAAATATAGAACATGAACACCTGAACACTGTACACCTGGAGACATTGTATTCCATCCGAAATATAGAACATGAACACCTTAACACTGTACACCTGGAGACATTGTATCCAATCCGAAATATAGAACATTAATACCTGAACACTGCACACCTGGAGATATTGTATCCAATCCAAAATACAGAACATGAATACCTGAACACTGCACACCTGGAGACATTGTATCCAATCTGAAATATAGAACATGAACACCTGAACACTGTACACCTGGAGACATTGTATTCAATCCGAAATATAGAACATGAATACCTGAACACAATACACCTGGAGACATTGTATCCAATCCGGAATATAGAACATTAATACCTGAACACTGTACACCTGGAGACATTGTATCCAATCTGAAATATAGAACATGAACACCTGAACATTGTACACCTGGAGACATTGTATCCAATCCGAAATATAGAACATGAACACCTGAACACTGTACACCTGGAGACATTGTATCCAATCCGAAATATAGAACATGAACACCTGAACACTGTACACCTGGAGACATTGTATCCAATCCGAAATATAGAACATTAATACCTGAACATTGTACACCTGGAGACATTGTATCCAATCCGTAATATAGAACATGAACATCTGAACACTGTACACCTGGAGACATTGTATCCAATCCGAAATATAGAACATTAATACCTGAGCACTGTACACCTGGAGACATTGTATCCAATCCGAAATATAGAACATTAATACCTGAACACTGTACACCTGGAGACATTGTATCCAATCCGAAATATAGAACATGAATACCTGAACACTGTACACCTGGAGACATTGTATCCAATCCAAAATATAGAACATTAATACCTGAACACTGTACACCTGGAGACATTGTATCCAATCCGAAATATAGAACATGAAAACCTGAACACTGTAGACCTGGAGACATTGTATCCAATCTGGAATATAGAACATGAACACCTGAACACTGTACACCTGGAGACATTGTATCCAATCCGAAATATAGAACATTATTACCTGAACACTGCACACCTGGAGACATTGTATCCAATCTGAAATATAGAACATGAACACCTGAACACTGTACACCTGGAGACATTTAATCCAATCCGAAATATAGAACATGAACACCTGTACACTGTACACCTGGAGACATTGTATCCAATCCGAAATAAAGAACATGAACACCTGAACACTGTACACCTGGAGACATTGTATCCAATCCGAAATATAGAACATGAACACCTGAACACTGTACACCTGGAGGCATTGTATCCAATCCGAAATATAGAACATTAATACCTGAACACTGTACACCTGGAGACATTGTATCCAATCCGAAATATAGAACATGAATACCTGAACACTATACACCTGGAGACATTGTATCCAATCCGAAATATAGAACATGAACACCTGAACACTGTACACCTGGAGACATTGTATCCAATCCGAAATATAGAACATTAATACCTGAACACTGTACACCTGGAGACATTGTATCCAATCCGAAATATAGAACATTAATACCTGAACACTGTACACCTGGAGACATTGTATCCAATCCGAAATATAGAACATTAACACCTGAACACTGTACACCTGGAGACATTGTATCCAATCCGAAATATAGAACATGAACACCTGAACACTGTACACCTGGAGACATTGTATCCAATCCGAAATACAGAACATGAACACCTGAACACTGCACACCTGGAGACATTGTATCCAATCCGAAATATAGAACATGAACACCTGAACACTGTACACCTGGAGACATTGTATCCAATCCGAAATATAGAACATGAACACCTGAACACTGCACAGCAGGAGACATTGTATCCAATCCGAAATATAGAACATGAACACCTGAACACTGTACACCTGGAGACATTGTATCCAATCCGAAATATAGAACATTAATACCTGAACACTGTACACCTGGAGACATTGTATCCAATCCAAAATATAGAACATGAACACCTGAACACTGTACACCTGGAGACATTGTATCCAATCCGAAATATAGAACATGAACACCTGAACACTGTACACCTGGAGACATTGTATCCAATCCGAAATATAGAACATTAATACCTGAACACTGTACACCTGGAGACATTGTATCCAATCCAAAATATAGAACATGAACACCTGAACACTATACACCTGGAGACATTGTATCCAATCCGAAATATAGAACATGAACACCTGAACACTGTACACCTGGAGACATTGTATCCAATCCGAAATATAGAACATTAATACCTGAACACTGTACACAGGGAGACATTGTATCCAATCCGAAATATAGAACATGAACACCTGAACACTGTACACCTGGAAACATTGTATCCAATCCGAAATATAGAACATGAACACCTGAACACTGTACACCTGGAGACATTGTATCCAATCCAAAATATAGAACATGAATACCTGAACACTGTACACCTGGAGACATTGTATCCAATCCGAAATATAGAACATGAACACCTGAACACTGTACACCTGGAGACATTGTATCCAATCCGAAATATAGAACATTAATACCTGAACACTGTACACCTGGAGACATTGTATCCAATCCGAAATATAGAACATTAATACCTGAACACTGTACACCTGGAGACATTGTATCCAATCCGAAATATAGAACATTAACACCTGAACACTGTACACCTGGAGACATTGTATCCAATCCGAAATATAGAACATGAACACCTGAACACTGTACACCTGGAGACATTGTATCCAATCCGAAATACAGAACATGAACACCTGAACACTGTACACCTGGAGACATTGTATCCAATCCGAAATATAGAACATTAATACCTGAACACTGTACACCTGGAGACATTGTATCCAATCCGAAATATAGAACATGAATACCTGAACACTGTACACCTGGAGACATTGTATTCAATCCGAAATATAGAACATGAACACCTGAACACTGTACACCTGGAGACATTGTATCCAATCCGAAATACAGAACATGAACACCTGAACACTGTACACCTGGAGACATTGTATCCAATCCGAAATATAGAACATGAACACCTGAACACTGTACACCTGGAGACATTGTATCCAATCCGAAATATAGAACATTAATACCTGAACACTGTACACAGGGAGACATTGTATCCAATCCGAAATATAGAACATGAACACCTGAACACTGTACACCTGGAAACATTGTATCCAATCCGAAATATAGAACATGAACACCTGAACACTGTACACCTGGAGACATTGTATCCAATCCGAAATACAGAACATGAACACCTGAACACTGTACACCTGGAGACATTGTATCCAATCCGAAATATAGAACATGAACACCTGAACACTGCACAGCAGGAGACATTGTATCCAATCCGAAATATAGAACATGAACACCTGAACACTGTACACCTGGAGACATTGTATCCAATCCGAAATATAGAACATTAATACCTGAACACTGTACACCTGGAGACATTGTATCCAATCCAAAATATAGAACATGAACACCTGAACACTGTACACCTGGAGACATTGTATCCAATCCGAAATATAGAACATGAACACCTGAACACTGTACACCTGGAGACATTGTATCCAATCCGAAATATAGAACATTAATACCTGAACACTGTACACCTGGAGACATTGTATCCAATCCAAAATATAGAACATGAACACCTGAACACTATACACCTGGAGACATTGTATCCAATCCGAAATATAGAACATGAACACCTGAACACTGTACACCTGGAGACATTGTATCCAATCCGAAATATAGAACATTAATACCTGAACACTGTACACAGGGAGACATTGTATCCAATCCGAAATATAGAACATGAACACCTGAACACTGTACACCTGGAAACATTGTATCCAATCCGAAATATAGAACATGAACACCTGAACACTGTACACCTGGAGACATTGTATCCAATCCAAAATATAGAACATGAATACCTGAACACTGTACACCTGGAGACATTGTATCCAATCCGAAATATAGAACATGAACACCTGAACACTGTACACCTGGAGACATTGTATCCAATCCGAAATATAGAACATTAATACCTGAACACTGTACACCTGGAGACATTGTATCCAATCCGAAATATAGAACATTAATACCTGAACACTGTACACCTGGAGACATTGTATCCAATCCGAAATATAGAACATTAACACCTGAACACTGTACACCTGGAGACATTGTATCCAATCCGAAATATAGAACATGAACACCTGAACACTGTACACCTGGAGACATTGTATCCAATCCGAAATACAGAACATGAACACCTGAACACTGTACACCTGGAGACATTGTATCCAATCCGAAATATAGAACATTAATACCTGAACACTGTACACCTGGAGACATTGTATCCAATCCGAAATATAGAACATGAATACCTGAACACTGTACACCTGGAGACATTGTATCCAATCCGAAATATAGAACATGAACACCTGAACACTGTACACCTGGAGACATTGTATCCAATCCGAAATACAGAACATGAACACCTGAACACTGTACACCTGGAGACATTGTATCCAATCCGAAATATAGAACATGAACACCTGAACACTGCACACCAGGAGACATTGTATCCAATCCGAAATATAGAACATGAACACCTGAACACTGTACACCTGGAGACATTGTATCCAATCCGAAATATAGAACATTAATACCTGACCACTGTACACCTGGAGACATTGTATCCAATCCGAAATATAGAGCATGAATACCTGGACACTGTACACCTGGAGACATTGTATCCAATCCGAAATATAGAACATTAATACCTGAACACTGTACACCTGGAGACATTGTATCCAATCCAAAATATAGAACATTAATACCTGAACACTGTACACCTGGAGACATTGTATCCAATCCGAAATATAGAACATTAATACCTGAACACTGTACACCTGGAGACATTGTATCCAATCCGAAATATAGAACATTAATACCTGAGCACTGTACACCTGGAGACATTGTATCCAATCCGAAATATAGAACATTAATACCTGAACACTGTACACCTGGAGACATTGTATCCAATCCGAAATACAGAACATTAATACCTGAACACTGTACACATGGAGACATTGTATCCAATCCGAAATATAGAACATTATTACCTGAACACTATACACCTGGAGACATTGTATCCAATCCGAAATATAGAACATTATTACCTGAACACTCAACACCTGGAGACATTGTATCCAATCCAAAATCCAGAACATTAATACCTGAACACTGTACACCTGGAGACATTGTATCCAATCCGAAATATAGAACATTATTACCTGAACACTGTACACCTGGAGACATTGTATCCATTCCGAAATATAGAACATTATTACCTGAACACTGTACACCTGGAGACATTGTATACAATCCGAAATATAGAACATTAATACCTGAACACTGTACACCTGGAGACATTGTATACAATCCGAAATATAGAACATTAATACCTGAACACTGTACACCTGGAGACATTGTATCCAATCCGAAATATAGAACATTAATACCTGAACACTGTACACCTGGAGACATTGTATCCAATCCGAAATATAGAACATTAATACCTGAACACTGTATACCTGGAGACATTGTATCCAATCCGAAATATAGAACATGAACATCTGAACACTGTACACCTGGAGACATTGTATCCAATCCGAAATATAGAACATTAATACCTGAACACTGCACACCTGGAGACATTGTATCCAATCCGAAATACAGAACATGAACACCTGAACACTGTACACCTGGAGACATTGTATCCAATCCGAAATATAGAACATGAACACCTGAACACTGTACACCTGGAGACATTGTATCCAATCCGAAATATAGAACATTAATACCTGAACACTGTACACCTGGAGACATTGTATCCAATCCGAAATATAGAACATTAATACCTGAACACTGCACACCTGGAGACATTGTATCCAATCCAAAATATAGAACATTAATACCTGAACACTGTACACCTGGAGACATTGTATCCAATCCAAAATATAGAACATTAATACCTGAACACTGTACACCTGGAGACATTGTATCCAATCCGAAATATAGAACATGAAAACCTGAACACTGTAGACCTGGAGACATTGTATCCAATCTGGAATATAGAACATGAACACCTGAACACTGTACACCTGGAGACATTGTATCCAATCCGAAATATAGAACATTATTACCTGAACACTGCACACCTGGAGACATTGTATCCAATCTGAAATATAGAACATGAACACCTGAACACTGTACACCTGGAGACATTTAATCCAATCCGAAATATAGAACATGAACACCTGTACACTGTACACCTGGAGACATTGTATCCAATCCGAAATACAGAACATGAACACCTGAACACTGTACACCTGGAGACATTGTATCCAATCCGAAATATAGAACATGAACACCTGAACACTGTACACCTGGAGACATTGTATCCAATCCGAAATATAGAACATTAATACCTGAACACTGTACACCTGGAGACATTGTATCCAATCCGAAATATAGAACATGAATACCTGAACACTATACACCTGGAGACATTGTATCCAATCCGAATTATAGAACATGAACACCTGAACACTGTACACCTGGAGACATTGTATCCAATCCGAAATATAGAACATTAATACCTGACCACTGTACACCTGGAGACATTGTATCCAATCCGAAATATAGAGCATGAATACCTGAACACTGTACACCTGGAGACATTGTATCCAATCCAAAATATAGAACATTAATACCTGAACACTGTACACCTGGAGACATTGTATCCAATCCGAAATATAGAACATTAATACCTGAACACTGTACACCTGGAGACATTGTATCCAATCCGAAATATAGAACATTAATACCTGAGCACTGTACACCTGGAGACATTGTATCCAATCCGAAATATAGAACATTAATACCTGAACACTGTACACCTGGAGACATTGTATCCAATCCGAAATACAGAACATTAATACCTGAACACTGTACACATGGAGACATTGTATCCAATCCGAAATATAGAACATTATTACCTGAACACTATACACCTGGAGACATTGTATCCAATCCGAAATATAGAACATTATTACCTGAACACTGTACACCTGGAGACATTGTATCCAATCCAAAATCCAGAACATTATTACCTGAACACTGTACACCTGGAGACATTGTATCCAATCCGAAATATAGAACATTATTACCTGAACACTGTACACCTGGAGACATTGTATACAATCCGAAATATAGAACATTAATACCTGAACACTGTACACCTGGAGACATTGTATACAATCCGAAATATAGAACATTAATACCTGAACACTGTACACCTGGAGACATTGTATCCAATCCGAAATATAGAACATTAATACCTGAACACTGTACACCTGGAGACATTGTATCCAATCCGAAATATAGAACATTAATACCTGAACACTGTATACCTGGAGACATTGTATCCAATCCGAAATATAGAACATGAACATCTGAACACTGTACACCTGGAGACATTGTATCCAATCCAAAATATAGAACATTAATACCTGAACACTGCACACCTGGAGACATTGTATCCAATCCAAAATACAGAACATGAACACCTGAACACTGTACACCTGGAGACATTGTATCCAATCCGAAATATAGAACATGAACACCTGAACACTGTACACCTGGAGACATTGTATCCAATCCGAAATATAGAACATGAACACCTGAACACTGTACACCTGGAGACATTGTATCCAATCCGAAATATAGAACATTATTACCTGAACACTGTACACCTGGAGACATTGTATCCAATCCGAAATATAGAACATGAACACCTGAACACTGTACACCTGGAGACATTGTATCCAATCCGAAATATAGAACATGAATACCTGAACACTGTAAAGCTGGAGACATTGTATCCAATCCAAAACACAGAACATTAATACCTGAACACTGTACACCTGGAGACATTGTATACAATCCGAAATACAGAACATGAACACCTGAACACTGTACACCTGGAGACATTGTATCCAATCCGAAATATAGAACATGAACACCTAAACTCTGTACACCTGGAGACATTGTATCCAATCCGAAATATAGAACATGAATACCTGAACACTGTACACCTGGAGACATTGTATCCAATCCAAAATATAGAACATTAATACCTGAACACTGTACACCTGGAGACATTGTATCCAATCCGAAATATAGAACATGAAAACCTGAACACTGTAGACCTGGAGACATTTAATCCAATCCGAAATATAGAACATGAACACCTGTACACTGTACACCTGGAGACATTGTATCCAATCCGAAATACAGAACATGAACACCTGAACACTGTACACCTGGAGACATTGTATCCAATCCGAAATATAGAACATGAACACCTGAACACTGTACACCTGGAGACATTGTATCCAATCCGAAATATAGAACATTAATACCTGAACACTGTACACCTGGAGACATTGTATCCAATCCGAAATATAGAACATGAATACCTGAACACTATACACCTGGAGACATTGTATCCAATCCGAAATATAGAACATGAACACCTGAACACTGTACACCTGGAGACATTGTATCCAATCCGAAATATAGAACATTAATACCTGAACACTGTACACCTGGAGACATTGTATCCAATCCGAAATATAGAACATTAATACCTGAACACAGTACACCTGGAGACATTGTATCCGAACCAAAATATAGAACATGATCACCTGAACACTGTACACCTGGAGACATTGTATCCAATCTGAAATATAGAACATTAATACCTGAACACTTTACACCTGGAGACATTGTATCCAATCCAAAATATAGAACATTAATACCTGAACACTGTACACCTGGAGACATTGTATCCAATCCGAAATATAGAACATTAATACCTGAACACTGTACACCTGGAGACATTGTATCCGAACCGAAATATAGAACATGAACACCTGAACACTGTACACCTGGAGACATTGTATCCAATCAGAAATATAGAACATTAATACCTGAACACTGCACACCTGGAGACATTGTATCCAATCCAAAATATAGAACATTAATATCTGAACACTGTACACCTGGAGACATTGTATCCAATCCGAAATATAGAACATGAACACCTGAACACTGTACACCTGGAGACATTGTATACAATCTGAAATATAGAAGATTAATACCTGAACACTGTACACCTGGAGACATTGTATCCAATCCGAAATATAGAACATTAATACCTGAACACTGTACACCTGGAGACATTGTATCCAATCCGAAATATAGAACATTAATACCTGAACACTGTACACCTGGAGACATTGTATCCAATCCGAAATATAGAACATGAACACCTGAACACTGTACACCTGGAGACATTGTATCCAATCCGAAATATAGAACATGAAAACCTGAACACTGTACACCTGGAGACATTGTATCCAATCCGAAATACAGAACATGAACACCTGAACACTGTACACCTGGAGACATTGTATCCAATCCGAAATATAGAACATTAATACCTGAACACTGTACACCTGGAGACATTGTATCCAATCCGAAATACAGAACATTAATACCTGAACACTGTACACCTGGAGACATTGTATCCAATCCGAAATACAGAACATTAATACCTGAACACTGTACACCTGGAGACATTGTATCCAATCCGAAATATAGAACATTAATACCTGAGCACTGTACACCTGGAGACATTGTATCCAATCCGAAATATAGAACATTAATACCTGAACACTGTACACCTGGAGACATTGTATCCAATCTGAAATATAGAACATGAACACCTAAACACTGTACACCTGGAGACATTGTATCCAATCCGAAATATAGAACATGAAAACCTGAACACTGTACACCTGGAGACATTGTATCCAATCCGAAATATAGAACATTAATACCTGAACACTGTACACCTGGAGACATTGTATCCAATCCGAAATACAGAACATGAACACCTGAACACTGTACACCTGGAGACATTGTATCCAATCCGAAATACAGAACATGAACACCTGAACACTGTACACCTGGAGACATTGTATCCAATCTGAAATACAGTACACTAATACCTGAACACTGTACACCTGGAGACATTGTATCCAATCCGAAATATAGAACATGAAAACCTGAACACTGTACACCTGGAGACATTGTATCCAATCCGAAATACAGAACATTAATACCTGAACACTGTACACCTGGAGACATTGTATCCAATCCGAAATATAGAACATTAATACCTGAACACTGTACACCTGGAGACATTGTATACAATCCGAAATATAGAACATGAACACCTGAACACTGTACACCTGGAGACATTGTATCCAATCCGAAATATAGAACATTATTACCTGAACACTGCACACCTGGAGACATTGTATCCAACCGAAATATAGAACATTAATACCTGAACACTGTACACCTGGAGACATTGTATCCAATCCGAAATATAGAACATTATTACCTGAACACTGTACACCTGGAGACATTGTATCCAATCTGAAATATAGAACATGAACACCTGAACACTGTACACCTGGAGACATTGTATTCCATCCGAAATATAGAACATGAACACCTTAACACTGTACACCTGGAGACATTGTATCCAATCCGAAATATAGAACATTAATACCTGAACACTGCACACCTGGAGATATTGTATCCAATCCAAAATACAGAACATGAATACCTGAACACTGCACACCTGGAGACATTGTATCCAATCTGAAATATAGAACATGAACACCTGAACACTGTACACCTGGAGACATTGTATTCAATCCGAAATATAGAACATGAATACCTGAACACTGTACACCTGGAGACATTGTATCCAATCCGGAATATAGAACATTAATACCTGAACACTGTACACCTGGAGACATTGTATCCAATCTGAAATATAGAACATGAACACCTGAACATTGTACACCTGGAGACATTGTATCCAATCCGAAATATAGAACATGAACACCTGAACACTGTACACCTGGAGACATTGTATCCAATCCGAAATATAGAACATGAACACCTGAACACTGTACACCTGGAGACATTGTATCCAATCCGAAATATAGAACATTAATACCTGAACATTGTACACCTGGAGACATTGTATCCAATCCGTAATATAGAACATGAACATCTGAACACTGTACACCTGGAGACATTGTATCCAATCTGAAATATAGAACATTATTACCTGAACACTGTACACCTGGAGACATTGTATCCAATCCGAAATATAGAACATTAATACCTGAACACTGTACACCTGGAGGCATTGTATCCAATCTGAAATATAGAACTTGAACACCTGAACACTGTACACCTGGAGACATTGTATCCAATCCGAAATATAGAACATTAATACCTGAACACTGTACACCTGGAGACATTGTATCCAATCCAAAATATAGAACATTATTACCTGAACACTGCACACCTGGAGACATTGTATCCAATCTGAAATATAGAACATTAATACCTGAACACTGTACACCTGGAGACATTGTATCCAATCTGAAATATAGAACTTGAACACCTGAACACTGTACACCTGGAGACATTGTATCCAATCCGAAATATAGAACATTAATACCTGAACACTGTACACCTGGAGACATTGTATCCAATCCAAAATATAGAACATTAATACCTGAACACTGTACACCTGGAGACATTGTATCCAATCCGAAATACAGAACATGAACACCTGAACACTGTACACCTGGAGACATTGTATTCAATCCGAAATATAGAACATGAACACCTGAACACTGTACACCTGGAGACATTGTATCCAATCCGAAATATAGAACATGAATACCTGAACACTGTACACCTGGAGACATTGTATCCAATCCAAAATATAGAACATTAATACCTGAACACTGTACACCTGGAGACATTGTATCCAATCCGAAATATAGAACATGAAAACCTGAACACTGTAGACCTGGAGACATTGTATCCAATCTGGAATATAGAACATGAACACCTGAACACTGTACACCTGGAGACATTGTATCCAATCCGAAATATAGAACATTATTACCTGAACACTGCACACCTGGAGACATTGTATCCAATCTGAAATATAGAACATGAACACCTGAACACTGTACACCTGGAGACATTTAATCCAATCCGAAATATAGAACATGAACACCTGTACACTGTACACCTGGAGACATTGTATCCAATCCGAAATACAGAACATGAACACCTGAACACTGTACACCTGGAGACATTGTATCCAATCCGAAATATAGAACATGAACACCTGAACACTGCACACCAGGAGACATTGTATCCAATCCGAAATATAGAACATGAACACCTGAACACTGTACACCTGGAGACATTGTATCCAATCCGAAATATAGAACATTAATACCTGAACACTGTACACCTGGAGACATTGTATCCAATCCAAAATATAGAACATGAACACCTGAACACTGTACACCTGGAGACATTGTATCCAATCCGAAATATAGAACATGAACACCTGAACACTGTACACCTGGAGACATTGTATCCAATCCGAAATATAGAACATTAATACCTGAACACTGTACACCTGGAGACATTGTATCCAATCCAAAATATAGAACATGAACACCTGAACACTGTACACCTGGAGACATTGTATCCAATCCGAAATATAGAACATGAACACCTGAACACTGTACACCTGGAGACATTGTATCCAATCCGAAATATAGAACATTAATACCTGAACACTGTACACAGGGAGACATTGTATCCAATCCGAAATATAGAACATGAACACCTGAACACTGTACACCTGGAAACATTGTATCCAATCCGAAATATAGAACATGAACACCTGAACACTGTACACCTGGAGACATTGTATCCAATCCGAAATATAGAACATGAATACCTGAACACTGTACACCTGGAGACATTGTATCCAATCCGAAATATAGAACATGAACACCTGAACACTGTACACCTGGAGACATTGTATCCAATCCGAAATATAGAACATTAATACCTGAACACTGTACACCTGGAGACATTGTATCCAATCCGAAATATAGAACATTAATACCTGAACACTGTACACCTGGAGACATTGTATCCAATCCGAAATATAGAACATTAACACCTGAACACTGTACACCTGGAGACATTGTATCCAATCCGAAATATAGAACATGAACACCTGAACACTGTACACCTGGAGACATTGTATCCAATCCGAAATACAGAACATGAACACCTGAACACTGTACACCTGGAGACATTGTATCCAATCCGAAATATAGAACATTAATACCTGAACACTGTACACCTGGAGACATTGTATCCAATCCGAAATATAGAACATTAATACCTGAACACTGTACACCTGGAGACATTGTATCCAATCCGAAATATAGAACATGAACACCTGAACACTGTACACCTGGAGACATTGTATCCAATCCGAAATACAGAACATGAACACCTGAACACTGTACACCTGGAGACATTGTATCCAATCCGAAATATAGAACATGAACACCTGAACACTGTACACCTGGAGACATTGTATCCAATCCGAAATATAGAACATGAACACCTGAACACTGCACACCAGGAGACATTGTATCCAATCCGAAATATAGAACATGAACACCTGAACACTGTACACCTGGAGACATTGTATCCAATCCGAAATATAGAACATGAACACCTGAACACTGCACACCAGGAGACATTGTATCCAATCCGAAATATAGAACATGAACACCTGAACACTGTACACCTGGAGACATTGTATCCAATCCGAAATATAGAACATTAATACCTGAACACTGTACACCTGGAGACATTGTATCCAATCCAAAATATAGAACATTAATACCTGAACACTGTACACCTGGAGACATTGTATCCAATCCGAAATATAGAACATTAATACCTGAACACTGTACACCTGGAGACATTGTATCCAATCCGAAATATAGAACATTAATACCTGAGCACTGTACACCTGGAGACATTGTATCCAATCCGAAATATAGAACATTAATACCTGAACACTGTACACCTGGAGACATTGTATCCAATCCGAAATATAGAACATGAATACCTGAACACTGTACACCTGGAGACATTGTATCCAATCCAAAATATAGAACATTAATACCTGAACACTGTACACCTGGAGACATTGTATCCAATCCGAAATATAGAACATGAAAACCTGAACACTGTACACCTGGAGACATTGTATCCAATCCAAAATATAGAACATTAATACCTGAACACTGTACACCTGGAGACATTGTATCCAATCCGAAATATAGAACATGAAAACCTGAACACTGTAGACCTGGAGACATTGTATCCAATCTGGAATATAGAACATTATTACCTGAACACTGTACACCTGGAGACATTGTATCCAATCCGAAATACAGAACATTAATATCTGAACACTGTACACATGGAGACATTGTATCCAATCCGAAATATAGAACATTATTACCTGAACACTATACACCTGGAGACATTGTATCCAATCCGAAATATAGAACATTATTACCTGAACACTCTACACCTGGAGACATTGTATCCAATCCAAAATCCAGAACATTAATACCTGAACACTGTACACCTGGAGACATTGTATCCAATCCGAAATATAGAACATTATTACCTGAACACTGTACACCTGGAGACATTGTATCCAATCCGAAATATAGAACATTATTACCTGAACACTGTACACCTGGAGACATTGTATCCAATCCGAAATATAGAACATTAATACCTGAACACTGTACACCTGGAGACATTGTATCCAATCCGAAATATAGAACATTAATACCTGAACACTGTATACCTGGAGACATTGTATCCAATCCGAAATATAGAACATGAACATCTGAACACTGTACACCTGGAGACATTGTATCCAATCCGAAATATAGAACATTAATACCTGAACACTGCACACCTGGAGACATTGTATCCAATCCGAAATACAGAACATGAACACCTGAACACTGTACACCTGGAGACATTGTATCCAATCCGAAATATAGAACATGAACACCTGAACACTGTACACCTGGAGACATTGTATCCAATCCGAAATATAGAACATTATTACCTGAACACTGTACACCTGGAGACATTGTTTCCAATCCGAAATATAGAACATGAACACCTGAACACTGTACACCTGGAGACATTGTATCCAATCCGAAATATAGAACATTAATACCTGAACACTGTACACCTGGAGACATTGTATCCAATCCGAAATATAGAACATTAATACCTGAACACTGTATACCTGGAGACATTGTATCCGAACCGAAATATAGAACATGAACACCTGAACACTGTACACCTGGAGACATTGTATCCAATCCGAAATATAGAACATTAATACCTGAACACTGCACACCTGGAGACATTGTATCCAATCCAAAATATAGAACATTAATACCTGAACACTGTACACCTGGAGACATTGTATCCAATCCAAAATACAGAACATGAACACCTGAACACTGTACACCTGGAGACATTGTATCCAATCCGAAATATAGAACATGAACACCTGAACACTGTACACCTGGAGACATTGTATCCAATCCGAAATATAGAACATGAACACCTGAACACTGTACACCTGGAGACATTGTATCCAATCCGAAATATAGAACATGAACACCTGAACACTGTACACCTGGAGACATTGTATCCAATCCGAAATATAGAACATTAATACCTGAACACTGTACACCTGGAGACATTGTATCCAATCCGAAATATAGAACATTAATACCTGAACACTGTATACCTGGAGACATTGTATCCGAACCGAAATATAGAACATGAACACCTGAACACTGTACACCTGGAGACATTGTATCCAATCCGAAATATAGAACATTAATACCTGAACACTGCACACCTGGAGACATTGTATCCAATCCAAAATATAGAACATTAATACCTGAACACTGTACACCTGGAGACATTGTATCCAATCCGAAATATAGAACATTATTACCTGAACACTGTATACCTGGAGACATTGTATCCAATCCGAAATATAGAACATGAACATCTGAACACTGTACACCTGGAGACATTGTATCCAATCCAAAATATAGAACATTAATACCTGAACACTGCACACCTGGAGACATTGTATCCAATCCAAAATACAGAACATGAACACCTGAACACTGTACACCTGGAGACATTGTATCCAATCCGAAATATAGAACATGAACACCTGAACACTGTACACCTGGAGACATTGTATCCAATCCGAAATATAGAACATGAACACCTGAACACTGTACACCTGGAGACATTGTATTCAATCCGAAATATAGAACATTATTACCTGAACACTGTACACCTGGAGACATTGTATCCAATCCGAAATATAGAACATGAACACCTGAACACTGTAGACCTGGAGACATTGTATCCAATCTGGAATATAGAACATGAACATCTGAACACTGTACACCTGGAGACATTGTATCCAATCCGAAATATAGAACATTAATACCTGAACACTGCACACCTGGAGACATTGTATCCAATCCGAAATACAGAACATGAACACCTGAACACTGTACACCTGGAGACATTGTATCCAATCCGAAATATAGAACATGAACACCTGAACACTGTACACCTGGAGACATAGGGGGTCATTTACTATAACTCCAGGAAGTACTGGGCACTATGGCAAATAATAGAGCAAATTTTAGCCAAATGGAAACAAAACGGCGAATTTGCGCATGAAAATCAGCGATATAAGCGGAGAACAAACGTTTGTAAATTCTAAATTGCCACTAATTAGCGCTTCCGCGTATATACAAATGCCAATTCTCATCAAGTTGTTATATAGCACTGTACTGTAGCCATGATCCATGTATGTGAAAGAAACATTTTTTATCAGAGATGAGCTCTAGTTCCCGTGCATCTATTGATTTATATTGCAATTAGTATTCCTATTTTTTTTTTCCTTCTTTTGCTAAGAAATGCAGTTCTGAATGATTATTACATAGTAATGTCTGCTATTCTGTAAAGTTACATGTATTAATCATTTAGGTTACCTATTTGTTGTATGTTGTTTTTTTCATGTTTTTGATTTATTATTTAATAATTTAGTTGACTATAACGCAGTAATTATTTATGTTCATTCTTTAATAATACTACACTATTATGCAGGTCTTGTACTTAGCACAATGGCTTAGTGGTCTGCTTTGATATCTCCACACCACTCATGGTATGAGTTCAAACAACAACCTACCATCCACCAGCTCTGTTTATTTTTTCAGTGCGCAAGTGAATTAAAATAAACAAACAAAGAAATGTAAACTGCCCTTTAGCTAGTGTGTGGTGTTTGGAATGTCACATCATAATATAATTGAATACTTACATACCATTGCATGCATTTAAAGAGTTAATACAATAAAAACTTTCACATTAAACTGCATTGGCTACTTGGCAATCACCTATTTTCAGTAAATAAATATACACGTATATTTGTGTTGCTTTGGCTAATTGGCTAACAGTAATTCTCCTTTTCTCCACCAATAGTAATCTTTTAGGATTCTTCTGTGGGATTTGAACCCATGAGTCTTTCAATACCTGAATGTTTGAAGGTAGAGGTGCTAACTGCTAGCCTATTGGGCTGAGCACAATTATATATACAAAATACTTTTACTAGTGTTTGATGTGTTATATACTATACAATAAAGTTTATCAAATGTAAACTGCTTGTTAGCTAGTGTGTGGTGTTTGGAGATTCACCCCATAATATTAGTGAATACTTACATACCATTGCATGTATTTGAAGAGTTAATACAATAATATCAACCACATTAAAGGCTACTTGGCATTCACTGTGTGCTGCTTTGGCTAATTGGCTAACTGGCTAACAGTAATTCTCCTTTTCTCCACCAATAGTAATCTTTTAGGATTCTTCTGTGGGATTTGAACCCATGAGTCTTTCAATACCTGAATGTTTGAAGGTAGAGGTGCTAACTGCTAGCCTATTGGGCTGAGCACAATTATATATACAAAATACTTTTACTAGTGTTTGATGGTTTATATACCATACAATAAAGTTTATCAAATGTAAACTGCTTGTTAGCTAGTGTATGGTGTTTTGGAGATTCACACCATAATATTAGTGAAGACTTATTTATTTTTATTTAAAGCGGGGGCTCACCCACACCGCCAAAAAAAAAAAAATTAAAAGCCAGCAGCTACAAATACTGCAGCTGCTGACTTTTAATACATGGCCACTTACCTGTCCCAGGGTCCAGCGGTGTCGGCAGGGGACGCCGAGAACCCGCTCGGTTCTCGGCAGCTGCCGCCGCCATCCTAGGTGAGGGAATCAGGAAGTGAAGCGTTGCGGCTTCACTTCCCGGTTCCCTACTGCGCATGCGCGAGTCGCGCTGCGCGTCCCTAGTGGTCGCTGCTCTCTCCTGGGAGCTGTGTGTTCCCAGCAGACAGCGCGGTTGGGACGGGAAGAGGCATAGACTCCCATGGGAGTCTATGCCTGAAGTGGGTGCAAATACCTGTCTTAGACAGGAATCTGCACCCCCCTCCCCCCTGAAAGGTGCCAAATGTGACACCGGAGGGGGGGAGGGTTCCGAAAAGCGGAAGTTCCATTTTTGTGTGGAACTCCACTTTAAGGTACTTCTATAGTGCCGTCAATTTACGCAGTGCTTTACATATACATTATACACTAATATGGGCCCCTACCCTCAAGGAGCTTACAATCTAAGGTCCCTAACTCACATTCATATACTAGGGCCAATTTAGACAGAAGCCAATTAACCTACCAGCATGTCTTTGGAGTGTGGGAGGAAACCGGAGTACCCGGAGGAAACCCACGCAGGCACAGGGAGAACATGCAAACTCCAGGCAGGTAGTCTTGTGGTGTGGTTGGGAATACAAACCAGCGACCATTTTAGCCAAATAAAATTTCAACAGGCGAATGTGCAAATGAAAAACTAGCGCTATTAGTGAGAAACACATGTTAGTAAATTTTAAGCTGGCGCTAATTAGTGCTTCCGCGTATATGCAAATGCCAATTCCTACCAAGTTGTTATATAGTACTGCACTGTAATCATGATCCATGTATGTGAAAGAAACATTTTTATGTGAGATGTGCTCTACCTCGTGTGCATCTATTGATGTATGTTGCAATTAGTATTCCTAGTTTTTTCTTTCTTTTGCTAACTAATGCAGTTATGAATGATTATTACATAGTAATGTCTGCTATTCTGTAAAGTTACATGTATTAAACATTTAGGTTATCTATTTGTTGTATGTTGTTTTTTAATTTAGGTGACTATAAAGTGGTAATTATTTATATTCATTCTTTAATCATACTACACTATTATGCAGGTCTCATACTTAGCTTAATGGCTTAGTAGTCTGCTCAGATGTCTCCACAGCACTCATGGTACAAGTTCAAATACCAGCCAACCTACCATCCCCCAGCTGTGTTTATTTTTTCAGTGCACAAGCGAATTAAAATAAACAAACAAAAAAATGTAATCTGCCCATTAGTTAGTGTGTGGTGTTTGGAATTTAACACCATAATAGTATTAAATACTTACATATCATTGCATGCATTTGAAGAGTTAATATAATAGAATCAGCCACATTTAAAGTGCATTGGCTAATTGGCATTCACCTATTTTCAGCATATGCTGCTTTGGCTAATTGGCTAATAGTCATTTGCTTTTTTTTCACCAATTCAATCTTTTAGTATTTCTCTGTGGGATTTGAACCCATGAGTTCTCTCAAGGTAGAAGTGCTGACCGCTAGCCTATTGGGTGTAGCACAGTCATACATAGAAAATACATTCACTAGTGTTTGATGTTTCTTCTCCCCGAGCTGTCTCTCCTGCTGCCACCATCTTCTCCCGCTGATGTGTTCTTCAGCGCAGCCGGTTACCCACTAATAAAAAAAAAGCCGCTCTTCTTGTGGCGGTCTTCTGTGGCCATCCGATAATGTCACCCGGAGAGTCCGCTCCATGGCTATGTAAGAGACACTACACAGCAGGTGACAACACAGCGGAGGAAGACCACAATGGAAGAAGAGCAGCTTTTTTTTTTATTAGCGGGTAACCAGCGGTGTGGAAGAACACAGCAGATGGCGGCGGCAGGAGAGACGGCTCTGGGAGAATACAGCTCGGGGAGAAGATGGAGGAGGGAGAGACAGCGTCTGGAGAAGATGGCTCAGGGAAGAAGACAGCTCGGAGCTATTCTACAATAAAGGACTTGTCAAAAACCGGCTATTAATTTTTTTACATTTCACTGCTTTTTTTGGTGAATGGGTAAGGGTAAAATGTACCCCATACCTATTCACATAGGGGGCAGGATCTGGGAGCCCCCTTGTTAAAGGGAGCTTCCAGATTCTGATAAACCCCCTGCCTGCAGACCGACAACCACCGACCAGTGTTGTCGGGAAGAGGCCCTTGTCCCCATCAACATGGGGAAAAGGTGCTTTGGGGCATGTGGCCTGGTAAGGTTCAGAAGGGGAGGGTGCTCACTCGTCCCCCCCTATCCTGACCTCCAGGCTGCATGCTCAGGTAAGGGTCTGGTATGGATTTTGGGGGCCCCACATCAAATTTATTTTACATTTTGGTGTGGGGTTCCCCTTAAAGTCCATACTGAAGGGCCTGGTATGTACTGGGGAGACCCTACGACATTTTTTTCCTTGAATTTTGGAATTCCATACCATATTTTTGAATAAGTACATACCATTGCATGCATTTGAAGAGTTAAAATATGGAATAAAGCAAGCTGATGTGCTTTGCCTAATTATGCTTCTGAGTACAATGCACACTTCTGGGAGGTGATGCTGTCAGTGGGATTTGAATTCATGGCTTGAACTTTTGGGGGCAGCAGGGTATACCGCTATGCTACAGAGCTGAGCACTTACCTACAGAGAAAATACATTTACTAATGTTTGATTCAATACAATAATGTTTTGCATTTCAGGCATTAATATTATAGTAACAACCATGCTCGTGCCGATGTGGCATTGGCTAATAGGCATTTGCCTCTTTTCAGCATATGCTGCTGAGTACAATGCAAGCTTTCAGTAGGTGATACCATCTGTGTGATTTTCAGCCATTTGAGCACAATTATATTGAGAACATATGTTTACTAGTGTTTGATGGTGGGACTACTTTATATTCTAGGTATAAAATAGTACTCAGCACAGTGACTTAGGCACCTTTCACACTTGTGCAACCTGAAAGTTGCAAGATTTTAATGCGACTTTAAGCAATGCCTATGTAATCTTGAGGTCTATGGACGCAGGAGTCGCAGGGAAAGACACGCAACTTTCCCATTATTTTGCATCAGCAATTTTGCCGCAATTCCAGGGAATGCCTGTGTAAACTTGAGGTCTATGGATCTCAACTCGCATCAAAGTCAGACCAAAGTAGTACAGGGACTACGTTGAAGTCAGTGTTACTTGAAGTCGCACAGATATGAATGGTACACATTAAAAATCATGGGGTATGACTTGTCATACGACTCTGATGTCCAAAGTGTGACTCAGCCCGACTTTGTCAGCGATTTCAGAGACATCAGTGCACTTTCCTGCACAGATGTCTAGTGAAATCACATAGGTCCCAACTGTTCTCCTTTAAGAAGGTGTCCTATGCCTACCTACTTTTGCTAATAGGTGTCCCTTATACCCATCTCAAGAAGTTGGGAGGTAAGAAATCGCCCCCTGAAGTCACCCAAAGTAGTGCAGGAACTACGTTTGGGAATTGTTGTGGCGTCGCACCAATTCGGACAGTTCCATTGCCATCAATAGGTGCCGATTTGGCCTACAATTTGACATGTCAATTCAGATCTATGTGAACATGGGTGAAGTTGCATAGATATTAGAGCTGCACGGTTCTGGCCAAAATGAGAATCACAATTTTTTTGCTTAGAATAAAAAGATCACGATTCTCGCGACGTAAAATCTTTCACATTATCCCACAAAAAATTGGGCTAACTTTTCTTTTTTTTTAATTCATTAAAGTACTTTTTTCCAAAAAAAATTGCATGTGAAAGGCGCAAATACAGTGTGACATAAAATATTGTAACAATCACCATTTTATTCTCTAGGGTCTCTACTAAAAAAAATATATATAATGTTGGGGGGTTTTAAGTAATTTTCTAGCAAAAAAAAAAAATGATTTTAACCTGAAACCAACAAATGTCAGAAAAATGTTTAGTGTTTAAGTGGTTAAACTTTCCTCACTTACACAGAAGTCTATTTAATTGACAAATTGTTACAAGGTTTCTAGTTAAGTTCACTGATAAAGAATGTTCTAATTCTTGGCAGACTTCCTGGTTTTTCGGCTGTGGCTTCAGAAGAGCAGAGAGAGTTCTTTGCATAGCAAGAATCGTGAAACTCTTTTTTCAAGATCGTAAAGGGGGAAAAAATCACGATGACGATTAATCGTGCAGCTCTAATAAATATGCATGGAAATCATGGGGACAACTTTTCATGTGACTGAGGTCCAAAGCTCCATGAAAAGTCACCCAAGTGTGAAAGTAACCTAATGCGATTAATTGATAACACCTTTGAATAAGGCCCCATTTGCTCTTGTGTGACCTTAAAATTGCACAGCTTTGTCATGACTTGAAGCAATGTCTGTGTAATCTTGTGGTGTATGGACCTCAAATCGCATCAAAGTCAAACCAAGGTAGTGCAGGGACGAATTTGCTACACCTTCAGGATGCACAAGTGACAATAGGGCCAAATTCAAAGGTGTTATCCTTGAATCTCATTCACACTGCTGCGACCTGAAAGTCACACTATTTTGCTGCCACTTTGCCGCTGCAACTTGGCCCCAACTTCTGGGAATGCCTGTGTAATATTGTACCCAATATACCTCAAGTCACACCAAAGTAGTACAGGGACTACTTTGAAGTTGGTGCGACTTAAAGTAGCACAGATATGAATGGTTGTCATTGAGAATCATGGGGTACAACTTGCAACTCAGAGGTCCAAATTTGCTGGAAAATTCACCCAGCTGTGAAACAAGTCATATATTTTAATAAAAGGAGCTCTCATTTATACTTGCATAGTCCTTACTGATTTACATCAGCAGAACAAATACAGGAAGTGATGTGTGCACATGGGACGGAAGCAAATGTGTGGTGATGCCAAACAAATCAATGAACCCCACCCACACCAAATCTAACTATGACATCCACCCCGCATTGATTAAGTACAAGTACATATCCTACACTTACCCAGCCAATGAGCAGCGCCTCCTCTCTGCTAAAGAGACCTCGCCATGTCCACCTATATGGAGATCCTGACCAGCACAGGAACTTCCGGGTGCATACAATGAATAATTTCCAGGTCAGAAGGTGAAACCACGCTTTTGATTGCCGCTGCGAATATGTGATCTCAACCATGATTAGTATTTTTTTATTTTTAGATATGCAAATCTGTATTTCTACATATATTTGAAGGTAAACTTAAGGGAGTTTGCTAAGACATGGTGTCCCTGGGTTAGCAGCAGGTGAATTACAAAGGCAAAAGGCCCACTTTGAGCCCTGGTTCACACTGACAGCGGGAGGAAAGCGTTCAGCTGAACTCACACAATTTCATTCCTGCATGTCAGTCCCAACTATGGGGGCAATATCAGAGACATCAGTGCAGGTTTCTGCACCAATATCAATACAAATCGCACCAATTAGAACAGTGCAATTGCCACAGATTTGACATGTCAAATCACACCAATGTGAACCAGAGCTGACACATTCAAACACTACCTATCCACCAGCTGAATTCATTACCTGCAATTCTCCACAGCTGTTAATGATAAAGGTGGAATTTTTATATATAACTTGCAGTTGTGCAGAAGCCTAGGTTTACATTGGAGCGATTGGTCATGCGATTTGAGAGATCAAATCGCATGACTATTGGTAATGGCACTGTTCCAATTGATGCAACTTTTTTTTTGTCGCACCGCATCAATTTGCTAAAGTAGTTCCTGCACTACTTTTGCCGATTTCAGGTGCGACTTCTATAGACATTTGTGTATGAAGCCACCTGAAATCACACTGACCTTGCTACTTTGAAATCGTGCTACTTCAAGTGAAGTAGCGCAATTTCAAAGTAGCATGTGAACCAGGGCAAAGAGATTAGTTTTTTGGTGCACAAATACATATTGAAATAAAATATAAAAGAGATATTGCATTTTCCCAAAACCACCACCCACAAAAACTAAAGAAAGAAAAGTAGAAGAAAAAAAAAAAAAAAAAACACACACACACACACACACACACACACCACAACAAAAGCTCAATGTATTTATTTTACCAGCAGAAAAAAAAAAATTTACATTTACTAGCTTCAAAAAAATTTGGACAGGATATATGGTACTACATTTAGCAACGGAATTTTAAGGGCCCTGCTCATAGGAGCTTACAATCTAAAATTAGACAAAACCTTAGAGTGGACACAGCTTTAATTTCAGTGTATAGCGGGAACACATCACATTATTATCTGCAAGATTATAGAAACATACTTAACAGTCATTCTTACAAAGCATTCCAACTGAATATTGCAAAAGACTTACTCAAAACACCCACCACCAGCCCACAATTCACACATACATACATTGGTGACCATGTTCTGCTGGAAGCTGCATTTCGGTGTACACGATTAAACGAGATCAAAAATAGTAGGTCAGCAGATGCTTCCAAACGATGTTTGCATGATCAGACAGGAACAATACACACACAACATTGACAGCATAGCCACATAAACCCACTTTTGATTGAAAAAATGCACAAGAATTTCATCAAATCTCCCAATATCATTCCTTCTCCATCACAACAAAAAACCTGACCTTCTCAGGCCAAACGAACCCCCCTACTGCAGGCCTTTATATAAGAGAGGTTGTATTGTTAGCACACTGACACACCCAATAGAAGTACACGCCCACCAGTATCTTTCAATCTGTCTCTTCATGTATGTCTAAAGTGATTGCACCTGATGAGCTGGAACACATAATACTATTTGCAACTGTGTTAGCCCTTGGCTATGTGCATCAAATTTCCAACTACAGGACAAAGATCAAAGTCCATTTGCATCCACATAAACAAAGCAACAGTTTTCTAAGCATATGTACACGTGCAGTGTAAACCCTAAAATTTGAAATGTCCAAGTCCCTGGGCATGATTAGTGCTAATAAACATTAACGTCAGTCCCTGGCTGCAATGAGCTTCCAATATAAAGTCCAAAATTAACAATCTTACATTAGAACCTATTTCGACAGGAGACAAATAAGGTGCCAGCATGTCTTTGGATTGTGGTGAGAAACCCACACAGGGAGAACATATAAACTTCAACACAAGGATTAGCATGTTGGGGAATTGAACCAACATCCCAAGTGCTGCTAGACGGAACTGCTACCCACTTAGCCACCAGGCAGCCTCACACATGTTCTCTACATCTCTGTGGTGTGAACCAGCCCTAAGTCCATAGCCATGCTCAGTGTCACAAGCAATATACAATATATTGGCCTAAGTATTGGGATGCCTGCCTTTAAACACACATGAACTGTAATGGCATCCCAGTATTAGTATTGGGTTCAAAACTCATTTGGCCCACCCTTTGCAGCTATAACAGCTTCAACTCTTCTTGTCCACAAGGTTTAGGAGTGTGTCTATGGGAATGTTTGACCATTCTTCCAAGTGCATTTGTGAGGTCAGGCACTGATGTTGGACGAGAAGGCTTGACCTACAGTCTCCTCTCTAATTTATCCCCAAGGTGTTCTGTTGTGTTGAGGTCAGGACTCTGTGCAGGCCAGTCAAGTTCATCCACCCCAAAATCACTCATCCATGTCTTTATAGACCTTGCTTTGTGCACTGGTCCAAATGATTTGGTGGAGGGGGATTATGGTGCAGGGTTGTTTTGCAGGGCTTGGCCTCTTAGTTTCAGAGAAGGGAACTCTTAAGGCGTCAGCATACCAAGACATTTTGGACAATTTCATGCTCCCAACTTTGTGGGAACAGTTTAGGGATGGCCCCTTCCTGTTCCAACATGACTGCACACCAGTGCACAAAGCAAGGTCCATAAAGACATGGATGAGCAAGTTTGGGGTGGAGAAACTTGACTGGCCTGCACAGAGTCCTGGCCTCAACCCGATAGAACACCCTTTGGCTGAATTAGAGTAGAGACTGCAAGCCAGGCCTTCTCATCCAACATCAGTGCCTGGCCTCACAAATGCACTTCTGGAAGAATGATCAAACATTCCCATAGGCAGACTAAACCTTGTGGACAGCCTTCCCAGAAGCTGTTCTAGCTGCAAAGGGTGGGCCAAATCAAATTTTAACCCTACGGACTAAGACTGGGCTGCCATTAAAGTTCATGTGTGTGTAAAGGCAGGCGTCCCAATACTTTTGGCTATATAGTGTATCTGGAAAAGACTTACAACGGTGGTGGAACCCTCCTACACATAACTACTACAATTAGACATAGTTATAGGACCTGGGAGATGAGACAACTTCTCTACATGAAGTAACATGGTTGAGATTTGAACCCAGACCCTCAGAGATACTAAGTAGAAGTTCTAACCTCAAAGCCACGGAGCTGCCACATGTGAGACCCTCCTACACATAACTACACATAAATACACATAAAAACACATTAATACTGCATTTCTATGGACATACAGGTGATGGAATTACATTACTCAAGAGTTATTCTTCTTGATTTATTCTGTGATATTTGGTGTTTTTTTTGTGGGTGAGAGTAGAATATTACCCTCAAATTTTTGGGAATTACATTTTGCTTTCTGATGTTGGTACACATATCACATTTTTTGGGCTCAAATTATGAATATTTGGAAATAATACAAAGCACAAAAAAATGTGATTCATTTTAAATTTTCATCAGCAATGGTATTGTTTGTGGATTGTAAAGACACCTGTGTGAGTTTAGGTTAAAGATTGTTTTGAGATGAAGAGTAACAAGTGAAAGTGACAGAGAAAAATATATTTTACCAAAACATCAAAACATTCCACATTGTAGCATTCTTCAAATCAAAATATTTTAAGTAGAAGCAACAATGTTGCAAAGGAAAATTTATTTCACAGAAAGATACATTTCATCTCAACATTAAAAAGGTTTTTTTGTGAAAGTTAGAATTGTTCCATTAGAATCAATGACTGAAACTTCATTTGGACTAAATTAGAGCAGATTTTAACTTCCAAAAAATGCTCTCTAATTAGCTCTCATTTTGGTATTTACTATACCTCCAGGTAAAAAAGACACTTGAGTTAAAATGAGAGTTATTTTCAGGTCTGAGCATGCTCAGTTGTGTTGGCACCTAGTTGTCCAAAACGGGGAATTTTTCACTTTTCAGACTTTTAAAGATATTTCAGTGTAGAAATCGCTTTTTCACACAGTTTAAAAGCAGATAATCTTTAAATAATATACCGCATATTTCAGTACCATTTAGACAATTATATCATGTTCTAAACATTATTTCCATGTGCAATTCTCTAGGTTTTAGCAGAGTAAGGGTTTGGGCTCTATTTAGTTTCAGGGAGCTATAGTAAATTCGATTTTGGGAGTATTTTCTCACCAGCGCTATAGTGAATACCGTTTTAGCGCGAATTAGCGCTATCAGCGCTAATGCGCGCTAAATTGCCGCGAATTAGCGCTAATTCGCGGCAATTTGCGCGAATTAGCGCCATAGCGCTATAGTAAATTACCCCCATTGTATCCAATCAGAAATATAGAACATGAACACCTGAACACTGTACACCTGGAGACATTGTATCCAATCCGAAATATAGAACATTAATACCTGAACACTGTATACCTGGAGACATTGTATCCGAACCGAAATATAGAACATGAACACCTGAACACTGCACACCTGGAGACATTGTATCCAATCCAAAATATAGAACATTAATACCTGAACACTGTACACCTGGAGACATTGTATCCAATCCAAAATATAGAACATTAATACCTGAACACTGTACACCTGGAGACATTGTATCCAATCCGAAATATAGAACATGAACACCTGAACACTGTACACCTGGAGACATTGTATCCAATCCGAAATATAGAACATTATTACCTGAACACTGTACACCTGGAGACATTGTATCCAATCCGAAATATAGAACATGAACACCTGAACACTGTACACCTGGAGACATTGTATCCAATCCGAAATATAGAACATTAATACCTGAACACTGTACACCTGGAGACATTGTATCCAATCCGAAATATAGAACATTAATACCTGAACACTGTATACCTGGAGACATTGTATCCGAACCGAAATATAGAACATGAACACCTGAACACTGTACACCTGGAGACATTGTATCCAATCCGAAATATAGAACATTAATACCTGAACACTGTACACCTGGAGACATTGTATCCAATCCAAAATATAGAACATTAATACCTGAACACTGTACACCTGGAGACATTGTATCCAATCCGAAATATAGAACATGAACACCTGAACACTGTACACCTGGAGACATTGTATCCAATCCGAAATATAGAACATTATTACCTGAACACTGTACACCTGGAGACATTGTATCCAATCCGAAATATAGAACATGAACACCTGAACACTGTACACCTGGAGACATTGTATCCAATCCGAAATATAGAACATTATTACCTGAACACTGTACACCTGGAGACATTGTATCCAATCCGAAATATAGAACATGAACACCTGAACACTGTACACCTGGAGACATTGTATCCAATCCGAAATATAGAACATGAACACCTGAACACTGTACACCTGGAGACATTGTATCCAATCCGAAATATAGAACATGAATACCTGAACACTGTAAAGCTGGAGACATTGTATCCAATCCAAAACACAGAACATTAATACCTGAACACTGTACACCTGGAGACATTGTATACAATCCGAAATACAGAACATGAACACCTGAACACTGTACACCTGGAGACATTGTATCCAATCCGAAATATAGAACATGAACACCTAAACTCTGTACACCTGGAGACATTGTATCCAATCCGAAATATAGAACATGAATACCTGAACACTGTACACCTGGAGACATTGAATCAAATCCAAAATATAGAACATTAATACCTGAACACTGTACACCTGGAGACATTGTTTCCAATCCGAAATATAGAACATGAAAACCTGAACACTGTAGACCTGGAGACATTGTATCCAATCTGGAATATAGAACATGAACACCTGAACACTGTACACCTGGAGACATTGTATCCAATCCGAAATATAGAACATTATTACCTGAACACTGCACACCTGGAGACATTGTATCCAATCTGAAATATAGAACATGAACACCTGAACACTGTACACCTGGAGACATTTAATCCAATCCGAAATATAGAACATGAACACCTGTACACTGTACACCTGGAGACATTGTATCCAATCCGAAATACAGAACATGAACACCTGAACACTGTACACCTGGAGACATTGTATCCAATCCGAAATATAGAACATGAACACCTGAACACTGTACACCTGGAGACATTGTATCCAATCCGAAATATAGAACATTAATACCTGAACACTGTACACCTGGAGACATTGTATCCAATCCGAAATATAGAACATGAATACCTGAACACTATACACCTGGAGACATTGTATCCAATCCGAAATATAGAACATGAACACCTGAACACTGTACACCTGGAGACATTGTATCCAATCCGAAATATAGAACATTAATACCTGAACACTGTACACCTGGAGACATTGTATCCAATCCGAAATATAGAACATTAATACCTGAACACTGTACACCTGGAGACATTGTATCCAATCCGAAATATAGAACATTAACACCTGAACACTGTACACCTGGAGACATTATATCCAATCCGAAATATAGAACATGAACACCTGAACACTGTACACCTGGAGACATTGTATCCAATCCGAAATACAGAACATGAACACCTGAACACTGCACACCTGGAGACATTGTATCCAATCCGAAATATAGAACATTAATACCTGAACACTGTACACAGGGAGACATTGTATCCAATCCGAAATATAGAACATGAACACCTGAACACTATACACCTGGAGACATTGTATCCAATCCGAAATATAGAACATGAATACCTGAACACTGTACACCTGGAGACATTGTATCCAATCCGAAATATAGAACATGAACACCTGAACACTGTACACCTGGAGACATTGTATCCAATCCGAAATATAGAACATTAATACCTGAACACTGTACACCTGGAGACATTGTATCCAATCCGAAATATAGAACATTAATACCTGAACACTGTACACCTGGAGACATTGTATCCAATCCGAAATATAGAACATTAACACCTGAACACTGTACACCTGGAGACATTGTATCCAATCCGAGATATAGAACATGAACACCTGAACACTGTACACCTGGAGACATTGTATCCAATCCGAAATACAGAACATGAACACCTGAACACTGTACACCTGGAGACATTGTATCCAATCCGAAATATAGAACATTAATACCTGAACACTGTACACCTGGAGACATTGTATCCAATCCGAAATATAGAACATTAATACCTGAACACTGCACACCTGGAGACATTGTATCCAATCCGAAATATAGAACATTAATACCTGAACACTGTACACATGGAGACATTGTATCCAATCCGAAATATAGAACATGAACACCTGAACACTGTACACCTGGAGACATTGTATCCAATCCGAAATATAGAACATGAACACCTGAACACTGCACACCTGGAGACATTGTATCCAATCCGAAATATAGAACATGAACACCTGAACACTGTACACCTGGAGACATTGTATCCAATCCGAAATATAGAACATGAACACCTGAACACTGTACACCTGGAGACATTGTATCCAATCCGAAATATAGAACATGAACACCTGAACACTGCACACCAGGAGACATTGTATCCAATCCGAAATATAGAACATGAACACCTGAACACTGTACACCTGGAGACATTGTATCCAATCCGAAATATAGAACATTAATACCTGACCACTGTACACCTGGAGACATTGTATCCAATCTGAAATATAGAGCATGAATACCTGGACACTGTACACCTGGAGACATTGTATCCAATCCGAAATATAGAACATTAATACCTGAACACTGTACACCTGGAGACATTGTATCCAATCCGAAATACAGAACATTAATACCTGAACACTGTACACATGGAGACATTGTATCCAATCCGAAATATAGAACATTATTACCTGAACACTGTACACCTGGAGACATTGTATCCAATCCGAAATATAGAACATTATTACCTGAACACTGTACACCTGGAGACATTGTATCCAATCCAAAATCCAGAACATTAATACCTGAACACTGTACACCTGGAGACATTGTATCCAATCCGAAATATAGAACATTATTACCTGAACACTGTACACCTGGAGACATTGTATCCAATCCGAAATATAGAACATTATTACCTGAACACTGTACACCTGGAGACATTGTATACAATCCGAAATATAGAACATTAATACCTGAACACTGTACACCTGGAGACATTGTATACAATCCGAAATATAGAACATTAATACCTGAACACTGTACACCTGGAGACATTGTATACAATCCGAAATATAGAACATTAATACCTGAACACTGTACACCTGGAGACATTGTATACAATCCGAAATATAGAACATTAATACCTGAACATTGTATACCTGGAGACATTGTATCCAATCTGAAATATAGAACATGAACATCTGAACACTGTACACCTGGAGACATTGTATCCAATCCGAAATATAGAACATTAATACCTGAACACTGCACACCTGGAGACATTGTATCCAATCCGAAATACAGAACATGAACACCTGAACACTGTACACCTGGAGACATTGTATCCAATCCGAAATACAGAACATGAACACCTGAACACTGTACACCTGGAGACATTTTATCCAATCCGAAATATAGAACATGAACACCTGAACACTGTACACCTGGAGACATTGTATCCAATCCGAAATATAGAACATTATTACCTGAACACTGTACACCTGGAGACATTGTATCCAATCCGAAATATAGAACATGAACACCTGAACACTGTACATCTGGAGACATTGTATCCAATCCGAAATATAGAACATGAATACCTGAACACTGTAAAGCTGGAGACATTGTATCCAATCCAAAACACAGAACATTAATACCTGAACACTGTACACCTGGAGACATTATATACAATCCGAAATACAGAACATGAACACCTGAACACTGTACACCTGGAGACATTGTATCCAATCCGAAATATAGAACATGAACACCTAAACTCTGTACACCTGGAGACATTGTATCCAATCCGAAATATAGAACATGAACACCTGAACACTGTACACCTGGAGACATTGTATCCAATCCGAAATATAGAACATGAACACCTGAACACTGTACACCTGGAGACATTGTATTCAATCCGAAATATAGAACATGAACACCTGAACACTGTACACCTGGAGACATTGTATCCAATCCGAAATATAGAACATTAATACCTGAACACTGCACACCTGGAGATATTGTATCCAATCCAAAATACAGAACATTAATACCTGAACACTGTACACCAAGAGACATTGTATCCAATCCGAAATATAGAACATGAACACCTGAACACTGTACACCTGGAGACATTGTATCCAATCTGAAATATAGAACATGAACACTGTACACCTGGAGACATTGTTTCCAATCCAAAATATAGAACATTAATACCTGAACACTGTACACCTGGAGACATTGTATCCAATCCGAAATATAGAACATGAACACCTGAACACTGTACACCTGGAGGCATTGTATTCAATCCGAAATATAGAACATTAATACCTGAACACTGTACACCTGGAGACATTGTATCCAATCCGGAATATAGAACATTAATACCTGAACACTGTACACCTGGAGACATTGTATCCAATCCGAAATATAGAACATTAATACCTGAACACTGTACACCTGGAGACATTGTATCCAATCCGAAATATAAAACATGAACACCTGAACACTGTACACCTGGAGACATTGTATCCAATCCGAAATATAGAACATGAACACCTGAACACTGTACACCTGGAGACATTGTATCCAATCCGAAATATAGAACATGAACACCTGAACACTGCACACCTGGAGACATTGTATCCAATCCGAAATATAGAACATTAATACCTGAACATTGTACACCTGGAGACATTGTATCCAATCCGAAATATAGAACATGAACATCTGAACACTGTACACCTGGAGACATTGTATCCAATCCGAAATATAGAACATTATTACCTGAACACTGTACACCTGGAGACATTGTATCCAATCCGAAATATAGAACATTAATACCTGAACACTGTACACCTGGAGACATTGTATCCAATCCGAAATATAGAACATGAACATCTGAACACGGTACACCTGGAGACATTGTATCCAATCTGAAATATAGAACATTAATACCTGAACACTGTACACCTGGAGACATTGTATCCAATCCGAAATATAGAACTTGAACACCTGAACACTGTACACCTGGAGATATTGTATCCAATCCGAAATATAGAACTTGAACACCTGAACACTGTACACCTGGAGATATTGTATCCAATCCGAAATATAGAACATGAACACCTGAACACTGTACACCTGGAGACATTGTATCCAATCCGAAATATAGAACATTAATACCTGAACACTGTACACCTGGAGACATTGTATCCAATCCGAAATATAGAACATTAATACCTGAACACTGTACACCTGGAGACATTGTATCCAATCCGAAATATAGAACATTAATACCTGAACACTGTACACCTGGAGACATTGTATCCAATCCGAAATATAGAACATGAACACCTGAACACTGTACACCTGGAGACATTGTATCCAATCCGAAATATAGAACATGAACACCTGAACACTGTACACCTGGAGACATTGTATCCAATCCAAAATATAGAACATGAACACTGTACACCTGGAGACATTGTTTCCAATCCAAAATATAGAACATTAATACTTGAACACTGTACACCAGGAGACATGGTATCCAATCCGAAATATAGAACATGAACACCTGAACACTGTACACCTGGAGACATTGTATTCAATCCGAAATATAGAACATGAATACCTGAACACTGTACACCTGGAGACATTGTATCCAATCCGGAATATAGAACATTAATACCTGAACACTGTACACCTGGAGACATTGTATCCAATCCGAAATATAGAACATTATTACCTGAACACTGTACACCTGGAGACATTGTATCCCATCCGAAATATAGAACATGAACACCTGAACACTGTACACCTGGAGACATTGTATCCAATCCGAAATATAGAACATGAACACCTGAACACTGTACACCTGGAGACATTGTATCCAATCCGAAATATAGAACATGAACACCTGAACACTGTACACCTGGAGACATTGTATCCAATCCGAAATATAGAACATTAATACCTGAACATTGTACACCTGGAGACATTGTATCCAATCCGAAATATAGAACATGAACATCTGAACACTGTACACCTGGAGACATTGTATCCAATCCGAAATATAGAACAATAATACCTGAACACTGTACACCTGGAGACATTGTATCCAATCCGAAATATAGAACATGAACATCTGAACACGGTACACCTGGAGACATTGTATCCAATCTGAAATATAGAACATTAATACCTGAACACTGTACACCTGGAGACATTGTATCCAATCCGAAATATAGAACTTGAACACCTGAACACTGTACACCTGGAGATATTGTATCCAATCCGAAATATAGAACTTGAACACCTGAACACTGTACACCTGGAGATATTGTATCCAATCCGAAATATAGAACATGAACACCTGAACACTGTACACCTGGAGACATTGTATCCAATCCGAAATATAGAACATTAATACCTGAACACTGTACACCTGGAGACATTGTATCCAATCCGAAATATAGAACATTAATACCTGAACACTGTACACCTGGAGACATTGTATCCAATCCGAAATATAGAACATTAATACCTGAACACTTTACACCTGGAGACATTGTATCCAATCCGAAATATAGAACATTAATACCTGAACACTGTACACCTGGAGACATTGTATCCAATCCAAAATATAGAACATGAACACCTGAACACTGTACACCTGGAGACATTGTATCCAATCCGAAATATAGAACATGAACACCTGAACACTGTACACCTGGAGACATTGTATCCAATCCGAAATATAGAACATCAATACCTGAACACTGTACACAGGGAGACATTGTATCCAATCCGAAATATAGAATATGAACACCTGAACACTGTACACCTGGAAACATTGTATCCAATCCGAAATATAGAACATGAACACCTGAACACTGTACACCTGGAGACATTGTATCCAATCCGAAATATAGAACATGAATACCTGAACACTGTACACCTGGAGACATTGTATCCAATCCAAAATATAGAACTTGAACACCTGAACACTGTACACCTGGAGATATTGTATCCAATCCAAAATATAGAACTTGAACACCTGAACACTGTACACCTGGAGATATTGTATCCAATCCGAAATATAGAACATGAACACCTGAACACTGTACACCTGAAAACATTGTATCCGATCCGAAATATAGAACTTGAACACCTGAACACTGTACACCTGGAGACATTGTATCCAATCCGAAATATAGAACATGAACACTGTACACCTGGAGACATTGTTTCCAATCCAAAATATAGAACATTAATACCTGAACACTGTACACCTGGAGACATTGTATCCAATCCGAAATATAGAACATGAACACCTGAACACTGTACACCTGGAGACATTGTATTCAATCCGAAATATAGAACATTAATACCTGAACACTGTACACCTGGAGACATTGTATCCAATCCGGAATATAGAACATTAATACCTGAACACTGTACACCTGGAGACATTGTATCCAATCCGAAATATAGAACATTAATACCTGAACACTGTACACCTGGAGACATTGTATCCAATCCGAAATATAGAACATCAACACCTGAACACTGTACACCTGGAGACATTGTATCCAATCCGAAATATAGAACATGAACACCTGAACACTGTACACCTGGAGACATTGTATCCAATCCGAAATATAGAACATGAACACCTGAACACTGTACACCTGGAGACATTGTATCCAATCCGAAATATAGAATATGAACACCTGAATACTGTACACCTGGAGACATTGTATCCAATCCGAAATATAGAACATTAATACCTGAACATTGTACACCTGGAGACATTGTATCCAATCCGAAATATAGAACATGAACATCTGAACACTGTACACCTGGAGACATTGTATCCAATCCGAAATATAGAACATTATTACCTGAACACTGTACACCTGGAGACATTGTATCCAATCCGAAATATAGAACATTAATACCTGAACACTGTACACCTGGAGACATTGTATCCAATCCAAAATATAGAACATGAACACCTGAACACTGTACACCTGGAGACATTGTATCCAATCCGAAATATAGAACATGAACACCTGAACACTGTACACCTGGAGACATTGTATCCAATCCGAAATATAGAACATGAACACCTGAACACTGTACACCTGGAGACATTGTATCCAATCCGAAATATAGAACATTAATACCTGAACACTGTACACCTGGAGACATTGTATCCAATCTGAAATATAGAACATTAATACCTGAACACTGTACACCTGGAGACATTGTATCCAATCCGAAATATAGAACTTGAACACCTGAACACTGTACACCTGGAGACATTGTATCCAATCCGAAATATAGAACATGAACACCTGAACACTGTACACCTGGAGACATTGTATCCAATCCGAAATATAGAACATTAATACCTGAACACTGTACACCTGGAGACATTGTATCCAATCCGAAATATAGAACATGAACATCTGAACACGGTACACCTGGAGACATTGTATCCAATCTGAAATATAGAACATTAATACCTGAACACTGTACACCTGGAGACATTGTATCCAATCCGAAACATAGAACTTGAACACCTGAACACTGTACACCTGGAGATATTGTATCCAATCCGAAATATAGAACTTGAACACCTGAACACTGTACACCTGGAGATATTGTATCCAATCCGAAATATAGAACATGAACACCTGAACACTGTACACCTGGAGACATTGTATCCAATCCGAAATATAGAACATTAATACCTGAACACTGTACACCTGGAGACATTGTATCCAATCCGAAATATAGAACATGAACACCTGAACACTGTACACCTGGAGACATTGTATCCAATCCGAAATATAGAACATGAACACCTGAACACTGTACACCTGGAGACATTGTATCCAATCCAAAATATAGAACATGAACACTATACACCTGGAGACATTGTTTCCAATCCAAAATATAGAACATTAATACTTGAACACTGTACACCAGGAGACATGGTATCCAATCCGAAATATAGAACATGAACACCTGAACACTGTACACCTGGAGACATTGTATTCAATCCGAAATATAGAACATGAATACCTGAACACTGTACACCTGGAGACATTGTATCCAATCCGGAATATAGAACATTAATACCTGAACACTGTACACCTGGAGACATTGTATCCAATCCGAAATATAGAACATTAATACCTGAACACTGTACACCTGGAGACATTGTATCCAATCCGAAATATAGAACATGAACACCTGAACACTGTACACCTGGAGACATTGTATCCAATCCGAAATATAGAACATGAACACCTGAACACTGTACACCTGGAGACATTGTATCCAATCCGAAATATAGAACATGAACACCTGAACACTGTACACCTGGAGACATTGTATCCAATCCGAAATATAGAACATTAATACCTGAACACTGTACACCTGGAGACATTGTATCCAATCCGAAATATAGAACATTAATACCTGAACACTGTATACCTGGAGACATTGTATCCGAACCGAAATATAGAACATGAACACCTGAACACTGTACACCTGGAGACATTGTATCCAATCCGAAATATAGAACATTAATACCTGAACACTGTACACCTGGAGACATTGTATCCAATCCAAAATATAGAACATTAATACCTGAACACTGTACACCTGGAGACATTGTATCCAATCCGAAATATAGAACATGAACACCTGAACACTGTACACCTGGAGACATTGTATCCAATCCGAAATATAGAACATTATTACCTGAACACTGTACACCTGGAGACATTGTATCCAATCCGAAATATAGAACATGAACACCTGAACACTGTACACCTGGAGACATTGTATCCAATCCGAAATATAGAACATTATTACCTGAACACTGTACACCTGGAGACATTGTATCCAATCCGAAATATAGAACATGAACACCTGAACACTGTACACCTGGAGACATTGTATCCAATCCGAAATATAGAACATGAACACCTGAACACTGTACACCTGGAGACATTGTATCCAATCCGAAATATAGAACATGAATACCTGAACACTGTAAAGCTGGAGACATTGTATCCAATCCAAAACACAGAACATTAATACCTGAACACTGTACACCTGGAGACATTGTATACAATCCGAAATACAGAACATGAACACCTGAACACTGTACACCTGGAGACATTGTATCCAATCCGAAATATAGAACATGAACACCTAAACTCTGTACACCTGGAGACATTGTATCCAATCCGAAATATAGAACATGAATACCTGAACACTGTACACCTGGAGACATTGAATCAAATCCAAAATATAGAACATTAATACCTGAACACTGTACACCTGGAGACATTGTTTCCAATCCGAAATATAGAACATGAAAACCTGAACACTGTAGACCTGGAGACATTGTATCCAATCTGGAATATAGAACATGAACACCTGAACACTGTACACCTGGAGACATTGTATCCAATCCGAAATATAGAACATTATTACCTGAACACTGCACACCTGGAGACATTGTATCCAATCTGAAATATAGAACATGAACACCTGAACACTGTACACCTGGAGACATTTAATCCAATCCGAAATATAGAACATGAACACCTGTACACTGTACACCTGGAGACATTGTATCCAATCCGAAATACAGAACATGAACACCTGAACACTGTACACCTGGAGACATTGTATCCAATCCGAAATATAGAACATGAACACCTGAACACTGTACACCTGGAGACATTGTATCCAATCCGAAATATAGAACATTAATACCTGAACACTGTACACCTGGAGACATTGTATCCAATCCGAAATATAGAACATGAATACCTGAACACTATACACCTGGAGACATTGTATCCAATCCGAAATATAGAACATGAACACCTGAACACTGTACACCTGGAGACATTGTATCCAATCCGAAATATAGAACATTAATACCTGAACACTGTACACCTGGAGACATTGTATCCAATCCGAAATATAGAACATTAATACCTGAACACTGTACACCTGGAGACATTGTATCCAATCCGAAATATAGAACATTAACACCTGAACACTGTACACCTGGAGACATTATATCCAATCCGAAATATAGAACATGAACACCTGAACACTGTACACCTGGAGACATTGTATCCAATCCGAAATACAGAACATGAACACCTGAACACTGCACACCTGGAGACATTGTATCCAATCCGAAATATAGAACATTAATACCTGAACACTGTACACAGGGAGACATTGTATCCAATGAAATATAGAACATGAACACCTGAACACTATACACCTGGAGACATTGTATCCAATCCGAAATATAGAACATGAACACCTGAACACTGTACACCTGGAGACATTGTATCCAATCCGAAATATAGAACATGAACACCTGAACACTGTACACCTGGAGACATTGTATCCAATCCGAAATATAGAACATGAACACCTGAACACTGTACACCTGGAGACATTGTATCCAATCCGAAATATAGAACATTAATACCTGAACACTGTACACCTGGAGACATTGTATCCAATCCGAAATATAGAACATTAATACCTGAACACTGTACACCTGGAGACATTGTATCCAATCCGAAATATAGAACATGAACACCTGAACACTGTACACCCCTGGAGACATTGTATCCAATCCGAAATACAGAACATGAACACCTGAACACTGTACACCTGGAGACATTGTATCCAATCCGAAATATAGAACATTAATACCTGAACACTGTACACCTGGAGACATTGTATCCAATCCGAAATATAGAACATTAATACCTGAACACTGCACACCTGGAGACATTGTATCCAATCCGAAATATAGAACATTAATACCTGAACACTGTACACATGGAGACATTGTATCCAATCCGAAATATAGAACATGAACACCTGAACACTGTACACCTGGAGACATTGTATCCAATCCGAAATATAGAACATGAACACCTGAACACTGCACACCTGGAGACATTGTATCCAATCCGAAATATAGAACATGAACACCTGAACACTGTACACCTGGAGACATTGTATCCAATCCGAAATATAGAACATGAACACCTGAACACTGTACACCTGGAGACATTGTATCCAATCCGAAATATAGAACATGAACACCTGAACACTGCACACCAGGAGACATTGTATCCAATCCGAAATATAGAACATGAACACCTGAACACTGTACACCTGGAGACATTGTATCCAATCCGAAATATAGAACATTAATACCTGACCACTGTACACCTGGAGACATTGTATCCAATCTGAAATATAGAGCATGAATACCTGGACACTGTACACCTGGAGACATTGTATCCAATCCGAAATATAGAACATTAATACCTGAACACTGTACACCTGGAGACATTGTATCCAATCCGAAATACAGAACATAATACCTGAACACTGTACACATGGAGACATTGTATCCAATCCGAAATATAGAACATTATTACCTGAACACTGTACACCTGGAGACATTGTATCCAATCCGAAATATAGAACATTATTACCTGAACACTGTACACCTGGAGACATTGTATCCAATCCAAAATCCAGAACATTAATACCTGAACACTGTACACCTGGAGACATTGTATCCAATCCGAAATATAGAACATTATTACCTGAACACTGTACACCTGGAGACATTGTATCCAATCCGAAATATAGAACATTATTACCTGAACACTGTACACCTGGAGACATTGTATACAATCCGAAATATAGAACATTAATACCTGAACACTGTACACCTGGAGACATTGTATACAATCCGAAATATAGAACATTAATACCTGAACACTGTACACCTGGAGACATTGTATACAATCCGAAATATAGAACATTAATACCTGAACACTGTACACCTGGAGACATTGTATACAAATCCGAAATATAGAACATTAATACCTGAACATTGTATACCTGGAGACAATTGTATCCAATCTGAAATATAGAACATGAACATCTGAACACTGTACACCTGGAGACATTGTATCCAATCCGAAATATAGAACATTAATACCTGAACACTGCACACCTGGAGACATTGTATCCAATCCGAAATACAGAACATGAACACCTGAACACTGTACACCTGGAGACATTGTATCCAATCCGAAATACAGAACATGAACACCTGAACACTGTACACCTGGAGACATTTTATCCAATCCGAAATATAGAACATGAACACCTGAACACTGTACACCTGGAGACATTGTATCCAATCCGAAATATAGAACATTATTACCTGAACACTGTACACCTGGAGACATTGTATCCAATCCGAAATATAGAACATGAACACCTGAACACTGTACATCTGGAGACATTGTATCCAATCCGAATATAGAACATGAATACCTGAACACTGTAAAGCTGGAGACATTGTATCCAATCCAAAACACAGAACATTAATACCTGAACACTGTACACCTGGAGACATTATATACAATCCGAAATACAGAACATGAACACCTGAACACTGTACACCTGGAGACATTGTATCCAATCCGAAATATAGAACATGAACACCTAAACTCTGTACACTGGAGACATTGTATCCAATCCGAAATATAGAACATGAACACCTGAACACTGTACACCTGGAGAACATTGTATCCAATCCGAAATATAGAACATGAACACCTGAACACTGTACACCTGGAGGACATTGTATTCAATCCGAAATATAGAACATGAACACCTGAACACTGTACACCTGGAGACATTGTATCCAATCCGAAATATAGAACATTAATACCTGAACACTGCACACCTGGAGATATTGTATCCAATCCAAAATACAGAACATTAATACCTGAACACTGTACACCAAGAGACATTGTATCCAATCCGAAATATAGAACATGAACACCTGAACACTGTACACCTGGAGACATTGTATCCAATCTGAATATAGAACATGAACACTGTACACCTGGAGACATTGTTTCCAATCCAAAATATAGAACATTAATACCTGAACACTGTACACCTGGAGACATTGTATCCAATCCGAAATATAGAACATGAACAACCTGAACACTGTACACCTGGAGGCATTGTATTCAATCCGAAATATAGAACATTAATACCTGAACACTGTACACCTGGAGACATTGTATCCAATCCGGAATATAGAACATTAATACCTGAACACTGTACACCTGGAGACATTGTATCCAATCCGAAATATAGAACATTAATACCTGAACACTGTACACCTGGAGACATTGTATCCAATCCGAAATATAAAACATGAACACCTGAACACTGTACACCTGGAGACATTGTATCCAATCCGAAATATAGAACATGAACACCTGAACACTGTACACCTGGAGACATTGTATCCAATCCGAAATATAGAACATGAACACCTGAACACTGCACACCTGGAGACATTGTATCCAATCCGAAATATAGAACATTAATACCTGAACATTGTACACCTGGAGACATTGTATCCAATCCGAAATATAGAACATGAACATCTGAACACTGTACACCTGGAGACATTGTATCCAATCCGAAATATAGAACATTATTACCTGAACACTGTACACCTGGAGACATTGTATCCAATCCGAAATATAGAACATTAATACCTGAACACTGTACACCTGGAGACATTGTATCCAATCCGAAATATAGAACATGAACATCTGAACACGGTACACCTGGAGACATTGTATCCAATCTGAAATATAGAACATTAATACCTGAACACTGTACACCTGGAGACATTGTATCCAATCCGAAATATAGAACTTGAACACCTGAACACTGTACACCTGGAGATATTGTATCCAATCCGAAATATAGAACTTGAACACCTGAACACTGTACACCTGGAGATATTGTATCCAATCCGAATATAGAACATGAACACCTGAACACTGTACACCTGGAGACATTGTATCCAATCCGAAATATAGAACATTAATACCTGAAACACTGTACACCCTGGAGACATTGTATCCAATCCGAAATATAGAACATTAATACCTGAACACTGTACACCTGGAGACATTGTATCCAATCCGAAATATAGAACATTAATACCTGAACACTGTACACCTGGAGACATTGTATCCAATCCGAAATATAGAACATGAACACCTGAACACTGTACACCTGGAGACATTGTATCCAATCCGAAATATAGAACATGAACACCTGAACACTGTACACCTGGAGACATTGTATCCAATCCAAAATATAGAACATGAACACTGTACACCTGGAGACATTGTTTCCAATCCAAATATAGAACATTAATACTTGAACACTGTACACCAGGAGACATGGTATCCAATCCGAAATATAGAACATGAACACCTGAACACTGTACACCTGGAGACATTGTATTCAATCCGAAATATAGAACATGAATACCTGAACACTGTACACCTGGAGACATTGTATCCAATCCGGAATATAGAACATTAATACCTGAACACTGTACACCTGGAGACATTGTATCCAATCCGAAATATGAACATTATTACCTGAACACTGTACACCTGGAGACATTGTATCCATCCGAAATATAGAACATGAACACCTGACACTGTACACCTGGAGACATTGTATCCAATCCGAAATATAGAACATGAACACCTGAACACTGTACACCTGGAGACATTGTATCCAATCCGAAATATAGAACATGAACACCTGAACACTGTACACCTGGAGACATTGTATCCAATCCGAAATATAGAA
>JBBDGP010004517.1:5000-212987 GCA_037952835.1 Lithobates septentrionalis | reverse complement strand
CCCATACTCTCTGCCACCCCCCATACTCTCTGCCACCCCCCCATACTCTCCACCTCCCCTCCATGCACTCCACCTCCCTCCATGCTCTCTGCCACCCCCCATACTCTCCGCCTTCCCCCATGCTGTCTGTCACCCCCATACTCTCCACCTCCCCCCATGCTGTCTGTCACCCCATACTCTCCATCTCCCCCCATGCTCTCTGGCACCCCCCATACTCTCCACCTCCCCCCATACTCCCCACCTCCCCACCTCCCCCCATACTCCCCACCTCCCCCCATGCTCTCTGCCACCCCCTCATGCTCTCCACCTCCCCCCACGCTCTCCACCTCCGCAATGCTCTCTGCCAACCCCCTGTGCTCTCTGACACCCCCCATACTCTCCACCTCCCCTCCATACTCTCCACCTCCCCCCCATACTCTCCACCTCCCCCCCATACTCTCCACCTCCCCCCCATACTCTCCACCTCCCCCCCATACTCTCCACCTCCCCCCCATACTCTCCGCCTCCCCCCCATACTCTCCGCCTCCCCCCCATACTCTCCGCCTCCCCCCCATACTCTCCGCCTCCCCCCATGCTCTCTGCCACCCCCCATGCTCTCTGCCACCCCCCATGCTCTCTGCCACCCCCCATGCTCTCTGCCACCCCCCATGCTCTCTGCCACCCCCCATGCTCTCTGCCACCCCCCCATACTCTCAACCTCCCCCCCATGCACTCCACCTCCCTCCATGCTCTCTGCCACCCCCCATACTCTCCACCTCCCCCCCATGCACTCCACCTCCCTCCATGCTCTCTGCCACCCCCCATACTCTCCGCCTTCCCCCATACTCTCCGCCTTCCCCCATGCTGTCTGTCACCCCCATACTCTCCACCTCCCCCCATACGCTCCACCTCCCCCCATGCTCTCTGGCACCCCCCATACTCTCCACCTCCCCCCATACTCCCCACCTCCCCCCCATACGCTCCACCTACCCCCATGCTCTCTGCCACCCCCTCATGCTCTCCACCTCCCCCCACGCTCTCCACCTCCCCAATGCTCTCTGCCAACCCCCCATACTCTCCACCTCCCCCCCATACTCTCCACCTCCCCCCCATACTCTCCACCTCCCCCCCATACTCTCCACCTCCCCCCCATACTCTCCACTTCCCCCCCATACTCTCCACCTCCCCCCCATACTCTCCACCTCCCCCCCATACTCTCTGCCACCCCCTCATACTCTCCACCTCCCCCCATGCTCTCCGCCACCCCCTCATACTCTCCACCTCCCCCCATGCTCTCTGCCACCCCCTCATACTCTCCACCTCCCCCCATGCTCTCTGCCACCCCCTCATACTCTCCACCTCCCCCCATGCTCTCTGCCACCCCCCCATACTCTCCACCTCCCCCCCATACTCTCCACCTTCCCCCATGCTCTCTGTCACCCCCCCCCATGCTCTCCGCCACCCCCCATGCTCTCCGCCACCCCCCATGCTCTCCACCACCCCCCATGCTCTCCACCTCCCCCCATGCTCTCCACCTCCCCCCATGCTCTCTGCCATCCCCTCATACTCTCCACCTCCCCCCCATGCTCTCTGCCATCCCCTCATACTCTCCACCTCCCCCCCATACTCTCCACCTCCCCCCCATACTCTCCACCTCCCCCCCATACTCTCCACCTTCCCCCATGCTCTCTGTCACCCCCCCCATGCTCTCTGTCACCCCCCATGCTCTCTGTCACCCCCCATGCTCTCTGCCACCCCCTCATGCTCTCTGCCACCCCCATGCTCTCCACCTCCCCCCATGCTCTCCACCTCCCCCCATGCTCTCCGCCTCCCCCCATGCTCTCTGCCTCCCCCCATGCTCTCTGCCACCCCCCATGCTCTCTGCCACCCCCCATGCTCTCCACCTCCCCCCGTGCTCTCTGCCACTCCCTCTGTGCTCTTCACATCACCCCATGCTCTCCGCCAGCCCTCCTGTGCTGTCCACATCCCCCATGCTCTCCGCCGCCCTCCCTGTGCTCTCCACCTCCCCACATGCTCTCCACTGCCCGCCTGTGCTCTCCACCTCCCCCCATGCTCTCAGCTGCCCCCCTGTGCTCTCCTCTTCCTCCCTGTGTTCTCTGCCTCTCCCCTGTGCTCTCGCCCCACCCCATGTTCTCAAGGTTCTTCCCTGTGCTCTCCAATCCCCATGCTCTTTCCTGGTCGCACCTCCCACACCTCTGCTGGGTTCCCCCCTCCCCTCTCTCAGGGGATCTGTCAGGGTGGAGAGTGGGGAAGGGGCCGGTTAACATGTCATGGGCTGCTCAATCCAAAATGCCCAGGCCTATTTTTCGTCCCAGTCCGGGCCTGATTGTTACCACACCATTACAGGCAGCTGTATTAGGTGGACTTCACTGACATAATCAACAGGTATTTGTGGGGCTTTACACAGGGACTAAGGGTATATTCCAGTGTTTCTCAATTCCATTCCTCAAGGCGCACCAACAGGAAAGCCTGAAAACATGACCTGTTGGTGTGCCTTGCGGACTGGAATTGAGAAACACTGGTATATTCACACTAGTGGCATGGTAAAAAAACAATCTGTTTTAGTCAGGGCTTTTTTTCCCTCTGAGAATAGGTGCAGGAACTCCCCCCTTTGTCTTCCACCTCTGCGAACCATCCCTTGGTTCCACCCCCTACCCACCTCCTAAGTACCACCCATTTTAGAGAATACAGAACCATCATTTTGTGCTACTAAGTAATTTACATCGAATTTGTTAAATATAACAAGAAAGACTGTAAAATAGATCCCCCCATACCCCCCACAATAGACCCCCCAGCAAAAATTGATTTTCCCACACAATATTAGACTCCCCCCCAGCAACAATGGACCCCCCAGCAGAAAAAGCAGATCTCCCAGCAGCCAGCATCAATAGACCTCTCCCTCAACAGTAGATCCCTCCCAGAAACAATTGACCCCCCCCCAGCAATATAAGACCCCCACCAGCGACAATAGATCCCCCAGCAGTCAGCATCAATATACCCTCCAACATTCAGCAACAATAGACCTCTCCCTCAACAGTACATCCCTTCCAGCAAGAATTGAACACCCCCAGCAACACAGGACCCCCCATCAACGACAATAGATCCCCCAGCAGCCAGCAACAATAGACCTCTACAGTAGGTCCCTCCCAGCAGCAATCGGCCCTCCCAGCAACAATTGACTCCCCCAGCAACAAAAAGACCCCCCCCCATCAATAACAATGGATCCCCCAGCAGCCAGCAACAATAGACCTCTCCCTCAGCAGTAGATCCTTCCCAGCAACAATTGACCCCCCCCCCCCAGCAACATAAGATCCTCCATCAATGACAATAGATCTTCCAGCAGCCAGCATCAAAAGACCCTCCAGCACACCCAGCATTCCTTCCCATCACATACATTCAGTGCTGGAGGTTCCCCCTGCGTTCTCACTGAAAAAAAGCCCTGGTTTTAATGAGTGGCTGGTGTTTGCTGTGTAGCAGCCAGGATGAGCAGTGCCTTTTGTGTGCACATTTTTTTTTTTACTTCGAAGTTAAACTACAAAGTGTACACCCCATTCAGGTTCCTGCACAGCAGTGCATGGCCCTGTGCTGTGGTGCCAACAATTGTGTTTTACATCCCCTAGCATTGACCTGCATTGATCAAGTGAGGAAAAACTTGTAAGACTTTAGCCTCATACACACGATCGGACTTTATACAAACTTTCCTGTGGATTTCTGTACAAAGGCCGTTGGCTGTGAACTTGTTAAGCATACAGACGGCAGGACACGAACGTAGTGACGTTTCAACGTACTGACGGCACTTCTAGTTCTATTCTCCGGCGCCACCCTTTGGTCAACTTCTGTATTGTTGTCTAATCTTTTGCATTGGTTCTGAGCATGCGTGTTGGTACTTTGTCCAGTTACTTTTGTTGCAAGTCCGATGGTTTTGTGTACACACGATCGGACTTACCGATGTCAGACTTTTGTTGCCGCCAAGTTTGTTTGTTCACACAGCCAACATTTTTCCGATGAAAACCGAAAAAAGTTTGTCCATTGGAGCATGCACACGGTCGGATGTTGCCTTAGAACAGCTAATTTGCATGTTTGTTGTCAAAAAGTCCGATTGAGTGTTGCAGCACATTTTTTATAGATGTACTCACTTTTATTGCCAGCGGTTTAGACATTAATGGCTGTGTGTTGAGTTATTTTGAAGGGACAGCAAATTTACACTGTTATACAAGCTGTACACTCACTACTTTACATTGTAGCAAAGTGTCATTTCTTCAGTGTTGTCACATGAAAAGATAGAATAAAATATTTCCAAAAATGTGAGGGGCGTACTCACTTTTGTGAGATACTATATGTCACATGTGAAAAATAAATGTCAATTTAAGAACAAAAAAAAAAAAATTATGGAACTTTCAAATAAAAAAAAGTGACAATGCGGCCCAGAATCAATAAAATAGTTTAAGTATTTACTCATTTTTATTTTATTGATTCTGTCACTTTTTAAATTTGAAGGTTCCATAATCATTTTTTTTACACTTTTTGCCTAGATTGAGCTTTTTTCAGCGTGGTCTTTATTAAATTGACATTGTGTCCAAACAGGCCTGAGCTCATCTCCAACCTCCATGCTAGTGCCGAAGGGTGCTTTAAAGCCAGGGGTAGCAGCCGGCAAGAATCAGCAGATAATGGCTGGCGGTTCTAAATGCTACCCGAACATACTGTATGAGACCGGTGGTGGCTGTCAGATTTGTACTCTGTACAAACCAATGACTGGCGCTGCTGCTTTTCACATGGAAACTGCTCATCTAAGTGGTTTTATACGAACAGATCCTCCGACTGACCCTGGATGCAGATAGCGTTTGACCAGGGTTGGGTTTTCTGCGGAGTTCTGGCTGCAGCTAACCAACCAGTTTATATGCCGCCACACCTTAGCACAGTGTTGCTGCATCCAGAGGTGGCATTTAGTTGCCTCTGAATGCAGCAAACTTTCTCCATTCAGGCAGCCGTGTGAATGTAGCCACAAACAAAGTTGCATGAAGCGGGCTGAAATCTTTGCAACTGTTTTGTACAAGTTTGCTGTGCACACTGTTCTATACAAGCTGAAGCCTTACTAGGGAACAAATAAGAAGAGGGCACTCGTATTAGGGTCGAAATAAAGGGGGGCACCCCTACAATAGAGCAAATAATGCAAAAGAGAACCCTTACTGTAGAATGATGGATCATTACCTCCCTGGGACACTAGCTTCACTTGTAGGTCAATGACTGAAGCCACTGGACCAGCATGACAGCCTGGGAACTAGGACTTTCAGAAGTAAAGAGCAGCAATTGCAGGCTCCTTGCTTGCTGAGTACAGGTTTCCTTTAACCACTTTGAGAACAAAAAGAAACCTCAATTAATAGAAAAATATGATTGGTTTAATCTACCCCAAGTGTCTTGTTTCATATAAAGTCCCACTTCCCTTTTTTTGCCCCCTTTCCCTTTTGTGCCAAATTATCATGGATGGAGAGACCTGTGTACCGGATGGTCACGGCTCATATAAAGTCCGACCTATATGCATTTCCTATGAAAAAGTTTTAAATATATAAAAAATACAATTTATTCGTACAAAAATTCATAAAATCGTAATTCGACAACAATCACAAGTCCTTTAACCACTTTAGCCCCGGAAAGATTTACCCACTTCCTGACCAGGCCATTTTTTGCGATACGGCTCTGCGGTGCTTTAACTGACAATTGCGCGATCGTGAGACGCTGTACCAAAGCAAAATTGATGTCCTTTTTTTTCCCCCACAAATAGAGCTTTCTTTTGGTGGTATTTGATCACCTCTGTGGTTTTTATTTCTTGCGCTATAAACAAAAAAAGAGCGACAATTTTGAAAAAAAACCTAAATGTTTTACTTTCTGCTATAAAACATTTCCAATAAAAAAAAAAAAAAAAAGGAAAAGAAAACATATTCATCAGTTTAAGCCGATGTGTATTCTGCTACATATTTTTGGTAAAAAAATCCCAATAAGGGTATATTGATTGGTTTGCGCAAAAGTTTTATGGCATTTTCATTATTTATTTATTACTAGTAATAGCGGTGATCAGTGATTTTTAGCAGGACTGCTACATTGCGGCAGACAGATTGGACATCTAACTGACATTTTTGACACTTTTTTGGGAACCAGTGACATTATTACAGCGATCAATGCTAAAAATATGCAATGACATTGTACTGACAAGGGAAGGGGTTAACACCAGGGGCGATCAAGGGGTTAAATGTGTTCCCCGTTTGTGTTTTCTAACTGTATGGGGGACTGTGTGACTGGGGGAAACACAGATCCTGTCTTCCTGCATAGCAGATCTCCCCTGTCTGAACGGAGATTTACCTTGTTTACACAGGCAGATCCCCGTTCTGTCACTGCGGGGGAACGATTGTGGGTGGCCACCAGACATCGAGTCCCCCCCCCCACCCGCTGATTGGCACCTTCGCTGGCCAATGGGAGCATGCGCGCCCACAAAAGTGAGTTCCTGAGCCGACATACAGCTACGGCGATTTGCGGGAACGAGCCACCTTGCTGAAGTATAATGACGGCGGCTGGCCGGGAAGAGGTTAAATAGTATATCATTACCATTCACTATGCTAATTAATGCCGGCCATACACGGTTCGAATTTCATAAGAATTTTCTTTCGAAAATTGTATGAAAGAATTGTCGTATGAATTTCGCACCATTAGTGGGCTGCAACAACGGCCGATTTTCGTGCGGCAATCAAATTTTAGGAATCGGACATGTTGGAAATTTTTAGAAAAACGAACGATTTTCTAATCAATGATGGGAGAATCGTGCGATAAATGTAATAAGAAAAGAAAATTTACGGAGAGAAAAGAAGATTCCCGGCCACAAAAATTATTTTCTGTAGCAACATGCGGTGAAATTGAAGGCTTGGTCGGCCGAATTTCGAAAATCAATGATGACATCATCGGATCACAAAAAAAAAAAAACGAACATTCTGGTTTTGAAAAGAAAATTTGTTCGAAATTCGACTGTGTATGGCCTGCATAAGACAACTACTTTGTGGGATGTCACATCAATCATACAGGCACCAAAGCTAAAGTTCGTCATACACAGAGCGAGTTTTGTCTGGTGCCTAATGTTGGCACCACTCTGCCCAACCACCTTCAGTTAAGAACTGACCGAATAGCACCTGCCTTCAATCAGATACAGGCACGATTTGGGTGTTCTGACAGCAGAATACAATAGTCGCAGCAGGAGATTCACCCATGCAATCTATGTGTATAGCCAGCTTAAGTCTGTAGCTAATTAAAAAAGTTCCTCCCTGGAGTACCTACCTAATGGAAGGCAGGTAGTTGATCCCATGCATGTTCTTGCTTCATGCAAACGCAACAGGCTGCTCCCATTGCATGCAACTGTCCTCTCCTCCTATCCCAGGTGTGTCTCATTGATGTGTAGCCAAGAACACCTGACTGCTTCAGCTGCAATCATTGCAGCAATCTCTCCCTTTCTCCTGTCTGTCGGTGTCACAGATCCCTTTGGGGGCCATACACATCAATAAATCATCTATTTTCTTTTCCGATCATTCTCTTTTTATAGGAATATACATTTATAGTTGATTAATCGTGCCTCTGTTTTCATAATGCAATCTCATAATCAAATTAATTGAAATAGGATCAAATCCATGATCAAAGCATCTCAGTGTTGCCGATCAATACAGCACATTTGAAAAAAATTTTGCCCACATCAATCACTTCAGTTTGACTGAATCTGATCTAAATTGATCGGAAAGGAAAGTTATGCCTATCCGGTTGTAAGCCAATTCGATTGAACCACACATCGATGAGACAAATAAAAAAGAAGTGTGTATAGCAACCATTAGGCTACCTGAACATGGGCGGTTTGGCTTGTCACCTTCACAGCGCTACTCGCGTATAGGGCCGCATGCGTTCAAAGACATATGCCCTGAATGCAGGAATTCTGTGTTCGGCACATACATTCCTGGACTTGGGTACTACTGGCAGCAGGGCTGGATGTTGCACCTGTGCCTCCTGGGTGCCCAAAAACTCCAGGATTTGAGGATTATGGACCAAACCTCCTGTGTGCATTAAGCTGGCCATAGACTAGTGGAAATTCATTCAAAATGTTTCATTTTAACCACTTACTGACCGGCTCCTGTACATTGGCACTTTGAAGAGGGATATTGCGGTAACGGCAGCAGCTGCTGCCCCAACCAAGGTGCCCATCTTTACAGGAGCCGGTCGTGTTTACGATAACGGTGGTCTCCGCGGCGGATTCGCCACAAGATCACCGTTATCGGCGGTGGGAGAGGTGCCACCCCCCTCCCGCCGCTCTCCCACGCCCTCCGCCGCTTACTGAAGCCGTCGGTAGCGGCGGAGGAGATCGGGACCTGTCAGTTCCTTGGTATGGAGACGAGTGAGGCTAAGATGGCGCCCACCCAACTCCATACCATAGCACAGCGGAAACAACGTCATAACGTCAGCTCCGCCCATATGTCTTAAAGGCATATTTTTATTTTGTCATTTTTTTAAACTACTTTTTTTTTTTTGCACTTTAGTGTAAATATGAGATCTGAGGACTTTTTGACCCCAGATCTCATATTTAAGAGGACCTGTCATACTTTTTTCTATTACAAGGGATGTTTACATTCCTTGTAATAGGTATAAAAGTGATCCAATTTAAAAAAAAAAAAACTGTGAAAAATAATTAAAATAAAGTAAAATAAATAAGAAAAAAAAAAAAATTTTTAAAGCGACCTGTCCCGACGAGCTCGCGCACAGAAGCGAACGCATACGTGAGTAGCGCCCGCATATGAAAATGGTGGTCAAACCACACATATGAGGTATTGCCGTGACCGGTAGAGCAAGAGCAAAAATTCTAGCACTAGAGACCTCCTCTGTAATGCAAAACATGCAACCTGCAGAATTTTTTTAAACGTCGCCTATGGAGATTTTTAAGGGTAAAAGTTTGACGCCATTCCACGAGCGGGCACAATTTTGAAGCGTGACATGTTTGGTATCAATTTACTTGCCGTAACATTATATTTCACAATATAAAAAAAAATTGGGCTAACTTTACTGTTGTCTTATTTTATTCAAAAAAGTGAATTTTTTCCAAAAAAAGTGCGCTTAGAAGACTGCGCAAATACGGTGCGAAAAAAAGTATTGCATTGACCGCCATTTTATTCTCTAGGGTGTTAGAAAAAAACCCAATATATAATGTTTGGGGGTTCTAAGTTATTTTCTAGCAAAAAAAACTGTTTTAAACATGTAAACACCTAAAATCCAAAACGAGGCTAGTCCTTAATGTTTGTTCAATTTTCTAAACGTTAGTGGGGTCAGAAACAGGAGGAAAATGATTAAGTTAGGCAGGCCATACACAAAGCAAATTTCTTTACTGCAACCAGGCTTTGCAGGAAAGACATTTGCACGATTCCCCCATCAATACAAACGGTGCTGACAGGAAAATCCCTCCTGCTGGGCCATTGTCTTCTCCTAGCAGGGGCAGAGAAAACCGTAATTATCGCTAGCGGCTATAGCAGCCGCTTGAGATAATCGCAGGCGAATCCGGCAGGCTGGTTGTATCCAAGTTGATCGATCAATCAGCTTGATACATTCAGCCTGTCCATTAACGGTTCAAATCTCGGACGGTTCCTGCATTCATCTTGAAGCTGCATGCGGGCAGCCTACAGAAGTGAGGACACAGCCATGTTTCAAAATTTGACATGCATGCAGGAGCGGCTGCATGGATCCAAACATGCACTGTCTGTGTTCAGATCCGTGCACAGGCTCCTGCACACACGTCAAATGCGGCTGTGTTCATGCAGCCGCTGCATCTGAGTCTACCGCTATAGGCTGCCTGCATACAGCTCCAAGGCGGATGCAGCTGCAGAAAAAAAAATGGCTCAGTAAGCAGGAGGAGAGTCAACCCTCATCTGAATGGGGCCTCAGCTGGCATCTCCGGGTGAAAGTACACTATACCAGTGATGTGAACCTTGGCACCCCAGATGTTTTGGAACTACATTTCCCATGATGCTCATGCACTCTGCAGTGTAGTTGTGCATGATGGGAAATGTAGTTCCAAAACATCTGGGTTGCCAAGGTTCGCCATCACTGCACTATACTATACCTTTTATCACTGAGCCAATTCGGACCTATCTGTTCTTTAACACACATTGGGGGTTATTTACGAAAGGCAAATCCACTTTGCACTGAAAGTGCACTTGGAAGTGCAGTCGCTCTAAATCTAAGGGGTAGATCTTAAATGAGAGGAAGCTCTGCTGATTTTATCATCCAATCATGTGCAAGCTAAAATGCTGTTTTTTTTATTTTCCTTGCATGTCCCCCTTTGGACCTACAGCGACTTTACTTCTAAGTGCACTTGCAGTGCAAAGTGGATTTTCCTTTAGTAAATAACCCCCATTGTGTCACGTATCAACATGCATTTCCCTAAAGTGGTTGGAAACCCTTACATAAAGGGTCCTTCCTGCCCAGAGATAGGAGGTGAAGCAATTCATACACAAGGCAGACTACTTCCCTTGACCTTACACCCCTCCCCCACAAAGTGGCCTGAAGTTCTGCAAACTTGCCTGCAACTTTATTTTCTGCGCGGGTGCCAATTAACTCGCCATTTGATACTTTTTATTCCTTTGTGCCCTGGTCAGGCCCTGGTCAGATGTACATATACCTGGTGCAGTTGGACTTTTTTTTGTATATCCTTTATATAAAATACGACCTCAGTACAAAGTACTGTAAAACCGCACAGTACAGTATGGCAATATCTGGTAAAAGCTTTTCAGCTCAATTAGTTTCTCTCAATTAGCTCAATTAGGAAGGAGGTGTCGCAGGGCCGATCCTTGGTGGGTGCGTGAGCAGAGGCAAAGGGGGGCACCAAACAGTGTTGCCAATTGCCCGTCCTGAAGCCTGCCGGGCTTGGGAAAGCTCATACACACTGGGCGGTGCATGTGCAGTGACATAAGGGAGTCATTTTTGAATGTCACCAAGAGATCCCACACTCTTTCCCCACTCTGCCTGTGCACCGTGCATGGAGGGTACCCACTGGACGGAGGTAGGAGCAGCCTGTGCACCGTGACAGGAGGGCAAAGAGCAGCACCGGGGGTGGGCGAACATGGTGGGCTGTGCTGGGCTCTCAGAAGTTCAGAGCTCCCTCCTCACATTGGGGGGCATTCTGTGAATTGTGGTGACACACACGTCTGCTGGGGGATGTGGGCATCTGACGTACCATGTCTGCAGTCTCTGATTATCTCACATACCATGTCTGCAGTCTCTGACCATCTCACATACCATGTCTGCAGTCTCTGACCATCTCACGTACTAGGTCTCCAATCTCTGGACCATTTCTTGTACCATGTCTGCAGTCTCTGACCATCTCACGTACTAGGTCTGCAATCTCTGGACCCTCTCCTGTACCATGTCTGCAGTCTCTGACCATCTCACATACCAGGTCTGCAATCTCTGACCATCTCACATACCAGGTTTGCAATCTCTGGACCCTCTCCTGTACCATGTCTGCAGTCTCTGACCATCTCACATACCAGGTCTGCAATCTCTGGACCATTTCTTGTACCAGGTCTACAATCTCTGACCATATCAGGTACCATGTCTGCAGTCTCTGACCATCTCATGTGTTGTGCCATTAACTCAATGCCAAATAAACATTTGTAAAGGGGAGGAGTTAGTAAGATGACCATGCCCATGTGGGGTGCCAGAAATAGTTCTGCACCCAGGCATCTGTGACCCTAGGATTGGCCCCGAGGAGTCGAATATACCATTCAAAATTTGTGAGATAGTGGCTGTCTGGAAGTGGGGTTCCTAATTCTGATACCACACTTAGGTTAAGATTCTGTGGATTCTGGTCACCTTTCTTGGTATAATACTACTGTTATAGAATAAGGTTCCTACCATTCTGCAGAAATAGAAAGAGATAGCCTGGCTGCCTCCCGCATACCTTACCTAGACTGAGTAGAAGGCAGGTAAAAGCAACCTCAGCTTGATTCATCCACACCATATCCTCAACATGTTTCACCCCAGGGCTTAATCATGAGGTTGCTTTTACCTGCCTACCACTAGGGGTGGGTGAGGTGTGCGGTGGCCACACTATCTCTTCCCATATCTTCAGCGTGCTTTGGGTCCTCAGCCTGTACCCTCATCAGTTCATGGCATCCAACTCATTAGGACCTTGATGGCCCTTAAAGTGATACTAAAGGCTTGTTTATTGTTTTTAAAAAATAACAAACAATATTCTACTTACCTGCTCTGTGCAGCTATTTTACACAGAGCAGCCCAGATCCTCCTCTTCTCAGGTCCCTCTTCAACTCTCCTGCCCCCCACCCTCTTCATTGGCTCACTGAGTTTGATTGACAGCAGCGGAAGCCAAAAGCGCCCTACTGCTGTCTCAGCCAATCAGGAGGGAGAGTCCCATACAGCCGAAGCCTCTTGTGCAACATCACTGGATCGAGATGGGCTCAGGAAAGTATTAGGGAGGCTGCTGCACACAGAAGGTTTTTTATCAAGATAAAAAAAACCTTCTGCCTTTACAATCACTGTTATGCCCCGTACACACGGTCGGACATTGATCGGACATTCCGACAACAAAATCCTAGGATTTTTTCCGACGGATGTTGGCTCAAACTTGTCTTGCATACACACGGTCACACAAAGTTGTTGGAAAATCCGATCGTTCTGAACACGGTGACGTAAAACACGTACGTCGGGACTATAAACGGGGCAGTAGCCAATAGCTTTCAGCTCTTTATTTATTCTGAGCATGCGTGGCACTTTGTGCGTCGGATTTGTGTACACACGATCGGAAATTCCGACAACGGATTTTGTTGTTGGAAAATTTTATATCCTGCTCTCCAACTTTGTGTGTCGGAAAATCCGATGGAAAATGTGTGATGGAGCCTACACACGGTCAGAATTTCCGACAACAAGGTCCTATCACACATTTTCCATCGGAAAATCCGACCGTGTGTACGAGGCATAAGTGTTTATCAAGGTTCCTACCGTACTACTTCATATAGACGAGGGGTATTGACGTATCCACAACCCGCAATGGATATATACAGCTGGTGTCTCCTCTATAGCACTTTTTTAATTTCATTTGAAGGGGTGTAGCGTGGGCCATGCAACCCCAATGACAATTGTTGGACCACTAGATGCTTGGGGTATACTGTAGGTATTTTGGGATTGTTAAACAATTAGGTGTATATTTATATGTGCCTCTATAGGTCACTTACCCTGAAATATTTTGGTGACACACTAGGAGTGACATCTTGAACTACCCCACTTCTCAGCACTTTGTAATGTATTATCAAGGGAGCTGGAAACACCTGAGTTCATCAGGCATATACATATGTGAGTAAAATGATTTTTGACATGCCCTTTGTTATACAACTTCATAGCCTTTGCTATTTGATAGAAAATGATGATATTACATTTAATCTTTAGATATTGGTAACATCCAGGTGAAAGACATAACACCAACATTTCTGCCAGACATAATTCAATTTTAGTCTTTTCTTCAATGATTGGTAGTTTTTCAGTTATGTAAAAGGATGTGGCACAGAATACTCTTTGTCTGCATCCTCAGTACCACCCTGGGGTAGTGTACTTATATTTGCTCAAAACTAGAAAATAAAAACGTATTATATATGCCTTAAATGCCAAATCCTTTTGGACTACGTTTCACCCATATTTAGTGTCACATGAAATATGGTCAGCGTGTACAATTTATACACACATCCTGAGGCCAATTTACAGAGGAGCCAATTATTCTACCAGCAGGTCTTTGGAATGTGGAAAGATACTCATGGAAGTACAGGGGGACATGCAAACTCCATGCACATAGCTTCCTGTCTGGGATTAAGACTAAGGACCTCAGTGCTACAAGCCAAAGAGCTAACCACTAAGCCACTGTGATACACACATTATTAGTCTTCTAAAGACAAATGGTATAAATATTGTATGAAAATACAATCTTGTGTCGGAAGGGGCTAGCATAGTATTCCTAAGGCTCGGTTCACACTGCTGCAACATGGAAACCAACTTGTGAGACCCCACGTCGCATGACACGCCAAATTCAAGGTTTCCCTATGAGAGACTTCTTAACTGACACTACACAAGTTGCTCCGACTTTAGAAAAGGTTCCTGCACTACTTTGGTCCGACTTGAGTGCGATTTCAGGCCTAAGGCTTCCAAATAGCATCCAAGTCGGAAAGGAAGCTGCAGGGCAAAATCGCACTATGCCGTGGCAGCGGTGTGAACCAAGCCTTATACGACTTCAAAGTCGCACAATTTTACCGCGATTTGGGAGCAGTACTACTTTGTACGACTTTGCCACATTTTTGGCATTAACAAATGAAAACATACAGTAGTTGGTATGAATCATGAGGGGGAACTCCACGCCAAGTTTTAAATAAAAAAACTGGCGTGGGTTCCCCCCCAGGGGCATACCAGGCCCTTAGGTCTGGTATGGATTGTAAGGGGAACCCCCCCTACGCCGAAAAATCGGCGTGGGGGTCCCCCCAAAATCCATACCAGACCCTTATCCGAGCACGCAGCCCGGCCGGTCAGGAATAGGGGTGGGGACGAGCAAGCGCCCCCACCCTCCTGGACCGCACCAGGCCGCATGCCCTCAACATGGGGGGGTGGGTGCTTTGAGGCATGGGGGGGCGCCCTGCGGGCCCCCCACCCCAAAGCACCTTGTCTCCATGTTGATGAGGACAAGGGCCTCTTCCCGACAACCCTGGCCGTTGGTTGTCGGGGTCTGCGGGCGGCGGGCTTATTGGAATTCGGGAGCCCCCTTTAATAAGGGGGCCCCCAGAACCCGACCCCCCCACCCTATGTGAATGAGTATGGGGTACATCGTACCCCTACCCATTCACCTAGGGAAAAAAGTGTCAATAAAAAACACAGTACACAGGTTTTTAAAGTAATTTATTAGGCAGCTCCGGGGTCTTCTTCCGACTTCGGGGGTCCTCTTCCGATTTCGGGGGTCTCTACGGCGTTCTCCCGGTGTCCGCATCTTCTGCCGCTCTTTTGCCAGCAGTGGCCTGGACTTCTGGATCGTCTTCTTCCCTCTCCTCTTCCAGAGATGTTGACACAACGCTCTCTCCAGCTGCAATGGTCTCTGAGCGCTCCGCAACGGACTTATGTAGGCGGTGACCCCGCCCCCTTATGCCGTCACAGTCCCTGGGCATGCTGGGACTGTGATGTTTTAGGGGGCGTGGTCACAGGGTGATGACCACGCCCCCTTATGATGGCACAGTCCCAGCATTCCCCCGGGACAGTGACCTCATAAGGGGGCGGGGTCACCACCTATATAAGTCCATTGCGGAGAGCTCAGAGACCATTGCAGCCGGAGAGAGCGTTGTGTCAACATTGGAAGAAGGCAGAAGGCAGAAGTCCGGGCCACCGCTAGTAATTGAGCTGCAGAAGATAGCGGAGGAGCCGTCAGAAGATGCGGGCGCCGGAGAGACCCCCGAAGTCGGAAGAGGACCCTGGAGCTGCCTAATAAATTACTTTAAAAACCGCAAGGCGCCCCCCATGCCCCAAAGCACCCACCCCCCCATGTTGAGGGCATGCAGCCTGGTACGGTCCAGGAGGGGGGGCGCTCGCTCATCCCCACCCCCATTCCTGACCTGATGGGCTGCGTGCCCGGATAAGGGTCTGGTATGGATTTTGGGGGGGACCCCACGCCTATTTTTCAGCGTAGGGGGTTCCCCTTAAGATGCAAAAAAGACCTAAGGGCCTGGTATGCCCCTATACCCCTCAGGATTCATACCAGACAGCTGTCAGCACTGCCTGTTGCTCATCGCGAAAGGAAAAAAAAAGTTTTCCTTTCCCGATCAGCGAGCCAGGCTTGTGCTTACAAAGTCGTACTGAAGTCATGTCTATATTATTCAGGTACGATTTGCATGCTACTTGAGGGTTTAACATTGAGGTCTATGGAGTACAACTCGCATAGAAGTTGGACCAAAGTAGTGCAGGGACTACTTTCAAGTCGGCAGGACTTAAAGTCGTGCCAATATGAATGGTAGTCATTGAAAATCATGGAGAATGACTTGTCATACGATTTTGCAGTACAAAATCGTGGGACAAGTCATATAAGTGTGAAAGGGGCCTAAAGGGAATATAAAGTTGTTTCTTTAGCATAAATGTTTTTTTGTTATTTACACTGTTCAGGGCTAAAAATACAAAAATAGGACTTTTAACAATAAGTTTTGTTTCTTTTTTCCATTTAGTCATAAATATGAAATGTTGCACATACGAGAACTGTCTATTTACATTGGCAGTCTGCAGGTGCCAAGGCAAACAGCTCCTATTGTGTTCTTTATTTAGAAAACCCATAATGCATTGTGCCACTGTGTGTGCGTCCTCTATTAAATGTGAGATAAATGTGTCAGAACAATTATTTTAAATTATTTAAGGTGGCAAAGTAACGTGGAAGCGTTTTGCTTTTTTTTTTTCCCCGCTACTTATAACCTCTCATAGAGGATCACTGTACTCCCCCTGACAATAGCTGATTTGCTTTTCCCTCTATAAGTAAAGAGCCATCTTTATTCAGGATTCCCATCACTTCCTGCACGGAGATGCTGCGCAGAAATCTCACAATCGTGTAAAACCTGACACCTGTGCAGTTTTCAGATGTGTTCACAAATATCATAGATCAGCCTATAATATTGTGACCTGAGGACCTAATGGGGCCCCCAGATCCCGGCCCCCCCCCACCCTTTGTGAATGAGTATGAGGTACATCGTACCCCTACGCATTCACCTAGGGAAAAAAAGTGTCAATGAAAAAAACACAGTACACAGGTTTTTAAAGTAATTTATTAGGCAGCTCCGGGGTCTTCTTCCCTGGGCATGCTGGGTCCCTGGGCATGCTGGGACTGTGACGTTTTAGGGGGCGTGGTCATGAGCAATGCTACCTGAGGGGGGGAACCACGACCAAGTAGGGTGCAATCAGACCTGAGGACCCTGTACCGCTGCCTGCAGCACACTACGCCCAAAGGCGATATCCTCATGCCTTCTCACATCCACCTGATAGAATCTGGTGAATGCAGGAACTGAAGACCAGGTTGCGGCCTTGCAGATTTGAGCCATAGAGGCCCGGTGATGCACTGCCCAGGAAGCACCAATAGCCCTTGTGGAATGTGCCCTGATCTGAAACGGAGGAATCTTCTGTTTCAAACAGTAAGCTTGAATGATCAACTGTCGAATCCATTTAGAAATGGTAGCTTTTGACGCTGCCTGTCCTCTATTGGGACCCTCTGGCAGCACAAACAAAACATCCGTCTTGCGGATCTGAGCAGTTGCCCCGAGATAGGCCTTAACTGCTCTTACTACATCCAACGAATGTAGAGATCTCTCTTCCGGAGAACAGGGATCTGGAAAAAAGGAAGGTAGAACAATGTCTTGGTTTAAATGAAAATCAGAAACCACCTTCGGTAAAAAACTAGGATGAGGGCGTAGTACCACTCTATCCTTGTGTATAATCAAATAAGGCTCCTTACAGGAAAGGGCTGCTAATTCTGATACTCTTCTAGCAGAAGAGATGGCTACCAGAAAAATTAACTTCCTTGTCAACAAGACCAAAGGAATCTGGCTTATTGGTTCAAAAGGCTGTTTCTGTAACACAGCCAGGACCGAGTTCAAGTCCCAGGGGTTTAGGGGCGCCTTAACCGGAAGATTAAGACGCATCACCCCCTGCATAAAGCTTCGGACCAAAGAATGCGAAGCAAGTGGCCGCTGAAATAATACTGATAAAGCAGAGACCTGGCCCTTGATGGTACTCAAGGCCAGCTTCATCTCTAATCCTAATTGTAGAAAATCAAGAATTCTACCTATGGCATATTTCCTGGGATGCCAACCTCTGGATTCACACCAGGATATATAAGCCTTCCAGACTCTATGATAAATCATCCTGGAAGCTGGCTTCCTTGCATTGATCAAGGTAGATATGACAGGACCTGAGAGCCCACGACTCTTCAGAATGTGGGTCTCAATAGGCAAACCGTCAAATTTAGTGCTTGTAAGGCAGGATGGAACACTGGACCTTGAGATAACAGGTCTGGGCGTACCGGTAGGGTCCACGGGGAACCCACCGTCATCCTTACTATTTCTGCATACTAAGTCCTTCTGGGCCAAGCGGGGGCCACCAGAAGTACTGACTTCCTTTCCTGCCTGATCCTGCGAAGGAGTCATGGTAGTAGCAGAAAAGGCGGGAATGCGTAAATCAGTGAGAACTGATGCCACGGAATTACCAACGCATCCGTCCCGCATGCAAGAGGATCTTTTGTCCTTGCCACAAATCTGTCTATCTTTTTGTTGAATCGGGATGCAAAGAGATCTACATCTGGAATCCCCCATCTTTGGCATATGGCCCAAAAGACGTCGGGATGCAGAGACCATTCCCCTGGAAGTAACTGCTGGCGACTTAGATAGTCCGCCTGCCAGTTCTCTATTCTCGGGATGAAAACTGCCGATATGCATGGCACATGCATCTCTGCCCAGGCTAAGATCTGGTTCACCTCCTTTTGAGCAGCCCGGCTCCGGGTGCCTCCCTTATGATTGACATAAGCCACTGCTGTGGCATTGTCGGACTGGATCCTGACCGGACAACCCTGTAGCCTGATAGTCCAGGCTTTTAGGGCTAGATATATCGCCCGGATCTCCAGAATGTTGATGGGTAAGGTCCTCTCGGTCTTGGACCATATCCCCTGAACTGCAGACTGTTCCAGAACTGTTCCCCAACCTGACAGACTGGCATCTGTTGTTACCACCGTCCAGGTAACCGGTAGAAAGGATTTCCCCTTCTGCAGGTTTTCGGGTATGAGCCACCAATTGAGGCTCTGACGCACCGCATGCGACAGGTGCATCGGAAAGTCTAATGCCTGAACCTTCTTGTTCCAGGTTGACAGAATACTGTGTTGCAGCATTCTTGAATGAAACTGAGCATAGGGAACTGCTTCGAATGAAGACACCATCTTCCCTAGTAGCCTCATACAAAGGCGGACAGAGGGACCCTTCTTGGTCCTGACTGCCAGAATCAGCTCTCTTAAAGCAGCGATCTTTGCCTGGGGTAGAAATATTTTCTCCTGGCTTGTATCTATAATCAGACCTAAATACTCCAGTCTTCTTACTGGTTTTAGGAAAGACTTTTCTAAGTTGAGGATCCAACCCAGGTGTTCTAGATACCCGATTGTGGTCCTCAAGTTTCCATTCAAAGAGGCTACCGACCGGTCTATCAAGAGCAGGTCGTCTAGGTATGCTATGACAGCTATACCCTGAGCCCTTAATCTGGCCAGAGGAGGAGCCAAGATCTTTGTGAACACTCGAGGTGCAGTGGCTATACCAAAAGGCAGAGCCACAAACTGGAAATGGCGCCCTCCTACCTCGAAGCGCAGAAACTTCTGATGAGCAGGAAAAATGGGCACATGCAGATATGCATCTCTGATGTCTATCGATGCCAGAAATTCTCCTCCCTGCAGGGTGGGAACTACTGTCCGAATTGATTCCATGCGGAAGGATTGAATCCTTAGGAATCGGTTAAGATCCCTTAAATCCAGAATGGGTCTGACATCCCCATTTGGCTTTTGGACCGTAAAAAGGTTGGAATAGAAGCCCAATACCTGGTCCTTTGTGGGAACTATCATAATGACCTCCTGCGACAAAAGTCGCTCTAACACTAGAAGGAGCGACTGCTTCTTCTCTGGGTCTCTGGGGACACTTGATCTGAGGAACCGAGGAGAGGGGAATTCCTGAAACTCCAGCTTGTACCCTAAGGTTACCGTGGAGATTACCCATCTATCCTGGAAATCCTCCTGCCAGAGCCCTGAGAACTGTCGCAGTCTTCCCCCCACTCGAGTGAGCGGGGGCGCCCCCTCCTGCAGAGGTCTTAGTGTTTTGCCTAGTAGGCTTCTTCCCCCAGGACTTCTTTTGTCCCTGGGTTTGACTCTTGTCTCTGGACCCCGATGGAGGCGGCCGTCGAGACTGCCTGGAGGCTGAAGCCCCCGGCGCTGGGGAAAGAGTCCGTTTGAAAGAGGGACGCTTACTTTTCTTCTTGACAGGTAAGAGAGTGCTTTTCCCACAAGAGATTCTCTTGATATAGTTATCCAAGTCCTCTCCAAACAACCTTGCACCACGAAATGGAAACCCAGCCAGTAGCTTCTTACATGGTGCTTCGGCTGACCAATTTTTCAACCATAGGATTCTACGTATATGCACCAACCCCAGTGAAAGACGGGAGGTTTGCACGATAGAATCTCTAATGGCGTCAATCACAAAGCATAAGGCCGCTGGAAGGTTAGCAAACCCCTGGGCCTGCTGTTCAGGTAATACTTTGATGACCTGCTTAACATGGTCTCTTAAGTATTGACAGACTCCAATCGCTGCTACTGCAGGTTGGGCCACTGATCCTGCTAAGGAGAAAACATCCTTCAATAGGGATTCCATCCTTTTATCTACAGGATCCCTGAGCATCTGAGCATTGTCTACAGGACAAGTCAGGCTATTATTTACGGAGGAAATGGCGGCATCAATAGCCGGTATTCCCCACATTTTAATAAACTTTTCTTCCATCGGATAAAGTGTTGAAAACTTTTTCGGCGGAAAAAAACGTTTGTCTGGGTGATCCCACTCAGAATAAATGAGCTTTTCAAGTAAATTATGAACAGGAAAAGCCTGTGCTGCTTGGAAAGGTTTCAGTGACCCCAAAGCAGAAGAGGATTCTTTAGCAGTTTCAGGTATGGGCAACTTAAATGTGGAGCGGACCAATCCAGTGAGGACTTTCTCCTCTTGGGAAGTCGCAGAGGGTCCCTCTCCACCTGATTCCTCCGAAGAGGAATCAACCCGTCCCATCCCGATCCTCTGAAAGGGATTCGTCTCCTTTATCACAGAGCTCCTCTGTCTGAGGGTCTTGGGGAACAGAGGAAGGCCTAGTGCGTTTTCTTTTACTGAGTGAAGACGTAATCACAGCCATTAATCTTTCCTCTAGACCATTAATGGTTGAGGAAAAAACCTCTTGTGTAATATATACAGGGGCTGAAGTGCCAGAAGCAGGTGTAGCCCCTGACCCCAACGGCTCTCCCTGGCTAGCCGTCCCTGGCCCATCAGGGGGGGGAGGATGCTGCTGACAGGGGGCCCTCAGAACCTGAACGAGATCCCCTAGTGTCTCTGGTTCTTGGGGTGCTTGAACCTCTTCTACCCATAGTGCAAAGCAACAAGGTGTGAGGTATACAAATGAACACTGACTGCTGAGCGATGTAGTCTGGCTAAAAGCCTTGCTACCCAATGCTCAGTCTGGTGTTACTTCAGTAAATGCTGCCTAGGAGAATGCCTGTGTCCCACCTTACATGTGACCGTCAGCTCTGTGTCTCTCAAAAGGCTGTGTGCACCTGTACAGAGTGCCTTTAATAGCCTGCAGCTGGCCTGAGTGGGAGTCTAAGCACTTTTGCTGACGTCCTGCCCCCCCCCCTCTACCACCCCCCCCCTCGAGTTTTGAAAAAAACTAGCGCTTACTGCGCTGGCCGACTCTCCTGTAATACTATGGAGGAAGGCTGGGGGAGGGGGAGGAGGGAGAGAAGCTGGTAGTGAAGACCTGCCTAAACAGCAATGGTCAGAAATGGTGGCCTGAGGCAGCGGAGCCCGAGCGGTATAACCACTTTCTAGACCCCTGTGGCCCCTCTCTAGCCTGGGGGGGAACATTCAAACATGAGAAATCCCCCCTTCCATCCTACCTTTGCAGCCGGCCTGAGACGCTGTGAAAAACATGTGCAGCGATGAACACTGACAGACAATCCAGCATGTGAGGGTTTGTGCTCTTGGCAGCCCCCGGTGGTCACAATAGGCATTGCATGCATTTACCTTAAAGGAGAAACCTACTAGAATTAGAAAATTCTGTGGAATCTCCTCTTACCTTATCCAGCCGCAGGGTTCAGTTTACACAGACCCAATCTTCACCTCTCACGGTGGGCTCCGTTTGAAAAAACTGTCAGAGACTGGGGCCCCCTACGAATAGGGGGATCCTGCAGTTCTGGCCCTGTAAAGCACCCAGCCAGAAATTAGGAGGTTTAAAGCCATTTTCTGATCTGCGGGGTCCAGCTCTCTAAAAAGAGAAGCATTACAGGTAAAACCTCGTTTCTTCGGACACGAGGCCCGGGTACCATCAATTCGGCCTAGAAAGGACACTTTGAATGGTTCCGGTCTGCCTGGCTTGCCCCAGTATAGGATCTTAGGATAATCCCTTTGGAGCTCAGCACAGGACATCTTTACACGTCCAACACCTAAGACACTGGCATAAAAACTGAGGTATCCCTGCAAGGGGAGGGATTATATAGGGGGTTGAACTTCCTGATAGGGTGTGCCAGTGTCCAATCACCAGTGATACCCTATATAACCCATCAGTAATTACTGTGGCTCTGTGTCCCGTGATGTTCGAGAAAGAAATAGGACTTTTAACAATAAGTTTCTTTTTTTTTCCATTTAATCATAAATATGAAATGTTGCACATACGAGAACTGTCTATTTACATTGGCAGTCTGCAGGTGCCAAGGCAAACAGCTCCTATTGTGCTCTTTATTTAGAAAACCCATAATGCATTGTGCCACTGTGTGTGCGTCCTCTATTAAATGTGCGATAAATGTGTCAGAACAATTATTTTAAATTATTTAAGGTGGCAAAGTAACGTGGAAGCATTTTGCTTTTTTTTTTTCCCCGCTACTTATAACCTCTCATAGAGGATCACTGTACTCCCCCTGACAATACCTGATTTGCTTTTCCCTCTATAAGTAAAGAGCCATCTTTATTCAGGATTCCCATCACTTCCTGCACGGAGATGCTGCGCAGAAATCTCACAATCGTGTAAAACCTGACAACTGTGCAGTTTTCAGATGTGTTCACAAATATCATAGATCAGCCTCTAATATTGTGACCTGCTACAAGACTATAGTGGTGCAGTTTGATCACTTTTAGCCCAATTCAGAGCACAAAAAAATAAAAAAAAGACAGACACCTTATTCTAGGTTTCCACAGTCTCCCTCCAGTGGGGCTACTAGGTCACTGCAGCCATTTCTCTAAACTGGCGGTTGCACGCTCGCTCTCTCCAACTACTACAGCGTTTCCCTGAAAATAAGACAGGGTCTTATATTAATTTTGGCTACAAAAAACACATTAGGGCTTATTTTCAGGGAATGCCTTATTTATTTACGGTATGTACAATAATCAACATTAATTCAAATACATAATGTATTTTACATATGTCATCTTCTTATGAAAAAAAAAAAAAATATCCTGATCAGTTAAAAGGATGAGTGCTTCTGCCGTGTCATTTACCCCTCTCTATGTTCTAAAAAAACCTGGAATAAAACAATAAAATGTTTTTTAAAAAGTTCCTGTGTCCCCTCTCTTCTTTCCCTGTCAGCACAGGAGTCAGCATTATGACATTCTGTAATCCCAAAAATAAACCTTGGTTAAAGTCACTGTAAAATTATGGAATCCGTTTTGTAAAAAAGATTATATAATGTGCAGCGTGTCTCCTTTTGTAATGTTATTGTGGAAAATACTTTATTTACAGCACCACTGGGCACTCTGTGCGCACAGGTGACCCGCCGGAGCTCTTCTTCGCTCCGAATACTGCAGAGGGAGAGGTGGAGATCCCTGCTGATGTCAGCCCCGCTCCGAGCACTGCAGAGGGAGTGCTGATGTCAGCCAAGCGGAGAGGAGAAAATCTCCAGCGGGTCACGTGAGCACCCAGCGGCGCTGTAAATAAGATATTTTCCACAGTAAAGTTACAAAAGGAGACACACTGCGCATTATATAATCCTTTTTACGAAACGAATTACATGTTTTTACAACGATTTTAACTAGGGCTTATTTTCCGGGTAGGGCTTATATTGCAGACATCCCTGAAAATAACGCTAGGTCTTATTTTCAGGGTAGGGCTTATTTTCGGGGAAACAGGGTAGGCAGGGTTAATAGCCCTGCATTGTAATGATGACACTAAGCCCTGGTTCACACTAATGCGATTTTTGATGTGTCCCAGAATGCATGGAATCACATGACAAATGAAATAACATGAGTTTCTATGAAGGCCAGTGACATGTGCAGCGCAAATCCGTTGCAATTTTAAAATAGGGTCCTGCCAGAGTTTAGTGCGGTGTGATTTGTAGTTCCATAGATTTTAAAACTGCATACAGATTGCTTATCTGTTCTAAAATCAAATCAAAGGATTCCAGTACGTTATGCAAGTCTTTGCATTGTTCCTGACCTCCCATCCCTGGACCATGTACTAATAGAAGGAGAGCAGGGGGGGGGGGGGGGGGACTTTACATGAAGCACGTGGCAGCAAAAGAGTAAATGGTGAACATGTAGGAATTTTATTGATAATTACAAAGATACATACGAATAATAATGGTATCAAAGGTAAGATAAAGGTCAAGATAAAACCTCAATAATATTCCAAGGTCCACCAAGAAAAATGATAAAAAACATTTCCAAATTGATGCCTACAGGACCTATAGCCTCACCGAGCCTGTATGTATGGATAGTATCTAGCAGCTTGGGAGTCTTGGGTAGGTATTGGTAGAAACAGGGCATTTGGTAGCTCTATGCGTGCCCTGGTCCATGCCTGCCCTGGTTGCTGCCCGTGGTGGTCGTCTCCGCCGAATTGTCCACCACAGCTCCCGGTTGGGGGTGCCCCTCGGCTAGTGGCACCCGGCCAGGCATACCACCAATTTACGTACCCGAGTAAGTAAGCATGCACTGGGTGTGGGGTTCCCCTTACCCTACCCCTGTTCATGTTTTTCATGAATCTAACTTTATCACTCATATATCATTATAGATTCATCACACGTTCTGCTCCTGACAAGTGGTTCAAAAGCCACGAAACGTGTAGAGCTACCAAATGCCGTGTTTCTACCAATATCTACCCAAGACTCCCAAGCTACTATACACTATCCATACATACAGGCTCAGTGAGGCTATAGGTCCTGCAGGCATCAATTTGGAAATGTTTTTTTATCATTTTTCTTGGTGGACCTTGGAATATTATTGCAGTTTTATCTTGAGATACCAATGTTATTATCTTGTTCGTTGTTATTATTTTTACCTTTGATACCATTACTATTCGTAATTGTTCATTGTTATAATTCTTACCTTTGATACCAATATTATTCGTATGTATCACTGTAATTATCAATAAAATTCCTACATGTTCACCATTTACGCTTTTGCTGCCACGTGCTTCATGTAAAGGCCCCCCCCCCGCTCTCCTTCTTTTGAACTCATAGGGATGGAAACACATGACCTTACCAGGCCATGGTTTCACTTAAAGTCCCGGGGATGGAAATACAGGGCCTTACCAGGCCTTGGCTTCATGTAAAGTCCCCCCCCCCTCCCCTCCCCGCTCTCCTTTTGAACTCATAGGGATGGAAACACATGACCTTACCAGGCCATGGTTTCACTCAAAGTCCCGGGGATGGAAATACAGGGCCTTACCAGGCCTTGGCTTTATTAAAGTCCCAAATAAAACTCTCCCTTTTGTATATTAATCATGTACTAATAGAGGGGAGAGGGGGGATAGAAATCAAAGCTGTATCCAAATTGTCTCAAAAATACATTCAAATCTAATTGAACCGAATAAACACGGACTGGAGCTGCTCCTTGAAATCATACTGCAAAACAAAATTGAAGGGCCAGTTCACACCACAAAAATGCATTCCGGATACGTTTCCAGATCAGTTATTGCATACAGTTCACACCACATGCAGTTCCAGTGCGTTTTTGATACAATTTGCTATGTTCCAGTACAGTTCCGTGCAGAAAACATGCAGCACACTCTACTTTATTTTCTGCACCGGAAACTGACTGGAACTGACTGCACTGGTGTGAACTAAAGCCATTGGAATACATGGAAAACACTGCATGCCTTTTTAGTGCAGAAAAAAAGCGCACAAAACTGCATCTGGTGTGAACGAGCACTCAACTCACACCGCATCAGTGTGAACCTAGCCTGAGGGATCAGGCCAGAGCTTTGGAGAAAAGAGGGCAGCACTGGGGGATGGGGTAAGTAATTGTGCATCTTGTTCACAATCTAGGCATAACAAGCATTTAGCCCTTGTAGTGCACGGGGGACCCCACTGCAGGGGGTAGATTTTGACTACCTCCTGGAGTTGGGCTTTAAACCTAATAAATTTCTTCTTGGATTAAAGGACTCTCTGTCCCAAAGAAAGAAACGAATTTGGGTGGCCAATATTCACAAATAATGTCGAGCAACATTTGCAGCAACAGGCCCTTTCTGGGTTTTGCCCCTGTTGAAGACCCCTTAGTGTCGAAACCGGTCGGGTTAGCATTCCTTGTATCCCACATTGCTTTTATCTTATTTTATCAGGCTTTTTTTGTGATCACTTTTATTACATTGGTGTTTACCATTTGACCTTTTATCATTAATAAACCTAATTGGTTTTGACCTGCACCATTGGAGTCCTTCTCCTTCCTTTTGCTTTCATATGATCATTTCCTGGAGCCTATACGGGAACAACTTTGGAGACGGCTATCTGGCTGGGGAGTACTTGGAGTTTCCACGGACCAGGAGCGAAGGATATTACTTTGAAACGGTTCCATTCATCTGTGTCCAGTACCTGAGCAGCATTTGATCAATACAGCATAGGATCCTAAGCCTGTCTGACCCCTCTGTCGTATGTCATTTGGGGTCCATCACAGCTGGTAAGAGTACCCATTTATCTCTTGAGTATTGTTAAAATTGACTACATACAAGCCTTACACCATTTTCCTACGATTGGGACTACCTCCACTTGAGGGATATACCATTCGACACTTTTGTGGACATTTTTTTTTTCTCACACACTCACTGGGTCACATCCAGTTTTGTCAATTTATATTTTTTGTTTTATTAGATTTGTTATTGAGTCTTTATCTTGTGATTTATCTTTACACTTTCTAGCAGCCCTACACTGTCACTATATTATCTATTTGGAACTTTGTATGTTTGAGTGTCAGCAGCTTTTTTTCACCTACTTGATTCGTTTTAGCGCAGTCCTTTCCCCCACTATGACCTACACTGCGCCCTAAGGCGATATCATCATGCCTTCTTACATCCACTTGATAGAATCTGGTGAATGTATGGACTGAAGACCAGTTTGCGGCCTTGCAGATTTGAGCCATGAAGGCTTGATGATGCACTGCCCACGAAGCACTAACAGCCCTGGTGGAGTGCACTTTGACCTGAAAAGGTGGAACCTTCTTCTTGAAGCTATAAAGCTTGAATAATTATCTGCCGAATCCATTTGGCAATAGTGGATTTTGATGCGGCCTGTCCTTTCCTAGGACCTTCAGGCAACACGAACAAAACATGTTTTTCGAATCTGAGCAGTCGTCTTCAAATAGATCATGACTGCTCTCACTACATCCAAAGAGTGTAGTGACCTTTCTTCCTTAGAACAGGGTTCTGGAAAAAATGAAGGTAAAACAATATGCTGGTTTAGGTGAAAACCTGAAACCACCTTTGGCAAAAAGCTAGGATGAGGGCGCAATACCACTCTATCCTTGTGAACGATTAAATATGGCTCTTTACAAGAAAGAGCCGCCAACTCTGATACCCTTCTTGCAGAAGAAATGGCTACCAGAAAAACTAGCTTCCTTGTCAAAAGAACCAAAGGAATATGTCGTATCGGCTCAAAAGGCTGTTTCTGTAATGCCGACAGAACTAAATTCATGTCCCAAGGGTTCAGGGGGAATGTTGATGGGCAAGGTCCTTACGGTTCTGGACCATTTCCCTTGGGCAGACGCTTCTTCCAGGACTGCTCCCCAACCTGAAAGGCTGGCATCTGTTGTTACCACCTACCAGGTAACCGGTAAGAAGGATTTCCCCTTCTGCAGACTCTCGGATATCCTCCACCAACTAAGGTTCTGGCGCACTTTTGGCGACAAACGCATTGGAAAATCTAGTGTCTGAATCTTCTTGTTCCAGGCCGATAGGATACGGTTTTGCAGCAGTCTCGAATGAAACTGAGCATAGAGAACTGCTTCGAATGAAGCCACCATCTTCCCCAACAACCTTATACAAAGGCAAATGGAAGGACCCTTCTTTGCCCTGACCCCTTGGACCAGCGCTGATCTTTGCCTGGGGTAAAAACACCTTCTTCTGGGCTGTATCTATGACCAGATTCAAGTACTCTAATCTTCTTACTGGCTTTATAGAAGATTTCTCTAGGTTGATGACTCAACCTAGGTATTCCAGGTAGTTGACCGTGGTGACCACGTTTTGGTCCAAGCGGACTACTGACCGGTCTATTAAGAGCAGGTCGTCCAGGTATGTTATTATAGTTATACCATGAGTCATTAACATGGCCAGGGGAAGGGCCAGAAGTTTTGTAAACACCCAAGGCGCAGTAGCTAGACCGAAAGGCAAGGCTACAAACTGAAAATGAAGTCCTTCTACTTCAAAACGCAGATACTTCTGGTGAGCGGGGAAAATAGGTACATGCAGATATGCATCCTTGATGTCGATTGATGCCAGAAGCTCTCCCCCTTGTAGAATGGAGACTACTGATCGGATGGATTCCATGCGAAAAGAGCGAATCTTCAGGAATTGATTTAGATCTTTGAGATCTAGAATTGGCCTGACATACCCATTTGGTTTTGGTACCGTGAAAAAAAACTTGTTTTTTTAAACAGGAATTCCAATTTTTTTATCAGTTGAATCCCTAAGCATTTGTGTATTTTCAACCGGACAAGTTAAACTTTTATTCACAGAGGATATAGCAGCGTCAATTGCTGGTACACTCCACATCTTAGTGAATTTTTCCTCCATAGGATAAAATGTTGAAAACTTCTTAGGAGGAAAAAAGTGCTTATCTGGGTGATTCCACTCAGAATACATAAGCTTTTCTAGTAATCAATGGACAGGAAAGGCATGCAAGGCTTGTGGGGGCTTTAGTGAACCCAAACAGGAAGTGGGCTCTTCAACCGACTCAGTTAAGGGTAGCTTAAATGTGGAGCAGACCATTTCAGTAAGAGAATGCACCAGCAACTTCTCAGCATGTGAAGCTGAAGAAGATCCTTCCCCACTTGATTCCTCAGAAGAGGAATCATCAGCCTGTTCACGGTCCCCTGAGAGGGATTCATCTTCCCTCTTCCACAGTTCCTCCGTTTAGGGATCCTGGGTGGTAGAAGGGGACCTAATGCGTTTTTTTTCCACTCTGTGAAGACGTGATTAAAGCCACTAATCTTTCCTCTAAGCCACTCATAGCTGAGGAGAAAACCTGCTCAGTTATATAGACAGGGGCTGATGTGTCGGAAGCAATTGCAGCCCTGATGGCTTACTCTGACCAGCCTCCTTAGTATGAGATAGTGTTGCAGAGGGAGGGTCCTTAGGACCTGAGGGCGACCCCTTCGTGTCCTTGGTCTTTGTGGCATTTGAACCACCAAAAAAATGCACCCACTGTTGAGCAATAGTCCGCTGCTTTTAAGCTCAGCCTGATGCTTAAAGTAAATGTGCCTGTGTCACTCACTCACAAGCCACATGTCCGCTCTGTGTCCCTCCTAGCTGTATGCACCTGAAAAAAGGTGCATTTTATAGCTATGCAGCCTGCATTGTGGACGCTAATTTGCGCCAACGCAGCTAAGCCCCGCCCCCTTCCTCCGACCACCCATCGCCTCCCCCCTCATCCATTTTAAAATAGAGTTTTCCCGCGCGAGCAGGCTCCGATCCTGCCTAGACTGCATGGAGGAGAGCTGCCGATGGGAACTGCCGTAATGGCGGCAGGAGCCGTGTGGCCCACCGTCATCTGATGCCATGCTCCTACTGCCTGGAGGAAGCTATCCAGGTGGGGACATTCCTAGAGGAGAAAGCCCCTCCTTTCCCACGACTTTACCTGGAGCCTGGGCCGGAGGAAGCGTGCAGCTTGTTACACAGACGCGAGACTGACAAGCATGGAAAGGTACCTGCTCTTAACAGCTCCCGGTGGAGACTATAGGCATAGCAACATTTGCTTTAAAGGAGAAAACTCACAAGAATTCTAAAATTTCCTTCGGAATCTCCCTTACCTTAGCCAGCTGCAGGGTTCTGTGGTAACAGACCCAATCTTCACCTCTCACGGTGGGCCCCGTTTAGAAAACCTTCAGGGACCAAGGCCCCCTTTTTTAATCGGGGGATCCACAGCCCTGGGCCTGTAAAAAGCACCCCACCAGGAGTATGGCTGAAAAAAACAAATACTGGATCCCGGGGGCCAGCGCTCTAAAAAGAGAAGCATTACAGGCAAAACCTTGTTTCTTCGGACACGAGGTCCGAGTACCATTCAATTTGGCCTGGAAAAGACACTTTGAACGGATCTGGTTGCATAGCTTGCCCCAGCAAGGAACATTCCATTGGAGCTCAGCACAGCACATCTTTACTTGTGACCAACACCTAAGACACTGGCGAAAAAACGGAGGTACTCCCGGTAAGGGGAGGGGTTATATGGGGAATTGAACTTCCTGTTCAGGGTGTGCCCAGTGTCCACCACCTAAAAGGTACCATATAACCCATACAGTTATGACTGTGGCTCTGTGTCCCCTGATGTACGATAAAGAAAAAGCTCAAACAGCTTAAAAACGTGGCTATTCTGCATTTAATCAGCATTTTTGAGCCATAAGCTTTTATGGGAGTATAGTTTTTCTTCAAAAAAGCTAAAAAAAAAAAAAAAAAAAAAAAACCTAAAAAAGAAGGAAACGCTGAAAAACTTACTCTACAGCTATGGCTTTCTACAGCTAACGTTACTGCCTTTTTTTTATAACGTCCAATGTGCATGAAACCTTATATGCAAGACTGTTTTGGTTCAGATTAACCTCATGTAGTGTTAATTACCACCTCCTTATAGCCCCTTCCAATCGTTAATCTGAAACTTGTTATTTTAAAGGAATGAGCAATTGTGTTTTTTTTTCTTCTTTTTTAACAGTCAATAAGTCAATAGACCCATTGGGGAATAAAATCAAGTGCATGTGGAGACTTCCTGCTCCAACTTCTCCTAGACCCTTGATTAATGCTTCTACTTCATGATGGGCACGAGACTTATCCTATAGACTAGGGCTTAGCCTGGTACACATGACGAGAATATCAAATAATGATCGTCCATATTTTTTTTTTGCACGCTAGTCTCATATCGAAAATGAATAAGTTACTAGGATTACAAAAATTCTCGTAAGACAGAATACAATTTCACGCGATGTAATGTTTTGTATACTTTTATTTCTGAGCATGCGTAGTCTTGATCACTTGATTTTTTACAGACAAATACTTTTTTTTTCTGCTGAGTAAATGAAAATCATTTGTTCAGTTATCGTTCAGGAAAAAATAAAGATAAAAAATAAATCAAACTTTTTGTGCTTGCCCCTTTGGATAATTTTGCATGAACTGTCGTGATCAGCTCTTAAAAGCGTTGTACTATCAATCAGATTATCACGCGATCGCTCCAAAAGCAGTGTTTTTCGTCCAATTTTGTCATTGTATGTACCAGGCATTAGACCCCCATTTTCAATCACCTTTGACCCACACATAGGCATCACTTCACTAATTTCCTAAAGCAACTGACATGTTTAACATGGCCGTTCGTTTCTACAATTTGTAGGTTTCTCTGTAAATGTCCTTTGACTCTACTTTGTATTTTCTAATAAAAATTCAATAAACATAGTAGATTGTTTAACCACTTCCCGTCCGGCCTATAGCAGAATGACGGACGGGCGGTGGTTCAGTTATCCTGACTGGGCGTCATATGATGTCCTGCAGAATAATAGCCGTCGGGCGCCCCCGGGGCGCACATCGCGGCGATCGGTGGTGCGGTGTGTCAGTCTGACACACCGCCACACCGATCTCGGTAAAGAGCCTCCGACAGAGGCTCTTTACCACGTGATTCGCTGTGTCCAATCACGATGTGAACAGGAAGAGCCTTTGATCGGCTTTTCCTCACTCGCATCTGACAGACGCGAGTAGAGGAGAGCCGATCGGCGGCTCTCCTGACGGGGGGGGGGTGTCTCTGTATTGTTTGTTTATCAGCGCAGCCCTCCCCTTGGATCCCGCCCAGGACCACCATCATGCCGCCCAGGATGACCATCAGGTATGCCTCTGTGCCAAGGCAGCTGCCAATCAGTGCCCACTCACAATGCCTACCACTGCCAGTGCCACCAGGGATGCCTATCAGTGCCGCATAACAGTGCCCATCAGTGCCACGTATCAATGCCCATCAGTGCCACCCATAAGTACCCATCTTTGCAGCCTATCAGTGCCCAGTGTCACCTATAGGTGCCGCCTATCAATGCCCATCAGTGCTGCATATCAGTGCCACCTACCAGTGCCCATCGTCAGTGCCTGTCAGTGCCGCCTTATTAGTGCCCATCAGTGAAGGAGAAAACTTACTTATTTACAAAATTTTATAACAGAAACAAAAAGTAAAACTTTTATTTTTTTCAAACTTTTCGGTCTTTACTTGTTTAGCAAAAAATAAAAAATGCAGAGGTTATCAAATACCAAAAAAAAGAAAGCTCTATTTGTGGGAACATGATATAAATTCTGTTTGGGTACAGTGTAGCATGACCATGCAACTGTCATTTAAACAGCGACAGTGCAGAAAGCTGAAAATTGGCCTGGGCAGGAAGGTGTCTAAGTGCCTGGTATTGAAGTGGTTAAAATAATGTGCATGTGGTAGATACAGCCAATTTGGGCAATACCACCATTAGCAACAAAAAAAAAAATGTTTTCCTAGAAAAATAAAACAAAAAAAAATAAAATTAAATTACAGAATTACAGGAAGTCCCCGAGTTACGAACACAATAGGGACTGTAGGTTTGTTCGTAAGTCGCAACGCTGCATTTGTAAGTGTAACTTCCGGTCGGAACACTGTATTCGTAAGTGTAACGTCCGTCTGTGCATGGATGTGGGATGTTCCAGGCGCTTGTTATGTTATCTGGGGCTCTTCTGGCCATGCCGGAGGTATCCAGGACCAGCGTGGAGCACAAGTGGCCGGCATTTGAGGCCGTTCGTAAGAAGGAGTCATTCGTAACTCGGGGACTGCCTGTATTTAGATTATCTAGCCAAACTTTTGGTGAGAGTGGGGGATAGTCAAAAACTCTACAAAGTGTTTATTTCTATTTACTCTCCTTAGGAGAATTTCATTTGATTTTAGTCTCACAAAGACATCAGTCACCCATTGGATGATTTACCATTAATTGTATTGACAACTTTGGAATTTTAGATTTCCCATCACTTGGATTACTTCTGATTGGATGACCCCAGAGGCCAACAGAGTCCATTGGGCGTGATCGGCTTCAGCTAAATCAGGTAAGAAGGCGCACAACATTAAATAAATGGGAGGACTTTATTCCCCAAGACTGGAATATTTTCACATGAACATCAACTCTTTCTGCTGTCCAAAAGGAAAAAAAAAAAAAAAGAAGGACATACAAAGTAATTGTGCCTCAGTATTTTTATTTTCTTTTATCTGGTAAACACTGTACGTGGCTTTCAAGGCAATTTACATCCCGTACCTCACATGTGATCGGCAATCGCAGGTCTACCAAGAGACGTGAAAATAAATACACATGCAGCCAGCCTCTTTAATTGCCTCACCTGCCATGCCAGGGCCTGCATAGTCTCCGTGTCCCAATATAGTCCAGATGAAAAGGATTAAAATGACATAAAAGTAATGCTGGGACACAAGGGGTTAATAAATCACATGATAGGAATTCACTCAATGAGAGAGATGGGAGGCCTCACCCAGACAGTAACAGTCAGAGTTTCTGAATGAGGTTCCCAATACCCTCCCCTACTACACACACTCATCCTGTCCACTACGCACATTCATCATCTGTTACATATACATCCTGTCTGCAGCAATATTACTGGGGTCCCGCACATCACACCCCATCTATCATCTCACACAAACACATTAAAAGCACAATCTCTGGGCGTCCCTAGCAGGAAGGAGAAGCAGCAAATCCTCCGAGGAGGTTGGGAGCAGCTGATGGGAACAAGCAACAGTAGACACTGTAAGAGGGGGAAATGATCCAGTGGTGTTTTGAGGAATACTGAAGCGGCCGTCTCCAAAGAAGGGGTGCTATCGCCACTTGCCGGAGAGAAGCAGGTCACTCTCTCCCAGTCTGACCCCTCAATTTCCCCCGCCCTTATCTGGTGGGTACATGGGTAAGATGCTACAGCAGTAGACTCCACATTCTTCCCTGATGACTTAGTAGGAACTGTATCGATCCTGGGAAAGGAGGATAAAAGAAGTTTAGCATTTTTATTTATATGCATTATTATGCATTTAGGAAAAACAAGTTTGACAAAAAAAAAAAAAAAAAAAAAATAATTCTACACAGGGACCCCCATTTATTTATTACAAAATTTTAAATTGTTCTCTTCGATCCGCCCATGACCTCCTGCTCTCTTGTTCCCTTTAAACCTCCTCCAATGCTTGCTTTCAGGACTTCTGAAGAGCCTTGCCAATCCTTTGGAACTCCCTACCCCAATGTTCCATCTATCTCCTACTCTGTCCACTTTTAGGCGATCCTGAAAACGTCTCTTCAGAGAATCCTATTCTGCCCCTATCTAACAACTGTACGTTTTTATTTTCTCCATCAGCTCATCCCCCACAGTTATTACCTTTTGTATCACTTGACCCTCTCTCTTAGACTGTAAACTCTAAACAAGTGGGGCCCTCCAATTCCTCCTGTATTGAATTGTATTATAACCGGTATTGTCTGTCCTTATATTGTAAAGCACTGTACAAACTGTTGGCACTATATAAAATCCTGTATAATAATATAGGCAGTGTTTTATACTTAGTGGTGTAGCAGTGTGCATCCTTTCCAGGAAAAAAACGACTTGCTTTTGAAGGTGTATGATCCTATATCCTACTCTTTTTGAAATTATCTTAATTACTGTCAGGGTATAAAGCATTTGTCCCAGTATTTAAAATTATTGTTCAAGACCAATGGCTAACCCAGGTGTAATAGAAGAAAGTCCACAGTCCCATAGCCAGCACCAATCATTTTAGGTTCTTTTAAAGGAAACTTTTAAAATGAAATGGCAGGTGTTATAAGTGACTCCCTTTAAAAATTGATAGCTGCCTGGCAATAATGCTAATCCCATCCAGCACCAATACTGAGACACTAGCCTGGAACATCAGAAGGTCTAACTTCACTTGCTGCATGCTTGTTCTGGGCTAGTGAACCTACAGTATCTCACAAACGTGAGTACACCTCTCACCTTTTTGTAAATATTTTTTTCTAACTTTTCATGTGACAACACTGAAGAAATTACACTTTGCTACAATGTAAAACACACAGCCATTAATGTTTAAACCGCTGGCAACAAAAGTGAGTACACCCCTAAGTAAAAATGTCCAAATTGGGTCCAAATGTCAATATTTTGTGTGCCCACCATAATTTTCCAGCACTGCCTTAACCCTCTTGGGCATGGAGGTCACCAGAGCTTCACAGGTTGCCACTGGAGTCCTCTTCCACTCCTCCATGACGACATCACAGAGTTGGTGGATGTTAGAGACCTTGCACTCCTCCACCTTCCATTTGAGGATGCTCCACAGATACTCAATAGTGTTTAGGTCTGGAGACATGCTTGTCCAGTCCATCACCTTTACCCTCAGCTTCTTTAGCAAGGCAGTGGTCATCTTGGAGGTGTGTTTGGGGTCTTTCTGTTGGAATCTGGCCCTGCGGCCCAGTCTCCAAAGGGAGAGGATCATGCTCTGCTTCAGTATGTCACAGTACATGTTGGCATTCATGGTTCCCTCAATGTACAGTAGTTTCCCAGTGCCGGCAGCACTCATGCAGCCCCAGACCATGACACTCCCACCACCATGCTTGACTGTAGGCAATGTAGGCAGTGTGTGGCGTATGGTCTGAGCACTGACAGGCTGACCCCCCCCACCCCTTCAACCTCTGCAGCAATGCTGGAAGCACTTATATGTCTATTACCCAAGGACAACCTCCGGATATGACACTGAGCACATGCATTCAGCCTGTTTGGTCGACCATGGCGAGGCCTGTTCTGAGTGGAACCTGTCCTGTTAAACTGCTGTATGGTCTTGGCCACAGTGCTGCAGCTCAGTTTCAGGGTCTTGGCCATCTTCCTATAGCCCAAGCCATCATTATGTAGAGCAACAATTCTTTTTTTCAGATCCTCAGAGTTCTTTGCCATGAGGTGCCATGTTGAACTTCCACCCGTGACCAGTATGAGTGAGAGCGATAACACCAAATTGAACACACCTGCTCCCCATTCACACCTGAGACCTTGTAACACTAACGAGTCACTTGACATGACACCGGGGAGGGAAATGGCTAATTGGGCCCAATTTGGATATTTTCACTTAGGGGTGTACTCACTTTTGTTGCCAGCGGTTTAGACATTAATGGCTGTGTGTTGAGTTATTTTGAGGGGACAGCAAATTTACACTGTTATATAAGCTGTACACTCACTACTTTACATTGTAGCAAAGTGTCATTTCTTCAGTGTTGTCACATGAAAAGTTAATATAAAATATTTACAAAAAGGTGAGGGGTGTACTCACTTTTGTGAAATACTGTAAGTATTGAAGTTAAAGGACTGGCATTACAACCAAGAACCTAGCATTTTCTTTTTGTAGATTTTATCATCATAAAATGAGGCATGGAGTTACAACATTTATAAATACAGTAAAACCTTGGTTTACGAGTAACGCGGTATACGAGTGTTTTGAAAGAGGAGCAAAATTTTTTGAAAAATATATACGAGCAGTAGTTTTACTGTAAAAACAAAAGAATTACACTCGCAGTGTTAAGGAGTCTGGTGTTCATCCATGTAAAGCTGTTGTGTATATGTACAGTAAAGCTGTCTGAGACACCCAGAGACACTCCCAGCTGGGTGGGACGGGCGTAACGTGCGTTCGGAGCACCTGGAAGTTATGTCAACAGTTCCTGAGTGTCTCCGAGTTCTCCAGGAAGCGCTGGGAGCCACCATCGCCCCGAACCTCTGGTCACATATACCGTCGTATACTGTACACCAGCGGCTTTACTGTAATACACACAGTGGCTTTACATGGATGAGCTCCAGACTCCTTAACATTGAGTGTAATTCTTTTTTATTTTTTTACATTAAACTGATTCTATTTTTTTATACACAGGAGGTACAGTACAGAAATCCTACTACAGAACTGAACAGTATTAATATGAGCTTTTGCTCATATTTTGATCATTTTTATATAAATAAATGGTTGTGGAACAAATTATCCTATTTTCCATTATTTATTATGGGACAATTTGCTTTGATATAAGAGTGCTTTGGATTACAAGCATGCTTCTGGAACGAATTATGCTCGCAAACCAAAGTATTACTGTAAAGTCTTTCAATCCATACAGTTGAATTATCAGCATAAACCTTATGAAGCATCATATTTCAGGGCACTGCCTTGTAAATGGGAGTTTTGATGCAACATTAGAGGAACACCGTTAATGTTCACAGTCCAACTACTTTGTAATTTGTATAGAAATCTGAAGGATAAACTGAGAAAACAACAACCAGCATCTAGCATTTTTAAGATTAGCCATTTTAGTACTTATTTTATGATGGTTTATTTGTTAATACTTCTTGACCACTGCAGCTTCCTTGTTGCCATTTCCTGACAAATTCAGTTTTCAGACTTTTAGAGGATTTAACTTTGAAATGGGGTCCAAAATTAGCATTTACAAAAGTTACAAGAGAAACATTCAAAAGACTGTCCCTTTGCCAATTCAAGTGGAATTGGCGTGTATGAAATATAAAGCGCACCTCCAAACCTATTACTAAACTCTCCAGCGATCCCCCACCCATTCCTGCGTTGTACAAATCATTCTTTTCATACAATATCTGTCCTGATGGCCTTTAATTGTCACAGCTGAAGCTCCCTTTTAGTGCTGGAGGCTGCCATTGCCTGATCCCCAGGCTGGGCTATTCATTCCAGGGCAAAGCAACATCTTTTTACAGTGATGTGGTGTAAGGGAACTTTGTCTGTTCCTGAGAGTCAGGCAATGGCACATCTAGCAGGGTAGGAGAACCTCTGTTGTGACAGGCGACATCCATCCTGACAGATTCCTTTACAAGCCCCTTTATGTTACCTGTAAGGTGTTCATGACACCGTTTGCCAATACAGCCATCTTGCCTGCAACAGATTTCACACCCTGCTTAAAGTGGGTGATATCAGCAGAGGGCAGAACATTCCCCAACGAGACTCCAGCTGCAAAATAAAGGATTAAGCCAATGTACTAATTGTTTGACAAATTTCAATTAATGCTAAAGTGATATTAAAAAGGCAAAAATATATTTTTTTTAAATAACAAACATCCTCTACTTACCTGCTCTGTGTAATGGTTTTGCACAGAGCAGCCCCCATCTTCCTCTTCTCAGGTCCCTCACCGGTGCTCCTGGCTCCTCCTCTTCTGAGCGATCCTACCTTATAGCAAGCCCCTTGCTATGGGGGCAATTGTGCATGCTCGCTCCCGAGCCATGCTCTGTGTGTCCATAAGACATCGAGAATGAGGCTTGGCCCCGCCCCCCACTCATTGGTTCCTGCTCATGTGTCTCAGTCAATGAGGCGGTCTAGACCTGGGAGAGCAGCCGCTCTGGTGCACATCGCTGTATTGGGATCGGGCTTGTGTAAGTATTAGGAGGAACTGTTGGGGAAGCGGCATACTAAACGATTTTTAATCTTCATGCATGAAGGTAAAAAAAAAGCAAAAACCTGCAACCTTAACAAGCACTTTAATGATCAGTGCTTGAAATAAACTCTGTTGCCCCAAACAGATATTATGTCATTTTTTAAAAAAAAGAAAAATTAACCAGTTTCTTTTTATTTGGCCAAATGTCAAAGAACCGAGGACAGTGGATGATGCCTCCCCTATTATTTCTCTCCATGGTATCTATGAGGCATAAACAAAGCAGGCCCTAAATTTAGGGACTGATTCAATGGAGATCTCCAAACGGAATAAAAACCATCGTCATTACAAACTTGCAGGTTATCAAACAGGTTATGTGCTCTTTGTAACTTTTTGTGCTACTACAGCTCAATCCCAAAACACTTTTCACTGTACACTGTGTGTAATTGGTAGGCTTATCTAGACCCCACAGAAGCACGACAATGAGACAAGCTTCCTCTCCTGTTACAAGCCCAAAAACAGCATAGACCCAGGTCATTTTTTTTTTTTATTCCTGTGGGTAGCAGTGAGATTCACACAAAAGGCAGAGTATATTGGAGAACGTACCTGCTGTGTTTACAGAGTCTGCGTCTCCAAAGAGGTCAGCTGAGCTGATGGCATTGCTGGAGGAGAGCTGCTGCAGACGGGACCGAGCTTCATACTGCAGAGAGACAAAGAGCCATCAATTATGAGCATCACACAACTTGTGCCAAAATATCACCAAATGATCTACAATTACACCAATGTGCTACACAAGACTCCAGCACAAAAACAAAAGAAACAAAGTAATAAGTTAAATAATACTGACTGACCAATGACTCCTCGAGATTGATTTGGACCTGGGGTAGCAAAAACCACATAGGGGGGAATGCAATAAAGCATTTAGGACACTTTTGGTGGTATGGTCCCTTTAAACTCAGAGGCAGGCCAGTGCTGAATCATGTCGCAATACACCCTGCCTCTCACTCTTCTTGCTGCCGTGTGCCAGATTTCTGTCCTCTAATCTCCCCAATATCCCCCCCACCTTCCCCTCTGTGCACTCTCATCACATTTACCCCTTCCCAGCTTTCCCCTGGCTGCTCTGTGGCCTCCTCCTTTTCCATGGTAACCTCTCCCTTTTGCCCCCATCATCTGCCTGAGCACTGGGCATCTTGTTTGCTAGGCCACCAGTGTCCTCAAAACCAGTAACACTTCCTCAGCCCCATTTAGCTGCTGGCCAGAAAATTTCCTGGCCGAGTGATGAACCTGGCTGGTGGGACAATAGCACAACACACACAATTTACATTAGGAAGTGATAGTGATCTCAAAAGTTGGTATCAAAAAGTACAAGGCGTGAAACATCAAGTATTAGTACTTTTAAGAAAAGAACCTAAGTATATGTGGAATACTAAACAAAAGTGCTGTACACTACACAAAAAGTACACACACTTGGTCCATTTTATACTAATGATCCTTTGCAGATGGGTGACCAATCACCAGTGATTGGTTAGCTAGATTGTCTAGAACCTAATTGTTTTAAACACCTGCCAACCAGCCGCCGCAATTTTACTGCAGAATGGCACGGCTGGGCGAAACGACGTTACGTTGCTTCGCCTTTTGGTCACTAGGGTCGGGCATGCGCGCGCCCGAAGTATGTGCCGACCCCTATGCGAGTGCCGGCGGGCGCCGTGACCGCTGGGCTCCCGCAATCGCTCGTGACAGAGCGAGAACCGGGATCCATGTGTGTGTGTGTGTAAACACACAGATCCCAGTTCTTTCAGGGGAGAGGAGACAGATCGTGTGTTCATACTATATATGAACACCGATCTCTGTCTCCTCCTAGTCAGTCCCACTCCCCCCACATTTAGAACACATACTAGGGAACACAATTAACTCCTTGATCGCGCCCTAGTGTTAACCCCTTCCCTGCCAGTGACATTTACACAGTAATCAGTGTATTTTTATAGCCATTTTTTAGTCAATGGTTTCAAAAATGTGTCAAAAGTGTACGATGTGTCCGCCATAATGTCGCAGTCCCGATAAAAAAAAAAACGCTATAACTTTTGCACAAACCAATCAAATGCTTATTGCGATTTTTTTTTTTTACCAAAAATATGTAGAAGAATGCATATCGGCCTAAACTGAGGAAAAAAATAATTGTTCGTTTGATAAAAAATGTGGGATATTTATTATAGCAAAAAGTAAAAGATAGTGGTTTTTTTTCAAAATTGTCGCTTTTTTTTCTTTATAGCACAAAAAATGAAAACCACAGAGGCGATCAAATACCACCAAAAGAAAGCTTTATTTGTGGGAAATAACAGACGTCAATCTTGTTTGGGTACAGTGTTGCACGACCGCCCAATTGTCAGTTAAAGCGATGCAGTGCCAAATCGCAAAAAAATGGCCTGGTCATTGAGCAGCCAAATCTTCTGTGGCTGAGGCGGTTAATATAAGACAAGCTTGATGTTCAGCTGGGGTTTTTTTCCCCCAATGATGATGGAATGATGCAATTAGCTGTAGTTTGTGGAATAGAGCACAGAACTATGAATTATAAATGGTGCTGTTCAGCGACTAGCAGAGAAAAGGTTACAGGATGAGTTACAGTGGGAAGAAGAGTGGGCCAGTCAAGCAGAGCAAATTCAAATGTATGTTGGGCCAGGCAGAAACAGTGCAGGCGAGGACATAAGGCTGGTGTTTTCAGCATCAATTAATCATTGTCCTGGAAGAGGAATCTGCAAGTAAAAAATGTTCACGGGAGCCCTTGCTTACAATTGCTATATCTACAGCTTACTGTACGTTACCGTAGTGCAAACAGTAAGTTGAAGGATAAATTAAAAAAAGAAAAACGTGGTACGTTTGGCATATTTGAAACAAACTCTATTTGACAATCATTTTTGGTACTAGTAATGAAATAAAAATGATAAATAAAAAGCATTTCGGCTACGCTACATGGGGAAAAGAAACTGCCTACAGGTATGGCATCTGCAGCAGCAAACTGCACCATGCATTTAAAACTACAGGAGCCACATGTCTACATGGACCAGTTTCTGTAAAAGGTGAACTTATCCTTAAGGTCCCTCTCACACTTGTGCGACTTGTTCTGCGACTTGAGACCACAAAGTCGCATAACAACTTTTACCCATGATTTCCAATGGGCACCATTCATATCTGTGTGACTTCAAGTTGCACCGACTTCAAACTTTGGTACTACTTTGGTCCGACTTTAACGCGAGTTTAGGTCCATAGACCTCAAGTTTACACAGGATTTCCTGAAATCGTGCCAAAATCTCACAACTTTCAAGTCGCGGCAGTGTGAAAGGGGCCTTAAGCCACACCATTATTGTAACCATCCTTCCCTATTTCCACTGGGTAACCTACAAAAATACAAACACTCTACTTTTAATACTATACGCTATACCACTGTACAATGTATGTGTAAAGCGCTGCGTAAATTGACGGCACTATATAAGCACCTGAAATAAATAAAAAATAAATAAATATACCAGCCATTCTCAACCAAGGTTCCATGGAACCCTAAAGGTCCCTCCAGATATTGCTATGGGTTTCTTAAGCTCTGGCTAACTGACCTCCCAATTTGATGGTTGCTGCATAGTTCCAGGCCCAATGCCATTTGGCAGAGCCAGCAGCAGGATAGCAATGCTAATTTAGCTGTCGGTAAGGGTAATATTCTGACTACCACTGTACAGAATGTACACCACTGTAAAAAGAGGCATTTTTTCCCCATTGACCACAACTGTAAGAGGGATATTTTCCAAATGACCCCAAGACCTGAAAAATATTTCAAGAGTTCCTCTGGGGTAAAAAAAAGTTGAGAAAGGCCATGCTATATCAGTGTTTCTCAACCATTTTTCAGCCAAGGCACCCTTCAACGTTATGGACAGTCTTGAGGCACCCCATTCTAAAATGTAAAAAAACGATTCCAATAGCTTTACCTAATGCAACAACACCCACACACTTAGGACACCCAATGTAAGAAGCAATTTATTCTTCCAAAGCAAATACACTTTTGCACACTGGTACCGATTAGTATTCCAATGTTTCTCTTCCCTCTCAGCTTCTCTCCATCACTCAGCTAATGTAACCCCCATGCTGACAGAGAGGGGCGGGGGAGGGTCACACAAGGATGCTGTGTAGGTGAAGGACATCCTCCTTACCAACTGATGACATCATTGGTTGTTAGGATGCCCGTGGCTAGAAGGTCATACTGACCCTCGGGCCGCAGTTTGGAGACCACTGATCTAAGCCATGGTGCAGGAGTCTTTACAGAAACTTGTCAAATCAGAATCTGCCAGTGACTACTTGCTGTTAAAAGATTTATATTCCAGGGTGGCCCACGGACTATGAAATGTGTACAGCCAGTGACATTGGGAATTCAAAACCCACCTACTTGTTCAGAGACACCAATTCATCAAGCAGCGAGACATGGACAATGAGAGCAGCAAAGCTTTTATAATATAAACCAACAATGGAGCCTACTCATCCTTGAAAAACTTCCTATAAAGAAAACTGAACTTGTTGGCGTTATGAACAGTTCTAGGTTTCAGGGTTTTTCCCCCGGGTCAAACGGTTTGGAACTTGAATCTATCTAAAAACGCTTTTGGATAAATAAACAGTTCAACCCCAGCAGGCCTCAAGGAAGAGAGTTAGGAGGTATATGCAAAAGTTCAGGTTAAGCCAGCCATACATGGATCGAAATTTGGGTGGTTCAGCAAGGAACAGCCAAATGTCAATCCATGTACGGGCACCCTGGTTGTACACAAGTCGATCAGCCGGGGACACTAATTATTGTGTTCTGCTGAAAAGGATGGCTCCCCACCGGCAGAAAACAATAGCACCGTGGGAGGGATTCCCCAGTGAACACTGAGTGTGTTGATGGGGAAATTAAGCAATTTTCTTTCCTTCTGCCTAGGTTCACACGGCTGCGGGGTTGAAAAATTGTACAAGTTCAGCTGAACTCGCACAATTTCATTCCTGCATGTCAGTCTGACTTCGGGGGCGATTTCAGAGACATCTGTGCGGGTTCCTGCACAGATGTCTATTGAAAGTGCACCTGAAGTCGGCAAAAGTAGTACAGAAACTATTTTTGGGAATCAGTGCGGCGTCGCACTGATTCAGACGGTGCCATTGCCGGATATAGCCGCCGATTTGGCATGCGATTTGACAAGTCAAATTGCATAAATGTGAACCTAGGCTCCATCCATGGTGGAAGAAAAGGAAATTGCATAATCTATGGCCTGCATTAGACCACTGAACAGCCTAGACAATAGGATTTTCTTTTTTAAACCTAGACACGGTAATCGGTTTTGTACACAAGTAATCCCTCACTTTTGGCTCAATTTAGTGTTGGTACATACAGTATTTGTTGCATTTTATAGGATTTATTATGACTCATTTAAAAACGCTTGTATTATAGATTTTATGTATAAAATTTATGCTTGGAGCCTTGGATACCCTTTGGAGGCGACATCCTCCAAGCCAGAGGTGCTGCAACTACAGGTGCTCTGTACACAATCCAGAGGCACCACTATCACAGATGCCGACACACTGCAGGAGGCTGGGTGACCAGTAGGGGCAGTGTGTGGAGACAACCACAGATGGGTGGAAGGAATTGCTGAGCTCCACAAATGATTGGCTGGATATGGAGCCGGTTGGGGGTGGGTCCCCCACCAAACTCTGGGAGACAGCAGAGACATGAAAAAATGGCATTCTACAAAGCAATACTATTATGGTGGGGTATTATACAATTATATATTACACAATTCATGTTATCACGTGGTATATTTTATAGCCAATAGGTTACGCGGTACTTATGCCTAACATAGTGGAGCCCCATATTCTCGAATGCATATCACGTGTTGGATTTGATTATGTAATACAGGTTGTTCATTTTATTGTTGCTCTCAGATATTCACTGAAAAGTGGTTAAGTTAAATTGTTGAGATAGAAGGAAAAGCAAGAAGATATATTATGCTATTCTGGGCTTTAACATTGTAAGTGCATTCATTTATTACCGTATAATTATATGTCAATTGAAGGAAGGTGGTCACTATTAGTATGAACAAAGAGGGATGAAGAGCGTATGTATGGTCCCCCAATATTGGTGAGCTGGCTCTGATGAAGAGGCGATTCCTCAAAATGCGTTAGCAAAAATATTAGAGGTTGGTCTTCAAATGAAGCACTAATTGTTGGATGTGTGCATTTATTGGTCGAGTAGATGTTGCTTATCGAAATTTTGAAGTGTGTCTTTATATAAGTTTTGCGAGTACAATATATTTAATATATAACGATTAAAAGGTTTTTTGGAGGATCCTACACTATGCCAGTTTATCGGAAGCAGCATTTATAATTTTAAACAAGCCACAAGCAAGTAGAGCTGCACGATTCTGACCAAAATGAGAATCACATTTTTTTTGCTTATAATAAAGATCACGATTCTCTCAGCGTAACATCATCTTTCACATTATACAAAAAAATGGGGCTAACTTTACTGTTTTGTTTTTTTATATATTCATTAAAGTGTAGGAAAAAAGGCAAGAAGCGCCAATCTAAGTGCTTTCTTGCCTTTTTTCCTACATTATCTTTCAGAGTTGTTTGCTTCCACTCTCAAGTGAGCTGCCGCTGGTGCACAGTATCAGATTCCTTTGAACTATACATTTCATTGACCATTATCTTTACTCTCTGGACGTTTGTGGCAGAGTCTACATATATTTTTGATTTTGCATATCCGGGGTTATTAGTCACACTGCCCGTCTTATCCCGGACTTGTTTTATGTTTATGTGTATCATGTCCATTCATGTTTGATGTGTGTTCTTGCGCCATTTATCTTTTTTGTTTATTATTCATTAAAGTGTATTTTTTCCATAAAATTGCATTTGAAAGACCGCTGCACAAATACAGTGTGACATAAAATATTCCAACAACCGCCATTTTATTCTCTAGGGTCTCTGCTTAAATAATTATATATATATATATATATATATATATATATATATATATATATATATATATATATATATATATATATATATATATATATATATATATATATATAAAAGCCCCTTGCCGCCGAGTGTACGCAGATACGCGGCCTCGGCTTTCGGGGGTTATACCGGGATGATGCCCGCAGCTGCAGGCATCCGTTTTTCAGAGCGGGCGATCGCCTATCCAGGGAGAAAAACCGCGTGGCTAAAAGCCGCTCGGTTGTTATCCCGGAGGAGCGGGAGGGGACATTCCCCCCCTCCCGCCGCCTTCCGCCGCTCTTACAGGGCTTCCCGACCCACCGGGAGTCCCGATCATTGATCCGCCTCTTCCGGAGGCTAAAGAGAGACTGGCACGAAGCTGGAAACGGCTTTGTGCCAGTCTTCTCTCTGTAACTCACTTCCTGTTTACTCGGCTGCCAATGGCGCCGGTTTTTAAAAAATATACAGTATTCAGAAATCGCCGAAAACGGCGATCTAAATACTCTGAAGTGCAAAGGAGGGATTGGAGGTCTTTTAGACCCCCGACCCCTCCATAAAGAGTACGTCACCACCTATTACTGTGACAAGGGATGTTTACATTCCTTGTGACAGCAATAAAAGTAATCAAACATTTTTTTTTTTTTAAAAACAAATGTAAAAAAATAAAAATAAATGAAATTAAAAAAAAAAATGTAAAGTGCCCCTGTCCCCATGAGCTCGCGCGGGATAGAAAACGCATACGGAAGTCGCGCCCGCATATGTAAACTGTGTTCAAATCACACATGTGAGGTATCGACACGATCGTCAGAGCGAGAGCAATAATTCTAGCACTAGACCTCCTCTGTAACTCTAACCTGGTAACAGTTATCTTTTTTTTAAAAAGGCGCCTATGGAGATTTTTAGGTACCGTAGTTTGTCGCCATTCCACGAGTGTGCGCAATTTTAAAGCGTGACATGTTTGCTATCTTTTTACTTGGCGTAACATCACATCATTTTTCACATTATACAAAAAAATTGGGCTAACTTTACAGTTTTTTTTTTATTCGTGTTCATGAAAGTGTCTTTTCCCCCCCAAAAAGTTGCGTTTAAAAGACCGCTGCACAAATACCGTGTGACATAAAATATTGCAACAATCACCATTTTATTCTCTAGATTCTCTGCTAAAAAAACATACATAATGTTTGGGGGATTCTAAGTAATTTTGCGATCTCGATTCTTTAACAGCTGTCAGCAGAGAACTCTCTGTACTGAATAGGGAAAATGCTGTTTTAAGATCGCAAGGGGGGGTAGCATTGCAATCTCAATTCTTTAACGATTAATCATGCAGCTCTACTTGCAAGCTTTAATACATTTCAAGCAGAATTGAATCAAGTCTGTTGAAGCCTGCTAGCAGCTTGTTTAAAGTGACAGTCAGCACTCTCACCATGATCTATGTCCCCAAACTAAAGCTGACGGTTACTGTAATGGTTTCAGAAAACCCACTTAAAGCCGTTAGCGTGAGAGCATCAAGAAGTGCTTATCAGAGGTTATGTACTTACCTCAGCATCCTGCTCTCTGCCAAAGAACATGTCTGAGGAGATGGCTTTGGCGCTGGCGAACTTTGTGCGTGCTTCGTTGGATTCTGGAGATGGGGTGGGCTCTAGTTTTCTCCTGTTTGCAGGCCTGAGTGTGAAGAATACAATACATGAGAGCTCATCAATAACACACTTTATAAGAAAGGTATATATGCTCACAATCTATTGCTCTGGTCATTACAGAGGCCAAGAATCACTTCTGATTTTTATGCTTTCAGGTTCCCTCAAAGCCACTAGAAAATCAAGGTAGTCTACCAGTAACACTTTAGATCGTTTCATGGTGCAAAAAGAAACTATTGAAGGTAGACTGCATTTATGGGTTTGTTAATTGTTGCCAACGAAAAGTGGCAGAAAGTGGTTTATATTACCATTTGTATGCAGAGTGATGAAGGGTGTGAATCCAAGCAGACAGCAGAAGGTGCCTACAGGCCCTTCATGGTCACGGGAAGTCATACACCTGTCGGGTTATACTGCCACCTCAAGGAGGATTGGACACTAGCAAAGGAAAAAATTTGCAAGCCAGCCCAGGAAAACCCCTCCTGCTGCCAGCAGTTTTTTTGCTAATTTCATAGAAGGATGGGTGTCTTTTCTTTAGCTCTGCTGAGAAAGGTCAAGCCACTTGTGGTGCTTTCCAGACATCGGGTACTGGTAAAAGTCAGACATGCAGCGCTTTCCAGGTCTGGAGCTGTGTCATTGCCTCAGTGCCTGCCCCGACTCTAAAGGCTCACTTCATAAGTAGGCTATTTGGACCACGGAGCACCTTCAAATGTATCACTTTCCAGCAGTTTCACCACAGAAGGGTTTTAAAGCTGAGGAACTGGGCACAAGTGTCAACAGCTGGGTGGAGTGTTACGTGCACTCAGTGATCCCTTTCTTGCTATCCAGTGTTGAGGAAGCATCTTCCATTGCTACTTTTTATACAAGAGCCTTGATTCCCAGCCCTACTGCCCCCCTACAGTGACCTGGTCACTTTTGGCCAGCCGAACCCTACACCTGTTTCCAAGCAGTTGGGTTTGAGAGTTCTGGAGGCTTTGCCCTGTACCCTGAGCTACATTGCTTTTCGCCTTGCGGTGCAATGTCTGATTCTAGACACGGGGGGGGGCAGTTCTGCTGTATGGGGTGTCTCCACCTCAAGCTGCACTCAAATGACTCTGGTACTGTATGCTTACTAACATGTTCAGGCATTTGCAGCCTGGAATTTTTCCCTCTGCTATTCTATCCCATCTTTGGAGTCTTCCCTAGCTCTATCAGGCATGACCACCTCCTCTGCTCTGTCTAGGGAGGATTTCACAGCCATCAAGTATTTTAAATGTCATAATAGATGCTTGCCGACTCTGGCCGCAGAAACCACAATAGCCCTCTAGCTCCTTCTCCTGCAGATTCACATCTAAGCCAATCCTCCAGTATAACCAGACAGTATACAACCTCCTGTGTTCTTCAATGGATGAGAAATTGCATCTTAGCATTCCTTAGGTGTGGTGCCTGCATTAGTTTCTTTTTTTTTTTTTTTTTCAGGCTTTCCTTTATTTCCACCTGGTGAGCCTTCCAGTAACACATTTCCCGAGACAACGCTCACTCATTGTATTGTATCCATAGAGCATTCTCACCCCAAGAAAAAAAAAATCATAACAAATGGGGGTGGGAATTGTAATACACAGATAACTGGGAAGGTAGCAACTAATAAGAGTGCAGCAGAGGCAGAAAGTGCAAACGTTATCAGCTCACTAGATTTCTGGCAGGATCAACAGATTTTTCTTTGCATTTATTTAACAGATAAAATAACAACATTAAAATGTAATTCTTATAACAATTTGTGATAGTTAAACAAACCTAAATGTAAAGGGAGGCCTTACTGACCAATAGAAAAAAAATCAGGAGAGGGGCGGGGTTAAATGTTCTTCAGTAACAGACGCTGTTCAAAGACCTTTAGGGGTCTGCTGAACATGTGTGACTGCACCTAAAGCCCAACTTGGGGAACCTTGAAAATTGCAAAAGTGGATTTACTTACCTGATCCTCCATGCTGCTAGAACAGTCCTTGCAGTTTCTTCTCCGATGATCCAGTGGTCTAAGGTCCCAACATCATCAAGACTAATGTAGGGTAAGTAGCCCTTCATTAAATGTGATGATACAGAGGGACAGTCCACCACCGGAATGTGGGAAACTGAGGATTAGGCAAGTAAAAATGCTTTTTACTCTCCCCTAGACTAAATTAGCAATTAATCATTGCAGCGTGGGTGCAGCCTCTGAGTTGGGCTATAAGCTGAAGGTGAACACAAATTTAAAAACAGGAAAAAAAAAAAAAAGCACAAAATACTTCTCTGATAACATACTGAAAAAACTCACCGGTCTCGTGCTGGCTGAATACTGGAGATAGTCACCTCTCGCTCCTCCTCACCCTTATCTGCAGACCCCCAGGTAGAGTTTTCAGTTTCCCATCTTGAGCTAAATCCTTCAGCTAGCGAGAATGGGTTGTCTTTATATCTAATAATAAAAAATAAATAAAAACCCACAATAAAACAAACACACATTACAAAATGTAGTTAAATCAGGAACACTTAAAAATTAGGAACATATCTACTATGCTGGAAACAAAGGAATGCAGTGCTACTACCCCACAAGCAATCCAAATTATCTCTGAAGCCGGTGTTCTGGCAAAACGGCTGCTGAAACCTCACAAATAATCAGTCTAAAAGGAAAGCCGGCACAATAGCATATATAACTGAGCAGCATGATGAGTTTTTATTAATGCAGAGTAATACAGGCGCAAACTGGTCAACATGTTTCGGCCATCCTGGCTTTATTCATGACTGTCTTGAACAAGGCCAGGATAGCCGAAACATGTTGACCAGTTTGCAGCTGTATTACTCTGCATTAGAGCTGCACGATTCTGGGCAAAATGAGAATCACGATTCTGGGCAAAATGAGAATCACGATTTTTTTGCTTAGAATAAAGATCACGATTCATGGGGTGTAATATCATCTTTGACATTATACAAAAAAAAAAAAAAAAAAAAAAAAAAAAAAAAAGGGGCTGACTTTACTGTTTAGTTGTTTTTTAATTCATTAAAGTGTATTTAAAAAAAAAAAAAAAAAACTGCATTTGAAAGACCGCTGCGCAAATACAGTGTGACATAAAATACTGCAACAACCACCATTTTATTCTCTAGGGTCTCTGCTAAAAAAATATATATTATATATCTGGGGGGTTCCAAGTAATTTTCTAGCAAAAAATAATGATTTTAACTTGAAACCAACAAATGTCAGAAAAAGGTTTAGTCTTTAAGTGGTTAAACTTCCCTCTTTTACACACCGAAGTCCATTCCTTTGATCTAAAGGACAACACGTTACAATGTGTCACTGATAAATGTTGTGATACTCAGCAAACTGCCTGTTTCTTTTTTGGGTTTTTTTGACAGCTGTCGGCTAGAAAGAAATCTGGAAAATGCTTTGTCAAGATCGCAAGGGGGAAAAGATCACGATAACGATTCTTAATGATTAATTGTGCAGCTCTACTCGGCATCAATGAAAACTCATCAAGCTGCTAAAGTATGCCATTGTGCCAGCTTTCCTCTTGGACATATCTACTTGGCCCCCTTTTAAAAAGAAGGAGATACACATATTACAAGGTTCATGAATACACTATACCTGCCATAGAATTGCACTATATTACAACTGAAGATGGATAGCTACCACAATAACATAAAAGGAAAGGGATGGTCGGCACTCAGGATGACATCCAAAATAGTATTTTTTTATTACATGCATGTACAAAGCTGTAAAACAGCCTACGTGTTTCGGACATTAGTCCTTAGTCATGGCTGATAAAAAAAACTAAATAAGTAACACTTAAATAGTATATACAAAAGATCACAGGTGAATTAAACATGCAAAAAAGAGAAAACCCGTCATGACTCCGTGCAATGGAACACATCACAAAAAACTTCATCCTTATGAAACAAAGGCGATACATGTATTACAATGTCCATGAATACACTATTCCTGCTATAGAATTGCACTATATTATAACTGAAGATAGATAGCTACCACAATAACATACTTTGGCGGTCCAGAGGTGAAGCTGGAGTCTTCCAACAGGTCAAGCTGAGATCGTGACGATTTAGTTGCAACAGGCGTCTCCTGTTCGATCACATGCATCTCTGAGAGAACCGAATGCGAAATAGAACTGTGCAGAGGTAATGGCATTGTAATAAGCATTCTGCCAAGCAAATCACTAATACATTCTTAAAAGGTTAGGTCTGCTTTCAAATGGATAAATGTAAAATTAAAACATTCCCATCCTCATCAAAAGCTCATACACATTTAAAAGGCCTCAGGTTTAGACAACCATTACTGTGTTCTTCACAAGGCCAGATACTATTTGCAAGTTCCCACTGTGCTTCCTTCAGACCATACTGCTCCATGCACTAGGCATAGAGTATATAGCTGCCATTTCCAGAAATACCCCATGATGCACGAAATCTGGAGCTTTCATGGTAGAGCAGAAAGTGCAGCAGTGAAAGGGTGCAAACATTTCCCGGCTCTGAGAGGCCACCTCAAAAGAACTTCAAGCATGGGTGCTCCCCCTATGTATATGGGGTTTAAAAAGTCAAGCCAGCTGTAAAGCAGATCAGATCAGTTCCACAACAAAGCCAGTAAAGTGAAGAACAAAGCTGTGAGTTTGTTTATATAACCTTTGGGGGAAGCTCCACTTTAACCTAGACTTAAATCGAGGGGGAGGCTACTTCAATAAGCAGACCTTGCTATAGGAGTTTACAGTGATTGATACACATAGTTGTGCTCATAAGTTTACATACCCTGGCAGAATTTATGATTTCTTGGCCATTTTTCAGAGAATATGAGTTCTAACACAAACTTTTTCCACTCATGGTTAGTGTTTGGCTGAAGCCATTTATTATCAATCAACTGTGTTTACTCTTTTTAAATCATAATGGCAACAGAAACTACCCAAATGACCCTGAATAAAAGTTTACATACCCTGGTGATTTGGGCCTGATAAACATGCACACAAGTTGACACAAAAGGGGTATGAATGGCTATTAACCACATGCCGACCAGAGCACGACGATATACGTCAGCACAATGGCACGGCTGGGCAAATGGATGTACAGGTATGTCCCCTTTAAGATGCGGCATTGTGGGCGCACGCGCCGCATGCTCCGTGACCGCGGGTCCCGCGGACTCGATGTCCGCGATCGTGTCATGGAGCAGAAGAACAGGGAGATGCCTATGTAAACAAGGCATTTCCCCGTTCTGCCTAGTGACATGACAGAGATCACTGCTCCCTGTGATCGGGAGCAGTGATCACTGTCATGTCAGTGGTAGCCCATCCCCCCTACAGTTAGAATAACTCCCTAGGACACGCTTAACCTATTCCCTGCCAGTGTCATTTACACAATAATCAGTGCATTTTTATAGCACTAATCACTGTATAAATGCCAATGGTTCCAAAATAGTGTCAAAAGTGTCCGCCATAATGTCGCAGTCACGATAAAAATCGCAGATCACCGCCAATAAAAGTGCCATAAAACTATCCCATTTCGTAGACGATATAACTTTTGCGCAAACCAATCAATATACGCTTATTGCGATTTTTTTTTTACCAAAAATATGTAGAATACATATCGGCCTAAACGGAGGAAAAAAATTATTTTTTTATATATTTTTGGGGGATATTTATTAGAGCAAAAAATAAAAAAATATTGCTTTTTTTTTTAAAATCGTCGCTCTTTCTTTGTTTATAGTGCAAAAAAATAAAAACCTGCAGTGGTGATCAAATACCACCAAAAGAAAGCTCTATTTGTGGGGAAAAAAAAAAGGACATCAATTTTGTTTGTGTGCAACGTCGCACGATTGTGCAATTATCAGTTAAAACGACGCAGTGCCGAATCGAAAAAGTGCTCTGGTCAGGAAGGGGGTAAATACTCCCGGGGCTGAAGTGGTTAAAAATACAAAAAAAAAAAAAAAAAAAAAAAAAAAAAGGGGTATACAACCACTTTACCAACAGGTAAGCCTATAATAAGGCTTACCTGTAGGTAAAATGAATATCTCCTAAACCTGTACGGTTTAGGAGATATTCACTTTGCATTCATCCACTGACTTTAGAGGCGAATGCACTGTGAAGGTCCAGCTGAAGTTCTGGCAGACGCCGCTGGACCTTGCCAGAAAGAAGTCTCCTGCTCCCACTCCGCACCGGAGCCGCGAACCCCGGAAGACACTCGGCATTGAACGGGATCAGCTGCAGACGCCTCGTTCTAAAGGTAAGTATTTCATGAGCTAGTATGCAGTGCATATTAGCTCATTATGCCTTTTGCCTTACAGGTTTTAAAAAATAAACATTAATACTAATACTTTGTTGAAGCACCTTTTGAATATATTACAGCACTCTGTCTTTTTGGGTATGAGTATCACCATGTCACATCTTAACTTGGCAATATTTGCCCACTCTTCTTTGCAAAAACACTTGCGAGGGCATCTCCTGTGCACAGCCCTCTTCAGATCACCCTGCAGATTTTCAATGGGATTCAGGTCTGGTCTCTGGCTGGGCCATTCCAAAACTTGAATCTTCTTCTGGTGAAGCCATTCCTTTGTTGATTTGGATGTATGCTTTGGGTCGTTCTAATGCTGAAAGGTGAAGTTCCCCTTCATGTTCAGCTTTCTAGCAGAATCCTGAAGGTTTTGTGCCAATATTGACTGGTATTTGGAACTGTTCAGAATTCCTTCTACCTTGACTAAGGCCCCTGTTCCAGCTTAAGAAAAACAGCCCAAAAGCATGATGCTGGCACCACCATGCTTCATGGTGGGTATGGTGTTCTTTTGGTGATGTGCAGTGTTTTTGCTCAAAACATATATATCTTTTGTAATTATAGCCAAAAAAGTTCAACCTTGGTTTCATCAGACCAGAACATAAAAATTTTCCCACATGCTTTTGGGAGACTTCAGATGTGTTTTTGCAAAATTTAGCCGGGATGGGATGAATACGGCATAGGAAGAATACGTGAGAGATTGTTGTCACATGTACCACACAGCCAGTACTTGCCAGATATTCCTGCAGCTCCTTTAATGTTGCTGTAGGCTTCTTGGCAGCCTCCCTGACGAGTTTTCTTCTGGTCTTTTCATAAATTTTGGAGGGACGTCGAGTTCTTTGTAATATCACTGTTGTGCCATATTTTTTCCACTTGATGATGACTGTCTTGACACTGTGTTCTATGGTATATCTAATGCCTTGGAAATTCTTTTGTACCCTTCTCCTGACCGATACCTCTTAACAATGAGATTCCTCTGATGCTGTGGAAGCTCTCTGCGGAACAATGTCTTTTGCTGTAGGATGTGACTAAGAAAAAGTCAGGAAAGACCTACTAGAACAGCTGAACTTTTTGGGGGGTTAATCAGAAGCAGAGCACTCTTAATGATGGCAGGTGTGTACTGGCTCCTATTTAACAGGAGTTTGAATGTGATTGCTTAACTCTGAACACAGCTACATCCCCAGTTATAAGAGGGTGTGCACACTTATGCAACCACATTATTTTATTTTTACTTCCCCTCCCTAAACGATTTCAGTTTGTTTTTCAACTGAGTTGTACAGTTTAAAAGGTCACATTAAAAAGTGGAAAAAGTTCTGAAATGATTTATCTTTGTCTCATTTTTTTTTACATCACAGAAACCTGACATTTTAACAGGGGTGTGTAGACTTTTTTATATCCACTGTATGTAAACTTTTGATCGGGGTCATTTGGGTAGTTTCTGTTCTCATTAGGATTTAAAGAGTAAACACAGCTGATAGATAATAAATGGCTTCAGCCAAACACTAACCACGAGTGAAAGAAAAGTTTTTGTGCCATCATTTATATTCTCTGAAAAACGGCCAAGAAATCATGAAGTCTGCCAGGGTATGTAAACTTATGAGCATAAAACTGTATTACATACCTCCTGGGAGCCAAGCCCATGCCCAGCCGCTCTGCCTGCTCACGTTTCTTCCCTTCCAGGTTCTGTAGCTTTTTCTCCTCTTTCTTCCTATCTATCTGAAGCTCCTGGTAAGCCAGTCTCATGGAAGAAACACTAAAAGGAAAAAAAAAAAAAAAAATAGGTTTGAACAATTTTGCATACATGAAATTATGCCCCATTCAATTTAGCACTGTCAGAAACAAGTGTTACCGTGCAATGAGAAGCTTCCTCATATGCAAAAAAAAGGCAAAAAAAAAAAAAAAAAATCAGCATTACCAGAGACTAGTCCCAGTGAAAACCTCATATCAAAACAATTGGATAATCCAGAGATGAGGGCAGTTATGTGCACATCTCCACTTGTTTCATAAAAGGCAAGTTTGATCGTATCTCCTGAACCTACCCACTGGTCACTGAGGCCAGTCATCAAATAGAGAGGACCAAGGATGGCCGAGGCAAACTCAAGTCTTACAGGAAAAGTTGACACTTTCCCATCATCCCCCTCCAGGACTTCTCCCAAGCCTCGCCCATCCTACCCCAATCCCAATCTGTCTCCAAATGTATCCACCTTTACGCGATCCCTGAAAACTTTCCTCTTCAGAGAAGCCTATCCTGCCTCCATCTAACAACTGCACTATTTTCTCCATTAGCTCATCCCCCACAGCTATTACCCTTTTGTATAACTTGACCCTCCCTCCTAGACTGTAAGCTCTAACGAGCAGGGCCCTCTGATTCCCCCTGTATTGAATTGTATTGTAATTGTACTGTCTGCCCTAATGTTGTAAAGCGCTGCGCAAACTGTCGGCGCTATATAAATCCTGTATTATAATAATAATAATAATAAATCATTTCAGTTGCCTACATCACTGAATTAGTCCTTTGCTTTGACATGTTTTCTCCAAGGAAGACAACCACTTTTACATTTAATGTAGGCGCTTTCCTTAAACCAAACCTTTAAATGTAATTGTACACATTTAGGATACAGTACATCTCCATTATATTACTCTTTATTACTTCCATTCCACTAAACGCAGTTAATGGGGTAATGCAGGAAGAGAGGAAAGCAGGGCTGCCAGCAGGGCAAAAACATTGGAGGTTTATTTTTTTTTTTACCTTAATGCATGCGCTGCATGGAAGATGGGCTTAAAGCGATAATAAACCCAAAACCAAAAGTGTAATATACTGCAGCTTTCCAATTCTTAGATGTGGTGGGTGCATTGGTTTTCTTTTTTATGCCCCGCCCCCTCCCCTCTGTTTTCACCCAGTGATTTGGCCAGTAACACACTTCCTGTATTAGATTGTCCCCAACTCTGGATGAAAGGGGAATTGTCAGTCTGGGGGGAGGAAAGTGTTAGATGTACTAGCAGATTAAAGCCAGCCATAGACTGTTTGAATCTCGGCCGGTTCAGCAGAAACCGAACCATGATTCGAACCATGTATGGGCAGGCTGAATGTACCCAAGCTGATCGATCAACTTTGGTACAACCAGCCTGTTGCATTTTACATGCGATTATGGCTAAGCCGCTAGCAATAATCAATAAGGTTGATTTACTAAATGCAAACAGCCTGTGCACTTTGCAAAGTGCAGTTGCTCCAGAGCTTAGTAAATGAGGTAAAGCCTCATTTTGCAAAGAATACCCAATTACATGCAAGGAAAATAATAATCAGCATTTTTACTTGCACACGATTGGATGATGGAAGTCAGCAGAGCTTCTGCTCATTCACCAAGCTCTGGAGCAACTGCACTTTGCAAAGTGCACAGTCTGTTTGCCTTTAATAAATCAACCTGTGTTCTCCTGGCGGGGACGGCTTCCCTCACTGGGAGAACACAATGGCTCCACGGCAGGGATTACCCCATCAACACTGACTGTGCTGATGGGGGAAATTTAGCAATTTTCTTGTCTGCAACCCGTGGTTGCAGGAAGGATAAATCGCTTTGTCTATGGCCAGCCTTAGAAACACTAACAAATTTGAGCCAAACCCTGGCTCACACAAGTAGTAACAGCTAGTTTTGTTCCTTTGGGGATAAAAATTTTACCTAAATAAAAGTGGATCATTATAAGCACCCCTGTCAGTGGTAAATTGTTTGTCTCAACGCTCTAAGCTGCTACATTTGCAGGAGAGCTTGTTCTTTTGAAAAAAAAAAAAAAAAGAAGAGTTATGCCCTGTACACACGGTCGGATTTTCTGACGAAAAATGTGTGATAGGACCTTGTTGTCGGAAATTCCTACCCTGTGTGGGCTCCATCACACATTTTCCATCGGAATTTCCGACACACAAAGTTTAAGAGCAGGCTATAAAATTTTCCGACAACAAAATCCGTTGTCGGAATTTCCGATCGTGTGTACACAAATCCGACGCACAAAGTGCCATGCATGCTCAGAATAAATTAAGAGATGAAAGCTATTGGCTACTGCCCCGTTTATAGTCCCGACGTACGTGTTTTACGTCACCGCATTCAGATCGATCGGATTTTCCGACAACTTTTTGTGACCGTGTATATGCAAGACAAGTTTGAGCCAACATCCGTCGGAAAAAATCCATGGACTTTGTTGTCGAATGTCCGATCAATGTCCGACCGTGTGTACGGGGCATTAGACAGATCATCAGATCACAAAAAAAAAAAAAAACCCCACACAAAATTCAGCCATTACTTTTAAGAATTGGTAAGCTGCCTTTGAGTTTAAAGCTGCTTTAATTGCCTAAATGAGCCCTTAAGCATGTTAACTGCTTCTGTTAAATCTAGTGTTCTCTAATTGCACCAGGATAACAATAAATGCACAATTTGGTAAATCAAATACTTACAGGGACTCTTCTGCTTCCTTCCTCATTTCAGCCACCTGCTGCTCTCTCATCTTTTCTGCCACCTGTGCCTGTCGCTCGATCTCACTGAAGCTCTGGCTGCTCACCTTCTGCGCACCAAGACCTTTCTTTGCCCCCAGCTGCAAGACAGAAAAGTTGACTGGGCTACTGTCACTACTTGCTGCAGTGTTGCTATAAAATTAACTTATATGCAAAATATACTCACTCCTTTCTTTGTCGCAGCAGGTTTCTTCTTTCCAATGAGAGATGGCTTCATCTCTAGAAAATAAAAAAAGATTTGCAGACATAGGAAAGGACTATAGCGCACATGCACCAAGGGATTAGTAAGGTGGCAGAGCCCCATAGCACAGCAAGGTGCCCTGTGCCAGAGAATTTGAATTAGTTCACCAGATACTTTAAAAGGCAGAGTATACCGAGAGCAAGCCAATGAACATAGTCTTTGCTTCATTTGAATACAATGGCTAACTCTGTAGCAGCAATAGTCACTAAAGTGATAAAAAGACCAGTAAACCTAAAGCCTGCAACATACTTTAAGTTTTTTACCACTGAGTTGAATAATCAAAAAAAAAAAAAAAAAAAAAAAAAAAAAAAGGGGAGGTTGCTGTACAAACACAAGCGATGTTAGTGCAGCAATCTCCCCCGCTGTGCTATTGCGTTCTGGTAGGGAGACCCCCCCCCACCCACAAAAACTGGTCAGCGCTTGTAGCTATTGGGATGGTTTTCCAGCATGCTTGTTTGACAGAAGCTGGGTATATATACCTGCCTTTACACGCACTTTAATCCCATCCCAGTATTAGTCTGTGGGGCTCAATATTGAGTTGGCCCACCCTTTGCAGCTATAAACTATTCCAACTCAATTTTTAAACCCTACAGACTAAGACTGAGATACCATTAAAGTTCATTATCATGGCAGGGGGAAAGGGGAAAAAGAAAAAAAGAAAAAAGGAAGACCTTCTTCTGCAAGCATGAGCTGCAGGCACCTAGGGATGCACACACCTGAAACAGTCTTCAATAGTCCTGCCATTATGGTTGAACAACAAGCTAATCTAACAGGCAACCTTACTTCTGAGTAAGGTTTAAGCCTGCCACTACCTCTCGCCCTTAAAGCGGTGTTCCGCCCAGAAAAGAAAAGAAAAAAAAAAAAAAAAAAAAACAAAAACAATTAAAAGCCAGCAGCTACACATACTGCAGCTGCTGGCTTTTAACAATAGGACACTTACCTGTCCTGGAGTCCCGTGATGTCGGCACCACAGCTGATGTTTCCATCAGCTGTCAGGTGCTGCTGCCGCCATTGCGGCTAAGGCTACCTGGCAGTGTAGCCTTACGGCTTCACGCCCGGAACCCTACTGTGCATGCGTGAGGCCCCGCTCCTCTCTCCTGCTGGCCCAGCGACAGGGAGGGAGCCCCACGGTGATGTCATGGGCCGCGGCCCGAACTCCCAGAAGTGTGAACCGGATACCTGTCAAAGACAGGTATCCTCTCCCCCCTGAAAAGGTGCCAATTGTGGCACCAGAGGGGGAGAGGAGACAAATGAGTGGAAGTTCCACTTTTGGTTAGAACTCCGCTTTAACCTACTTTACTACTGGCCCATTACTATAACAGTCTGCCTTACCGGCCAACAGGAATGTGCAGTAGGTAGGAAGGGGCAGGCAAGGTTCGAATCGTCACCATAAAAACTGAAGCTTTGCCAGTTAGAATAACCAGCGTTTTGAAGGCTGCTGCAGGTATGAGAAGTCACCTCTAGGTTCCATGTACGATTCCGGCAGTCTTTTTCTTAGGACAGAACCTCTAAGTCATTATTACACTGGACTGCACTGCAGGAAGCACCAATAACTATTGCAGCTACAAGAGACTCCTTAATTGAGAAGACGTTCTAGACTTCGGCATCTCTGGTATGAAAAGAACGCAAAAAGGCATGCCAAGCACACAGCAGCCAGAGCGAGCCAGTCACCATCTGGTCACCTGTGCTGGGGTTCGGCTCCTGAGCACTGAGGCACATGGCCAGGTCTGAGGAGAGAGGAACATATGGGTTTAGCTGTTGCATGAGCTACAGGCATAATATACAGCCTCAGTAGAAGTACAGGATATGGCCATTGTCATACCTGGTCACACACCCTAGGATTTTAATTGGTCAGGTCAACAAGGTTTGCATTATTAGGTGAGCTACGCCTTACCAGTTTTAAGACTGTGGAGTGTCAAACATTTCAGAATTGTTAGTGAAACTATTTTAGTTGGCTGTTAAAGTCCTACTGTGTGACGATCTAAAAGTGATACCTAAAAATATATACACTTTTCTTACTATTGATGGCTTCTACCATGTGTGCACATTTGTAAATAACTGCATATTTGATAGAGAAAAGAAAACAGCATGAAGCAGACAGCAATGGCTTTTAAGTTGTACTGAATAGCACTTAAAAAAAAATGCTACAAATGACAATAATATTGACAGAAAGGTCACTTTAGCATGCCTTAAATACACCTTAAGATGCCTACTTAAAGTTCACGAATCTGGGCCAAAAAGTTGCTATCTTTGGATCAAAGCAATCCCACTATGCACTGTGCAGTGAAAACATCTTTCAACGTCTCCAAGCCTATAGCTAGCACCGGGAAGTATGTCAAGCAGAAACCCGGAGCACAAAGACTAGATCACAGTTGGCCACCAGGACAAAGGGATTCACAGATCGAATAGGAACAGAGGTGTAGCGACATCACTCCATTTAATTCCTCCAGCACTATAGTGGTAAGTTGGTACCTGGGGCGGAGAGGTAAACAATACAGGAGCCCGGAAGCAATGCTCTGCATGACTGACCACAAAAAAATAAATGCACATTTTTCTTTATCAATATGACTACATTATTAAAGATCAACTATGCCTTTAAAGTTTAAATTCACCTTTGTAAAAAATGAACTCACCTATATTTGTAGGTAAAAAAATTGGCATTCACTATTAGACTGTCAGTGGAAGCTATCTGCTCATACCTCGTACGGGCAGGCAGTTACACACTAACAGGAAGCATCAATTACCAGGCAGCGCCCTGGTAATTTATTGAAAACTACAAGCTGACAGCCACAAAGGCTGTTGGTACTTGTAGTTCTTACATTCACAGGGATCTGTGAACAAACTATGGGCCTGGGTGGGCACAGCTGAATTTTTTTTTTTAAATTGCGACAGTGAGTGCGGGGAGAAGATCTCCCGCTTGTTGTTACAACAGGGGATAGGGGGGGTGTGGGGGCTGCTGCAACAGTAACATGTTACACCCTGAATACGAGTGTAACAGATTACGAAAGGTGAACTTTTCCTTCAACCTGAAGATCACAGGACCTAGGATCTATTTATCCATCAAATCCAGCTGCTATCGTTTAAAAAAAAAAAAAAAAGAAAAAGAAAAAGAAGAGTACTTTAAAGCGTAACTTTACGCATAACAACTTGATCAAAATGATGTTCTTTAGCAAGGAACATACATTCCACGCTAATTATACTACCAAAAAAGTCCCAAAAACTATGTCACTTTCTGCAATTAAAATGCATTTTCCAGTCTTGATTTTACATCTTGGCTCAGCTAAAGTGCTCAGGCTCATAGGAGAGAAAGTCAGGGAGATAAGATAAGACACTATCCTGTAAGTTAAAGGCTTTTGTGTCTCCCTGACAGCAGAGTTTGTCCTATCACCTCTGCTGCTTTTCTTATGTTCCCCCCGTAGGACCGTCTGTGTCATTCCTGTTGCTCTGCTCCCCCCCCCAGCAGAAAATCTTAAAGCGGTCAGCAGATAAGCCTTTAAAAAGGACTCACTGATTATCGGCACAGTGCCGAGAATATAAGACAACTGAGCATGTGCAGAGCAGGGTGAGATCATGCAATACTGGATTTTAAAACCGTATAGGAAACTTTTTTTTACATAGCTGTAGCTTCATAAAAGGTCCCAGCATGAAGTAATGCATCAGGACTTAATGTTCTGAAAAAAAATTCCACTTTAAGCTGCATACGACTGTCTTTCCATGATGCAGCACTGGGTACCTGAGCAGCAAATCGCTAGGCCTGAAAACCATCACATGGGTAGGGGAGAGCATGCTAAGCCCTTTGTAAGCTCCAGCCAGATGGATTTGTAGTTCACACTGGGATTTCGATTTTTTGCTTCTGCGGCCAAAGTAGCAAGAGTAAGTACTTTATATGCAGCCAAATTACGGTCCAATGCAAGTTATTGAAAGAGAAGATGTAAAAACAAGGAGTAGGGGTTGTCAGTAGCGGCAAGTAATGCTTTATTTACACGGGACGCGGTTTAACTTCTCAACAATTTACCTTGACAGCTAGAAACTAACATTTACAAACGTCCGTTTAGCCATGTTTATGTCTAGAAGTGTTTTTTTTTTTTTGGTTAAAATTAAAAAAATGTCTGTAAATGAAGACCCTGCCAAATGCGAGTTACCGGGTTTAGTAGCACTTACAGGCTGTTACAGGCATTTGGAGTTTTAAATACCTCTGAACATCCTTCCTGAACGCATTTTTTTGTGTTCCAAAAAATGCTTCTAAACTCAACTACCTAGAAAAGACTATAAAGGACCCTGTGTACATGTACTGATAAGATAACAGAGGAGAGTTCAGGGGCAGCAGAAAAAGACACCCAACTGATCCTAAATGTCTGTTTACCAGCAGTGTACATGAGGCCTAAGATGTCAGTCTTTATTTTGTAACTTGTGGCAGAAAACAAAATAACTCACTATGGGTAATATATACATTATTCAGTTTTACTAAGTAATACACAATATTTTTTGTATGGAACTTTGTCAGTTCAAATAGTTCATGTTACTTATATAGTAACATATCAGCCAAGGAATGCATCCAACATATTACAGTACTGACGAGGAGGCAGAAAGGAAATGGCCATAAGTTGATCTCGGTCTCTCAGAGGACTCGAACATACAGTTTTAAAGTGATATTAAAAGGTTAATTTTTTGGTTTTTTTCTTTTAAATAACATAAATGTCATACTTACTTGCTCTGTGCAATGGCTTTGCACAGAGCAGCCCGTCCCTCCTCTTGGGTCCCTCGCCGGTGCTCCTGACTGCCCCCCCCCGGTTAGTGCCCCCAATAGCAAGCCGTCGCTCCCGAGCCCCACTCTGTGCATCCATAAAAGACAAAGTTGTGTCTCAGCACCGCCCCCGCTCTCTCGTCAGTAGCTCACTGACTGATTGACAGCAGTGGGAACCAATGACTCCCTCTGCAGTCTTAGCCAATGAGGAGAGAGAGAGACCTGGGACAGCCAAGGCTCCCGTGCAGATCACTGGATCAAGAGGGGGCTCATGTGAGTATTAGGGGAGCTGTGGGGGGAGCTGCACATGGAAGTTTTTTTACCTTCATGCATAGGTAAAAAAACGTTCAGCCTTTAAATGAAGAGAACTTCTGTAAAACGTAGGTTTCCATCACTTACCAAGCTGAGGAAATATGTAGGGCAAGCATTCTGACCAAATCTTGAAAAATGCTAACTGCCAGGCTATCATGCCAACCCTCTGAATCTCTGACCCAGAAAAGCAACGCAACCAGTGTAGTCAGAACTGATTCCCAGTTAAACTTAGGGTTTTTTTTTTTTAAAGAGTTTTTTAATCAATGCACGCCGCAGTCAGTTGAGCACAGGGGTTGATTTCCTAAAACTGGAGAGTTCAAATTCTGGTGCGGCTGTGCATGGTAGCCAATCAGCTTCTAACTTCAGCTTGTTCAATTAAGCTGCGACTAAAAACCTGGAAGCCGATTGGTTTTTAGGCAGAGCTGCACCAAATGTTGCACTCTCCAGTATTAGTAAGGCCCCTTTCACCCGGGTTGTCCGATAGGGTCCGCCTGTCAGTTTTTCAGGTGGACCCGATTGAAAACCCGCATTGTCCTCTATGGAGCGGCGGATGTCCGCTGACACCCGTCGCTATCTGATCCTGTCCGCCAAAAACAGGCGGATGGTGGTCCTATTTTCACTTTGTCTGGCAGATTGGATGGAAACGGACAAGTGGTCCATTTCCATCAGATTTCCCCATAGAGGAGCACAGCAGAGTGGACAGGACCAGTCATCTGCATGACGAGCGGAGCATTCATTGACCCCACAGAAACTGGAACCTGCGTTTTTTTTTTTACAACACAATTTTCTTTATTATCACTGCTCCGAAATACCTGGGGAAAAGGCCTTGAATCCTAACCTCCTTCCTCAACAGCCTATTCAGCTAGCTCATAAAGTGATCCTGTTTGAAACCAATAAGATTCAGAACAAGTAAGTTTTAAATGAGACTTACCAACTGTGGCTTTGGGTGACGTGCACAGACTGTCAACACTGGGGCCAGTCTCCACACCTGCAGGCACAGCAATGAGTGTTACACAAGAACTCAGAACAAGTCACAGCACTGCCAAAACTAAATAAAGAGCCAACACTCACCAATCGGCTCACTGCTCACAGAGACACCAACCGGCTGTTTTGCAGCTGATGGACTTGTCACAGCTGCTTCAGTCACTGGTGCTGCCTCCCACGAGGACTAAAATTTTTATAAATAAAATAGTTTCTCAGTGTGAGGATACACAATCCATTCATTCATTAGAAAGCAGTTATAAGACCAAAGGAATGCAATTTTACCTAAAATGAGCTCACCCTCCCCACATGCATATTTACTTCAATCTAATGACCATGGCCTCTGGTGTTTGTTTATATCCTGTGCTGACATTTTCAGTGCGCTGGCCTTTCCTGCACAAAAATTCCCCATAGCAGAGGTCAAAGACGCTAAGGACCCAAGTTTTCTAACAAGGCTAGTTCCCTTTAAAGCAGAACTAAAGTCCCAATAACTTGTCCCTCCCCAGCATCAGCAGCTTGTACCCAGCTTCTACCTGGTGCAGGCTGCGGCCATCTTCATTGGCCAGAGATAGTTGACGTCACTCAGGCACATGCGCAGGAGTTCAGTTATCTTGGCACACAGGCACAGTGCCAGAATGTAAACTGAGCTGTGCTTGCCTGCGAGAAGACAGATAGGTTTATTTTATTGCAGAGATGTTGCATATCACTTCCGCAAAAAAGATCTGGCCTGCTCGTAGTCTTTAAATCTGGGACTATAGTTCAGCTTTAAAGTACTGACTTTTGCTAAAATTACAGAGGCTGGACCCAGAATCCCATTCATTTCCCCGTGCTGTATACAGCCTGAACCTAGGATCCCCACCATTCACCAGCGCTGTTTACAGACTATGCCTAGGACCCAAACTGCTTCCAGGGTGACCAATCTGAAGATTAAAGAAGAATTTCACTTTTACAGACAAAAAAAAATAAAAAAAAATGCACATATTTTTGTAGAAAAAAAAAAAAATTACATTTTTTTTCCCTGCAGGAGCTTAGAAAGCATTGCACTCTTGATCAGTGACAGAGGTGCAATGTTAGACTTCTGCAGACAAGTCCTGCAGCTTTCTGCCCATACCTCCATATTGCCTAGCTGTCTGAAAGTTGCAGGGCTTGTGAATGAACTACAAGAGTGCTCATCAGTGCCCTCATCATTCAATCACACCTACAACCTGTCAGCCATGGTGGCTGACAGTACTTGTAGTTCATTCATTCAGAGGAAACTGTGAATGAATGACACAGCTGTGTGGTGGATCCTCGCATAGCCACACTTTTCAAAAAGCGACAGCTGATGTGGGGAGAAGACCCCCCACCCACACAAAATTTTTTAGGCATGACACTGATTTTAACCACACCTTGATAACGCTTCAGCATTTTAAAGAAAATACACATGTAAAGTATTAAGCTGTCAATTAGATGAAAAAGAGCAGGCACCTGGAGTTCAAGTCAAACTTCAAAACCTGAATGTTGTGCAGGTGCCTCTTGCATCCAGCCAGAAGTTTACCATTTTTCATGTACATATGGGTTTCCTTCATGATAAGACATACCTGGGTCAGTTCAGCAAAGAAGTCAGACTCCTCCTTCTCTGGGGAACTAGCAAGGGTGCAATTCATTCCATCTATCCACAGCTAGAAGAAAAGTCCACAAATATTGTTCACGTTTTTTCCAGGACATGATTATTTGTCTTTGCATTCAAGCAGAACAAGGCCCTTTTTGTAAACAGTGAGTGAAGAGAACAGAATTTTCACTGAACAAGATTTGATATGATACATTTAGTGGCATAAGAACTGCATTTGCAGCCTTTAAATGTAGTAAGCGGTGTACTGACAAATGGCTTCACCGCTCTGTAGCCTAGCTCCCGGTGTTAGGTCCTGAATGTACAGAGGTTCAAGGGTCAAGCAGAGAGATCTGAGTTACCAGTAATAAAACACTGTAATAGGAGGGTAGTACAGAAAAGCAAGCTGACCTAAGTTTTCTTTTCATGTACATACTTGCACTTTGTACTCCAGTAACACAATGTTGTATAATACTATCTTGCATAGGAAATCCCAGTATTGCATAAATCCCTCTGGAAATACTCACATCAGTGCCATGTTTGGACATGGCTGCACTGGCCAATTGCCGGATCTTCTCCCGATACATTTGAGCACTGCGACTGTTGTACTTGGCATTGGTGTCATTAGTGGTACAGCCATGCTGGTGGAAGAAAGCATTCTGCAGCAAGAACACAAGAATTATGTGAACAATCACAAGCTTTAAAGGAACCCAGGTCAAAAATGCAAAGTATAGTAGAAGCGATCATCAGGTAAAACTGTGTGTCATATGCATATACTACATACACGGCTGACAGCGGTCACAACAATTAGTAAAGGAAATAGTTTGGTTAGCTTGGCCCAAATGAACTATATAAAGTGATACCAAACCTGGCGTTATGCTTTAAGTCTTTTCTTTTTTTCTCTTACATTGTAATTTATGATTTTAACCACTTCAATACTGGGCACTTTCACCCCTTCCTGCCCAGGCCAGTTTTCAGTGCTGTCACATTTTAAATGGCAATTGCTCGGTCATGAAACACTGTACCAAAATTACATTTTTATAATTTTTTTATTTTGGTGTTATTTTATCATCTCTGTTTCTGTTATAAAACTTTCAAACATAATAATATCAGTATGTACTCACTGTGCCCTGTCAGATAGGCTCTCCTTTCCTCACATGCTGTCTGTGTGTAAGGAAAGGACAAGTCTGTTTCCATGCGACCAGCTGTGATTGGACCTTTTCCACGATCAGCTGTGTCCAAAGCACACATCGGTCACACAGCATGCCCCATGGGGCACGTGGGAGGCACGCATATTGGAGGATGTCCATGGACGTCCTCCCAGAACTGGAGGCCTGTGCTGTAGCGGTCTTTCAGCAAAAGAGCAGGCGGGAAGTGGTTAAACTGCTTTTGACTTAAATAGGTTTTAAAACACCCTTTTTCTAGTGAAGTTGTCTCTTCCCCTCTCCCACTCCAATGGTCTGTGCTGGCATATACAAGTAACAGCCCTATCCCTATCAGAAGTTTCCTCACGGAGACATATAGGGTAGAAGAACAGATGGGAATGCCTGTAAGATCTATGGCGTGTACTGGGCAGTGTGGTCAAACTATGCTGTCCATGTGATTGTGCAACTGCTACAACAGGAAGGTGTACTTAAGCTTATGAAAGTGGGGTGGGGGTTGTACAATACCTGCCTAACTGAATATCTTACTTCTGTAACTTCAATTGGTCCAAGCTCTTCGTCACAGGCTAGTGAGGTTGCCTATTACATTTACAACCTGTAGGAATGCCTGGGAAGCGTAGAGGCAGGGTAAAACTGACCTTTGAATAGAAACAGATTTGCAAGTACCTTTCTGCCTATATTACTAGGTATACTGATTGTTGTTTGATATGTTTTTTTGTAAGCTTTTTAAAGTGATTGTATTTTTCTCAAATAACAAACATGTCATACTTACCTCTACTGTGCAGTTCGTTTTGCACAGAGTGGCCCCGATCTTCCTCTTCTGGGGTCCCTCGGCAGCTCCTCCGTGCATCGTATAACCCCCTAGGAGAAGTGCTCTCCTGGGGGGGGGGTTACCGTGCGAGCTCGCTCCTGAGTCTAGCATTCGGCGTCCATAGACGCTGAATGTAGGACTCGCCCCCCCCCCCCCCCGGTGCCTGCGTCATTGGATTTAATTGACGGCAGCGTGAGCCAATGGCTGCGCTGCTATCAATCTATCCAATCAAGAGCCGAGAACCCCGGGCAAAGGAGGAGCGCGTCTTTGCTGTGGGAAATTACAGGGTTCAGGTGGGTAAAAGGGAGGGAGCTGGGGGGCCGGTCACTAGAAGAAGTTTTCACCTTTATCCATAGGATGCATTAAGGTGAGAAAACACGAGGGTTTACAACTCCTTTAAGCTCTGGTTATGTTGGCATACACACACAGTTGTCATTTTCCAAGTTTACGACAGGTCACGTGAATTAAAAATTAAAAATTCCTGCGGCATAACTAGATGCTACTAGTGGCTACTCACAGCGTTGGCATTGCCTCCAACTTGCATGCACCTCAGCTGATACCAGCTCCAGTTGGAATCAAGTTCAGTTGACCTGAAAGAGAGACCCAAGTCAGCACTGCTTCCATTTTTGTAAACTAGACAACACAGTGGCTTAGTGGTAAATGCTACTTCTTGCTTTAAGCTGACACTATACTCTGATAAAAATAAATAAATATCTATTCATGTATGTATTCTTAACTCAAAAAAATATACCTTCTACTGCTCTGTGACCTGTGTCTTCCTGTTAGGGCGTGTCTACAGTCATTCTCCATGGTCCCACTATATGTATGAATATAGCCACACTTTTCTTGCTCACAAGATGGACTATGGGATTTGTAGTGTACATAGAGCAGTGCATATAAAATTGCCATTAACATGCACTACTCGTTCAAAACAACCAGAGGGGAGGAGAAAACGCAGCAGCTCCGGAGCTCACAAAAGGATGCAGAAAAACACAGTAAGAAACAATTAAAATGAATATGAATATTTTTTTGGGGGGGGGAAATATCATGTAATGTCATTTTAACAATTGTAGATTAAAGTGGTTGTAAACCCTTACAGACCACTTCAACCTACAGGTAAGCCTAGATTAAGGCTTACCTGTAGGTCCAAGAAATATCTCCTAAACCTACACGGTTTAGGAGATATTTGCAAAAAGACAGGCACCGCTGTCTACAGCGCATGCGCTTGCCGCTGCCAACGGCGATATGCCGTTAGTGGCGGCTCACATGCGAGGGAGTGATGTCATCGCAGCTCCGGCCAATCACAGCGCCAGAGCCGCGATACCCGGAAGGAAGATGGACGCTTCGTGGAAGAAGTGACATCGCAGGCTCCTGTGTCAGGTAAATGACACATAATGGGCTACTATGCGATGCATAGTAGCCCATTATGCTTTACCTTTACAGGGAAACAAAGAGGAAGTAAAACCCATCAGGGTTTACTTCCTCTTTAAATAAACTGTGTTGCCAGGTTAGTAAACAAAAGCCTTTAAAAAACTATTAACATTGTTTAGAAAGTGTTTACGCAAGCACCATTGGGTGCCTGATGAACACACAGTATGGAGGCTAAAAAAGGACCATTCTGTAGAATTAAATATGAAGCAAACATAAGGGGTTCATTTACTAAAACTGGAGAGTGCAAAATCTAGTACAGCTGTGCACAGTAGCCAATCAGCTTCTAACTTCAACTTGTTCAGTTAAGCTTTGACAATAAAACCTGGAAGCTGATTGGTTTCTGTGCAGCACTGCACCAGATTTTGCACTCTCTAGTTTTAGTAAATCCACCCTATAGTAGTGTCTACCTCTACTACAACCTTCTTGAACAGCGATGGGTTAACTGCTGCATTACAGGCGCTCTTTCCAAGCACGGAAATTTTATGCAGTAACATTGATCCAGTTTGGACCAACAGAACTATGCATTTACCATACCTGGCTGATGCCCCTGGAAGCTGGAAATCACTGAAATAGACACAGCTACTCCACTGACCTCCACTAGCTTCTGGGTCCTGCGCTGAGCGGCTGTCCTACTGCATTCTGAACACAGGAGGTTGGCCGCTCGGTACAAGCACCATTCAGAGAATGTTTTGCATTCCTGAATGAATGTAAAGCGTTCTCTGATTTGATGAGGTGGAGAGGCAGGGCACTGATGTAACATCCACTTCATCCAATCAGAAAATCTATTATCTGAACGGCAGATGTCCTGAGCAGCCAACTCCCTGTGTCCAGAATGCAGAAATGCAGCTGCTCAGCGTGGGACCTGGAAGAAAGTGGAGATCATTGGAATAGCTGTGTCTACTTCAGTGATTTCTAGCTTCCAAGAGCATTGTCCAGGTATAGCGTTTTGCATGTTACATAGGTCCAAGCTGGACCAACAATGTATAAAATATCCACATATTTCAAAAGCTTTGCTCATGCTGTGTCTACTATCTATCCATCACCCACCTGATGAAGCTGAGATGAACTCCCAGAGATCGATGTATTCCAGAGCAATCAATGCATAGAAACACTCCATAGGTGATGCTGGCCCAGCTGGGGTTCTTCGCTCCACAATCAAAGCAAGACTGGAAAAACGAGAAAAAACAAACAGATGAAGCAACCAGTGCAGCAATCGGAACATATATGTATGTATAGTCATAACTTTTCAGCTTTGGATAGAGTAGGGAAAGGTTAGAACTCAATCAATTTATTTTTTGCCTGTGCTCTATTGGGGGGGGTTTTCACTTCACTTCCCATCCCAGATATACAAGAGGAAGTGGAAGGAAGTCCTTCTTGATGGTGGTCACCAGGACAGGAGTCCCTTTTCATATATTTACCCTGTTCTACAGTTCCAATGAAGAATTCAAAATTCCCTAGCGGGGCAAAGACTGCACTAAAAATGTGACAGGGGTTCTAATTCTCCTTGGTTCTGTCCAAACCTTTAAAAAAAAAAAAAAAAAAATTGGGCTATACATACACTTTAAAAGAGAAGTTCGGGAATCGAAAATAAACATTTAGGCCGGGTTCACATATGTGCGGCTGCGGTGTGGTGCGTGTCAGTTCACCAGTTCAGGTGTGATTCCGGTCTGAATTTCTGCCTAAATTTGCACCCAAAAATGCACATGTCCCTTTTGCAATCTGCTCCACAGCCGCTCTGGACCGGCTATATTGAGAGCCGGTCACACTTGCCTGTCATGTGACTTGGAAGCAGTGAAAACCTCATCCAATTCGCACATATGTAAACCCAGCCTTATACTTCTCTAGATGGCTGCAGCATCGATCCGATGCTGCAGCTGTTCCCCTTCCCCACCAGCTCTACACAGAGCTGAAATCAAAGACCACTGATCGTTCTCGGTCTTCAGTGACACTTAATCACGGCTCCATGCTTTGCCCCTCCAGTGCTCACTGGAGTCTCGGGCTGTGGAGTGGACAAGAGTGGCTGGCTTTGGCCATCAGCGGCACGCTATGAGGCTGAGCCAGCTGCTCATCAGGCATCTGGGCAGATCCCGACATTATTGTTGGGATACCTGCAGGGCCTGGCCCGGCTCTGTGACTTCAGCCAATGCAGGCTTTAGCTGAATCTAGGTCACAGGAGTGCAAACTAAGTGCATTCCTGTGACCTATAGGAGAAATATGGCCAAAAGAGTTTTGGGTATACTACTCCTTTAATTATAAAAGATAAGCCAACAATGATTTTTTTCCCAGGGTGAAACATACACAACCTTGATAGGTCAGGGGTAACATTCACACGAAAAAGCAAATCAATCTGTAATAAACCACATGACGAAAAAAGGAAAGGTGTGCCCTAATGGCAGGTCTTCACTCATAAACTGGGTTGCCAACTGCACTCTGACCACTTTGAACCATTCTCCTTCATTCTGGCCACATCAATGATGGATATGCCTTTGGGATCATATGAATACTTACATATCATGCAATCCTAAGGGCACATTCATAACCGCACTATTTAACCACAAGGCAAGTGTCCGTGTATTCGTAGGCAATCAGACCCAATACTAATGGTGGTCATACAATATTTTACTACTGCAAAATCCTGGAGCTTCACTTACCCTCAGAGGAAGAAAAATTTACTAGTTCAAGAAATGGATTATAAAATCAGCAGCAAAAAAGATAGGCAGGTTTGATTGGTTCCCAAGACAAAACGTTTTTTTTTTTTTTAGTTTAATACACTAGAGCAGAATTTCTCAACCTTTTCAGCACAGAGGAAACTTTGAAATAAGGTTCCGGTCTCAGGGAACCCCCCCACTAATAATTACTATTTCCACAACTCATGATACATGAACGAGATGGTCAGAGGGAAGAATGCTAAAAAGATCAATGATGTCTGTGGGAATTTATCGGAGATACAGAAAATTGTTCATTGCTCAAGGAACCCTTAGCAACCTTTGGAGGAACCCTAATTGAGAATCCCTGGAATAAGCGGGCCATACACTGTGACTTTTTTTCCCTGCAACCCATCCTCGCCGGGAGAAGACAGAGACTATCGCTAGTGGCTATAGCAGCCGCTAGCGATAATCATAGAGAGAATCCGGCAGGCTGGTTGTACCCAAGTTGAGCGATTGACCAACTTGGTAAATTAAGCCTGCCCACTAACTTTTCAAATCTCAGCCAGTTTCTTCTGAACCGGTCGAGATTTGAACCATGTATGGCTAGAGCTGCACGATTCTGGGAAAAATGAGAATCGCGATTCTTTTGCTTAGAATACAGATCACGATTCTCTCACGATTCTTTAAAATGGTTAAATTTAAAAAGAGAAAAATCAGCTGTAGACGGCGCATGCGCAATCAACACGCCGCTCGCTCCCGATGCTCGGGGCTGGTTATTCATTTAATACAGAAAGGGGCGGATGCTTTTCTCAAAGGGGCGGATGCTTTTCTCAAAGGGGCGGATGTATAGTTAACCATACATCCGCCCCTTTGAGAAAAGCATCCGCCCCTTGCTGTCTTTATAACCATATATACATCCGCCCCTTTGAGAAAAGTATCCGCCCCTTGCTGTATTAAATAACCAGCCCCGAGCATTGGGAGCGAGCGGCGTGTTGATTACGCTTGCGCAGTCCAGGCCGGCACTATGCTCTATGCTGACTGACGTCAGTTCCGGTTGCTGACGTCAGTTCCGATATCGGCGCCATTTGCGTTCCAGGCTGGTTCCGTGCTTCCGACTGGGAGATCCGGAAAATCGAGCTAATCCAGCTTGCAGATCGCGGGGGGGGGGGGGGGGGGGGTGTGAATCGAAATCGCGATCTTATATACGATTAATCGTGCAGCTGGCCTTAGAGAATTTGTACTCAAGAAAAAGCAAGTAGCCCCAGCACGGTGTGTCCGGAAGCACCTCTCCAATATCACAAGCAGGGAAGAAAAGAGGAATTCCCAGGCTACCAGATTCCTCATACAAATTGTTTGGGTGAACTGGTGCAATAGAGAAGTGCCTGGTTGAAAATCCTGAACCCTGAGCAGAAAAACTGAGTTCCAGAAGGTCTGGACTCTGCATTCACTACATCTGGTCTCCTATAGTACACAGAACATGGAAATGCAATTATTTTAGTAAATATTACCTGCTAAATACCTTTTCTCATCAGCAGGATATAGCAGTCTTGTGATTTCTATCAGTGCCTGGTTAAAGTGATTGTAAACCTTACAGACCACTTTGTGCTACAGGTAAGCCTATAATAAGGCTTACCTGCGGCTACCCAGGATCTCCTCTAAACCTGCACGGTTTAGAAGATATCCCCTGTATTTACATGTGCCGACCTCATCGGCACATGTGCACTGACACAAACTGAAGCAATGGCACGTATGTGCCGTTGCTTCAGTGAGTGTGCCGTTACTGCGCGCATGCACGGGAGTGACATCATCGCGGCTCCAGTCAATCACAGCGCCGGAGCCGCGATACCCGGAAGTAACCCCCGGGAGTGATGTCGGCCGCCGGAGCAGTGTACGGACACCGCAGCAAGGGCTTCGATCTCAGGTGAGTATTACATAATGAGCTAGAATGCTATGCATACTAACTCATTATGTCCTTGTCTTGCAAGTGTTATTTTTTTTTTTAAATGAGCTTACAACCCACTTAAAAGCTTGTAGGAGGCGTTTTTATTCTCCCCTGGTTGTCCTATGAGGCTGCAGGATCCCTGACCCTCTGTCTGGACAGTACTGATTGGCCCTGTGCTGATCACATGCACCCCCCCCCAAAAAAAAACAAAACAAAAAAAATAAATAAACAAAAACAAAAAACAAACACTCTAGTAAGAACACACCAAACTGAGCATATGCAGCTTGTCCCCAAGTCTCTGTTCCATCAGGAGATGGATTGGGGACAGTAGAGGAAGGAGAGGTTACGATAAGAAGGATTAAATCAGGATCACAGCCTTTTTACACAATGTAGAGGATTAACCCCTTAGGTTCCACAAGCATGCTTTACTGCATATACAGACTGATTTTACTGTTGTGGGTTTAGTAACACTTTAAGCATTTGACAGGCGGTGAGGTGACACTGTATCGCCTCCTCACTGCTTGTTTTAAGCCCCTAAAAGATAAAGGACTATTGCACTGCAACCGCGTGCATTGTTCACAGTTGCAGTGCAGCCCCATTCATTTGAATAGGTTGCCTTTGGCAGGCAGTAGCTAACCACAGCGGAGGGGTAAGATTCCTGCCGCGACATGTGTACATCCCCAGCCAGTGCCTTTCCTGCTAAAGAGGGACCAGTTTAGGGGTGGTAAAAATGGGGGGGTGAACTCTTGACGTTTTATCGTCCCCCAACTGATCGTGTAAACAAGTTCTTACAGTGGTGATCAGAATAACAAAAAAACAACTAAAAACGATCTCTGATGTTGTGCCGCTGGCTCTTTCAAGTGGCATTGGCTCAGGAACTAACGCAGGCACCATCAATAGGAAGAAAAAGAAACCAAAACTCAAAGAACCCCTAGCAAACTCTGGTGGAACCCTGGCTCAGAATGGCTGCTCTAATAGATCTCAGGTGGTGTGCAGTCACCATAAAAAGCGTCAACAAGCTAGGCTAACAAGACCATTGATAAGGGGATTTTGCTCCGTCATGTTAAAGTCCAGAGCAATCAATAGCAGCCTTTGTGTGACCCTGTACTCTGAATAGGGGGAAGGGGAGGAGGAAGGAAGCCACACACCTCCGCCAATAACCATCAGGACAGCAAATCAATACAAGATGATTTGTCACCCAACCAGACCACCATGTACTCCCAGGGCAGAGCTGGATATTCCTGATTGATCACAGTTCTACCCCAGGATAGGACAGACACTCAGATCACACAACACTAGAGTGACATGAGAACGAATGTTCAGGATGTGATCACTTACATAAACAAATACCTGAGCCAACCTATGCCTGAGGCTATCTCTGCTATAGACAGGACTAAATCTGACGTGTGTGCAGGACAATGGATCTGACTGCACACCATCTACATTCAGATTTGTGCACCTGCTACTGTGTGCATGATCAGTTGTGACATGCGGCCGTGTCCATGCAGCTTCTGCATTTGAATCTACATCTATTGGCGCCCTGTGCACAGCCCAGGGAGGATGCACACTCAGAAAAAAAAAAAGGCTCAGTATGCAGGACAGGTAACAGCACCCGTCTGAACCGCAAAAAGAAAACAAAAACAAAACAAATGTCCTATTGGAGTTTACCTGTTTATAGTTGTGCTGGCTGCATTAGTTTTAGTTAGAGCTGACTGATCACTTCCATGGGTGCAGTAACAGGACCCCCTCCTCCGGCCACGCTCATCCTGTGTGCCTGGGACAACCATGGTGGGAGTAGCGGGGGCCGATCTGCCAATGAACCCGGAAGCAACAAGCATTTTGTCACTTCCGATTTCAGTGTTGTCATTTCTTGGCAGCTGCGGTCAGGAAAAAAAGCAAATTGACCCGGGTAACAGTGTCTGAGTGGTTAGTACTTCTGCTGAGTGTGCCAGGTGATGACTGTGCCATACATATAAGGGAGGGCTGTGCTTGTCAGAGGAACCGCAGTCGCTCTAGAGCCATCAATCCCTGTGAGCTCTATACTGATGACCTGTAAAAGGCTTTTAAACGCTTCAATACCAGGCCCTGCCCGGGTCCTTCCTGCCCAGGCCAATTTTCAGCTTTCAGCGCTGTCACACTTTAACCACTACCGCCCCGGAAGATTTAGCTACTCAGTGACCAGAGCACTTTTTGCGATTCAGCACTGCGTCGCTTTAACTGACAATTGCGCGGTCATGCAACATTGCACCCAAACAAAATTGGTTGTCCTTTTTGTCCCACAAATAGAGCTTTCTTTTGGTGGTATTTGATCACCTCTGCGGTTTTTATTTTTTGCGCTATAAACAAAAAAAGGGCAACAATTTTGAAAAACAAACACAATAATTGGTACTTTTTGTTATAATAAATATCCCCATATTTTTTTTTTTTTTCCTCAATTTAGGCCGATGTGTATTCTTCTACTACATATTTTTGGTAATAACAATCGCAAAAAGCGTATATTGTTTGGTTTGCGCAAAAGTTATAGCGTCTACAACAGGGATCCCCAAACTACAGTCCTCCAGCTGTTGCACAACTGCACATCCCATGAGGCATTGTAAAAAACTCTGACATTCACAGACATGACTAGGCATGATGGGAATTGTAGTTCCTGAACAACTGGAGGGCCGTAGTTTGAAGACCCCTGGTCTACAAAATAGGGGATTTATGGCATTTTTATTATTTTTATTTTACTAGTAATGACAGCTATCTGTGATTTTTATCATGAATGCGACATTATGGCGGACACATCGGACACATTATTGGAGCGATTGACAAATTTACAGCGATCAGTGCTATAAAAATGCACCGATTACTGTATAAATGTCACTGGCTGGGAGGGGGTTGACACTAGGGGGCGATCAAGGGGTTGACTGTGTTCCCTGACTGTGTGTTCTAACTGTAGGGGGAGGGGACTGACTATAGGAGATGACAGATCATGGTTCCCAGCTATTAGGAACTCAGATCTGCCTCTCAGAACAGAACATAGATGACAAATGCGCGGTCATGCAACACTGTACCCAAATGAAACTTTCATCATTTTTTTCACACAAATTTTGGTGGTATTTAATCACCACTGGGTTTTTTTTTGTTTTTGTTTTTTTTTTTTAAGCAAAAAGTAAACGAAAAGACTGAAAATTGTAAAAAAAAAAAAAAAAAAAAAAGTTTTTGTTTCGGTCAGTAAAATTTTGAAATGTTTGATTTATTAGATTTATTTTATTGGTTGAACTAGATGGACTTTTTCAACCTATCTGAATAAGTATTTATTTTTCCTTCACTGATGGGCACTGGTTAGGTGGGTTTCTGTCAAAATAGACAATTCATCAGGATCTCCAATTACTGTAAGCCGTCAGTAAATTGGAGATTTAGACGACTTGCCGTTTTGACACAACACCAGCAAGTGTGTACACTCCGGTACACAAATACTTTTTTTTTTTTGACACACCAGCGGGTAATAAGGAAAAAGTTGTTGCCACTGCAGAGGCGTCCATTTTGTTGGTTAGGATCGGAGGGGACTAACAATATCTGCTCACAATACCGCGTACCGGAGTGTATACGGTTGCCGGTGTTGTGTCAAAACAGCAAGTCTTCGAAATCTCCAATTACTGGCGGTTTACAGTAACTGGAAGTGACGTAATTGGAGATCTTGATGAATTGGCTCTTTTGACGGAACAGTGGAATGGATGAGGAGGCACTAATGGGCATCGATAGGCGGCACTGATTGGTGTCACTGATGGGCGCTGCACTGATGATCAGTGCTCCGGTTATCTGTACAGGTCTCCCCTGTGAGGAAACCCCGCTAATCGGCTCTCCTCTCCTCAGACTCTGTGGCGAGGAGAGCCGATAAACGGCACTTCTGTATTTACATGCGATTGGCTGTGATTGGACACAGCGATCACATGGGTAAAGAGCCACGTCATCGGCTCTTTACTAAGATCAGGGTTGCGCCGTGTCTGCGGACATGCGAGAGCAATGACACCGGAGCGAAGTCATCCCAGAATGAGAGGGGCGGTTAAAGCGTCACCTGTGAACCATCCCATGCACAGAAATTCTGCATTATATTACGTTTGTGTGTGCGAATATTAAACCCGAACTCCAGGCACAACACTTTTATTTAAATACAAGGTTCAATAGAAACAAAGGATATAAACCCACGTTATGTGCATTGTACGCCTTTGCAAACCCAGATAGGACATTGTAAAAAGTAGAAGTGACATCATCACTGGGCTGTATGGCCTGTGCAGAGAGCAGAGCTGTGGGAGGGGACCAGCAGGCTCCACCCACTCACAGGCTGCCTGTAGAAAACAGGAGGGGGCGGAGACAAGACCGGTCACCCGGCACAAGGGCAGAGAGCCGCAGTGAGTGGTCTTTATTACAGGGAAGGATGTGGAGGGAAATACACAAGGCACACGGAGACTGAAGGAAGAATACACAGGATGTACTCCACATTCCCTTCTCCTGGAGGTCTGCTCTCACTGCGGTGTATTATTTACAGAAAATACGGGTTCATAAAGTGTTGTGCTGATAATACATGACGGAAAACATTGGAACTGTCCCCATTGTACTCTCTGGGATCTCCGCCTCATATATCCGGATTGGGGGGGATTACCAAATCTTTAGGCCTAATATGTGAAAATAAACAGAAGAGGTAATGAGAGGTGTGGAGGGGTAATAGTGTCCTCCCCTCACTACACATGGCTTGTCATGAATCCTCCTCCATGCTGGGACTTGTAGTCCTCCAGCACAGTGCTGGCAGATAAGGAGGCCATGACACCATAACAAGCCCCCCCAAGTGCAGGCCCAGGCCTTCCCCCCTCTCCCTCCTCACCTTGTTAGTCTGTACAGCCCGCAGCCTCTTGAACACGGATTGAATGTCCGCTTTGGTCGGCTCAGCAGCCATGTTTCCTTTCCTCACTCTACGGCCCTTCCGCCTCTCCTCCAATCACAGCGCCCAGCACATTCCCCAAAACCACACAGGCAACCGGCCAATCACAGAGCTCGGAATATTCTCCGCACCATTTGAGCCAATCACATCGCGTGCACCCAACGACCACTGCAACCAATGACGAGTCCAGACCTCCCGCCCACCAGAACACAAGCCACTCCCCCGTCCTCTCTGGTCTCCAATCTCCTGCATGATATTACCACGTGACTACTCCCTCGTACGTCCCTTTACAAGCCACTCCCCCCACCTCCCATTCGTTCCTGATAGACTTCACTTATTCCCTAGTACAGCGTCCTCACTTGGCTCCGCCTCTTAACCTCCCGCAGTTCCTCCCCCTCCGCCCACACCAACCAAGTTGCATCTCCCCGCCCATCATCTTCACTGTATCCCGTCCCCCTCCACCCCTAAAGCCTCCTGCAATTCCATACTCCTTGGCAGAAAACCCTCCGCCCACAGACCATCTAAGGTACTGTCCCCGCCCAGTATCTTCACTGGGTCCCGCCCCCAGATTCCTTTCCAAGTTCTCTCCGCCCACAGTCCATTAATTCCCATTCAACTCAGGCTCCGCCTCCAGACACTCCCCCAACCCATCAGACTACCTCCCCCTCAGTCTCTTCTCTGGGAGATGTATCGTCAGATAGACGCAAACCGGGTGTAATAGAGGCGTAAGCTGAGCGCTAGAAGGCGCTGGATAGGCGTATTGTGGGCGCAATGTATGGGCAGCGATAGTTGTAGTATATTATAGGAGATCACAGGCCACATATCGAAGCTCGTATCTCCTCCCACTTCTCAGGGAGAGAGACCGGTGTTCTGCCGAGAACGTTCCGCTCGGGGGATTAGTTCCCCCTCTACTGCGCATGCGCAGTAGAAGCCGGCGGAAATAGCCGAAGCGGAACAGCTGAAAATCAGCTGTACACGGCGCCTGTAAGAGGGCCCCTCGCGGGCTCGCTTCGCTCGCCACGCTTCGGGCACGGCCTCGCTGCGCTCGGCACTTTTAGATTCCCCCTCTAGGTCCACTTGGATAGAGGGGAAGGAACCTGGACCTAGAGCGCAGGCGCCGTGTACAGCTGATCGAAGCGTTTGAGCTTCGGCTATCTCCGGCGGCCGACAGTAGTACGTACTGCGCAGGCGCTGCGCCTGCGCAGTACAGGGGGGAACCTATCTGCCGAAGGAACTTATTCGGCAAGACACCGGAACTGTGAGGGCGGCCGGAGTCCCGGACATCGGATTGGCTCTGATAGCAGTACAGGGGGCGGGTAGGGTTGCCACCTTTTCTTCAAGCCAAACCCGAACACTTTTGCGGCGCACGGCAATTTTTCTGTAGTACACGCTATAGAATTGTAAAATACCTTGGGTTACCCAAAGAGAGTAGTAATGAGGTGTGCTACGGTGAACAGTGGCTGTGGCCAAATTGCATTAACAGTGGGGGGGGGGGTTAAAGGGGCATAGTTAAATAAAACAAAAACATTAGTGTACTCATAAAATATGATTCGATTAATAAAAGAAATGTCAGTTAAAATATTAAAATAGCCTACCTTAAGTGGACACTGTCAGCCAGTAGGGCAGTGGACGGTGGCGGTAGAGCAGAGGACGGTGGCGGTAGGGCAGAGGACGGTGGCGGTAGGGCAGTGGGCGGTGGCGGTAGGGCAGTGGGCGGTGGCGGTAGGGCAGTGGGCGGTGTCGGTAGGGCAGTGGGCGGTGTCGGTAGGGCAGTGGGCGGTGTCGGTAGGGCAGTGGGCGGTGTCGGTAGGGCAGTGGGCGGTGTCGGTAGGGCAGTGGGCGGTGTCGGTAGGGCAGTGGGCGGTGTCGGTAGGGCAGTGGGCGGTGTCGGTAGGGCAGTGGGCGGTGTCGGTAGGGCAGTGGGCGGTGTCGGTAGGGCAGTGGGCGGTGTCGGTAGGGCAGTGGGCGGTGTCGGTAGGGCAGTGGACGGTGTCGGTAGGGCAGTGGACGGTGTCGGTAGGGCAGTGGACGGTGTCGGTAGGGCAGTGGACGGTGTCGGTAGGGCAGTGGACGGTGTCGGTAGGGCAGTGGACGGTGTCGGTAGGGCAGTGGACGGTGTCAGTAGGGCAGTGGACGGTGTCAGTAGGGCAGTGGACGGTGTCAGTAGGGCAGTGGACGGTGTCAGGAAAGCAGTGGACGGTGTCAGTAGGACAGTGGACGGTGTCAGTAGGGCAGTGGACGGTGTCAGTAGGGCAGTGGACGGTGTCAGTAGGGCAGTGGACGGTGTCAGTAGGGCAGTGGACGGTGTCAGTAGGGCAGTGGACGGTGTCAGTAGGGCAGTGGACGGTGTCAGTAGGGCAGTGGACGGTGTCAGTAGGGCAGTGGACGGTGTCAGTAGGGCAGTGGACGGTGTCAGTAGGGCAGTGGACGGTGTCAGTAGGGCAGTGGACGGTGTCAGTAGAGCAGTGGACAGTGTCAGTAGAGCAGTGGACAGTGTCAGTAGAGCAGTGGACAGTGTCAGTAGAGCAGTGGACGGTGTCAGTAGAGCAGTGGACGGTGTCAGTAGAGCAGTGGACGGTGTCAGTAGAGCAGTGGACGGTGTCAGTAGAGCAGTGGACGGTGTCAGTAGAGCAGTGGACGGTGTCAGTAGAGCAGTGGGCGGTGTCAGTAGGGCAGTGGGCAGTGTCAGTAGGGCAGTGGACGGTGTCAGTAGAGAACTCTATATATGAATGGTGTATGGGGGGTGAACAGTATATATGGAGGGTGTATTGGGGGGGCTGTATATATAGTGAGACTGTATATATGGATGGTGTATGGGGGGGGGAATTTATATATGGATGGTGTATGCGGGGGGGGGGGGGGGGGGTGTATGTATAGTGAATGGTGGGGGGAGAAGAGGTGAGAGTACTTTGAAATCCTGACATGGCAAAAACTTACCTTAGTAGCTTGGCTGCAGTCCCAGCGCGATCTCTGTACACATTCCAGAGCAGCAGGGAATGGGGAGGCTCCGCCCACCTCCTTGTCCATTCTGTAGCCAGCCAGAGGATTCGAGGAGAGCACTTGGCTTGCAACATGGAGGCTCCGCCTCTGCCTCTGTGTCCCGACTCCCGTCCCGCACTCTGACAGCTGTCAGCTGAGCAGGGGCAGAAATCAAGCAGCGCTGCGGCGCTGTGGACCCGAAATCGAGGAGACACGGGTGCACTGATGGCACAGGGAGCCACTGGCGGGTCTGAAATGAATAATGTGCCCGGGTCTCAGGTGGTCAGAGACCCGGGCACATGTTTCAAAACCCGTACTGTCCGGGTGAATCCCGGACAGGTGGCAACCCTAGGGGCGGGGCTGTCTGGTGTGTAAATGACAGACTGAGCCCTGGAGATCAGGGGGCGGGTTCATCACCAGTGCCCAGGATAAGAGGGGTTAACATTCACCACCACAGATCACCATCACCACGGGGGTCACAGAACTGACACCAATGTCTGCAGTTACAATTGTATCCCCTGTCACCGGACGCAATAATTATCCCAAAAATGAGTGTAGTGTAGACAAATGCAATAAGAACCCCAGGGCCGGTGTCAGTGGGTGCAATAAGAACCCCGGGGCCGGTGTCGGAGGGTGCAATAAGAACCCCGGGGCCGGTGTCGGAGGGTGCAATAAGAACCCCGGGGCCGGTGTCGGAGGGTGCAATAAGAACCCCGGGGCCGGTGTCGGAGGGTGCAATAAGAACCCCGGGGCCGGTGTCGGAGGGTGCAATAAGAACCCCGGGGCCGGTGTCGGAGGGTGCAATAAGAACCCCGGGGCCGGTGTCGGAGGGTGCAATAAGAACCCCGGGGCCGGTGTCGGAGGGTGCAATAAGAACCCCGGGGCCGGTGTCGGAGGGTGCAATAAGAACCCCGGGGCCGGTGTCGGAGGGTGCAATAAGAACCCCGGGGCCGGTGTCGGAGGGTGCAATAAGAACCCCGGGGCCGGTGTCAGTGGGTGCAATAAGAACCCCGGGGCCGGTGTCAGTGGGTGCAATAAGAACCCCGGGGCCGGTGTCAGTGGGTGCAATAAGAACCCCGGGGCCGGTGTCGGAGGGTGCAATAAGAACCCCGGGGCCGGTGTCGGAGGGTGCAATAAGAACCCCGGGGCCGGTGTCAGTGGGTGCAATAAGAACCCCGGGGCCGGTGTCGGAGGGTGCAATAAGAACCCCGGGACCAGTGTCAGGGGGTGCAATAACTTCCAGAACAGGAATGGCTGCAAAAAGAAAAAAGAAACGCTCGGCCCTGGTGTCAGCGATTCCTAATGTCATGTACACGGGACTTTTCTTTTTTCAAAAAAGAAGAACGCCCTGTAAACGCGAGTTACCGTCTTTAGAAGCGTTTGAAATGCCTCTAAACACAGCTTCTGAACGCATTTTTTTTGTTTTCCAAAAAAAAAAAAAAAAAGCCTCTAAACGCAACTGCCTAGAAACGACTATAAATGACCCTGTGTACATGTACTGATAAGATACCAGAGGAAAGTTCAGGGAGAGTTGAAAAAAATGCTAAACTGCTCCTAAACATCAGTTTACCAGCAGCAGTGTACATGAGGCCTAAAGGCTCATTCACACATGAGGTTGGGGGACAGTAAAACCCCGCGATTGAGCCACATTCTTACCACGCTTAACAGCTACGCCCTGTTGCTGCACCAGCTAGGGGCGTAGCTATGCTACGACCCCCAGCAAGAATTTTACCCCCTCTTAGCATAGTCTGGCCACAACCAGCATTCTGCACAATGCACACTTAGGGTCCTTTCACACTGGGGCGGGGGCGTTGTCGGCGGTAAAGCGCTGCTATTGTAAGCGGCGCTTTACCGTCGGTATGCAGCCGCTAGCGGGGGCGTTTTTACCCCCCTGCTAGCAGCCGAGAAAGGGTTAAAACCACCGCAAAGCGCCTCTGCAGAGGCGCTTTGCCGGCGGTATAGCCGCGCCGTCCCATTGATTTCAATGGGCAGGAGCGGTGAAGGAGCGGTATACACTCCGCTCCTTCACCACTCCGAAGATGCTGCTGGCAGGACTTTTTTTCCCGTCCTGCCAGCGCACCGATCCAGTGTGAAAGCCCTCGGGGCTTTCACACTAGAATTAAAGCAGCAGCACTTTCGGGTCGGTTTGCAGGCGCTATTATTAGCGCAATAGCGCCTGCAAACCGCCCCAGTGTGAAAGGACCCTTAGGTAAGCCATAGATGGCGCTACTTTCTCTTCTGCAACCACAGGTTGCAGGAAAGAAAAACACTCCATTCCTCCACCAACATGGTCAGTATTGATGGGGGAATGCCTCCCATGGAGCCACGTGTTCTCACAGCAAGTGGGGAGAGTGCAGGGAACCACACTTGCCAGGAGAAGACAGTGAAGATTGCTAGCAGCTATAGGCCACACAGCTACGTCATTCATTTACATTGAGGGTACAGGAACTGGAGTTCTAAATGGAGCACCACACTGTGACGTCACCACGCTTGTAGTCTATTGTTACTCCCTATAGCCCCATAACTGAAAGTATATCTAAAAAAAGGCAAAACTTTTTTTTTTTTTTTAGGGACAGGAAGGGAAATCCCCCGAATGGGACACAGCAAAAAAAAAAACCTGATGAGTTATATCCCTCCCTTACTCTATCCCAATTTTTTTTTTTTCTAAAGTACCTTTAGTTAGGTATACCTTAACCACTTCAGCCCCGGAAGGATTTTCCCCCCTTAATGGCCAAGCCATTTTTTGCGATACGGCACTGCGTCAATTTATCTCACAATTGCGCAGTCATGCGACATTGTACCCAAACAAAATTGATGTCCTTTTTTTTCCCCACAGATAGAGATTTCTTTTGGTGGTATTTGATCACATCTGTGGTTTTTATTCTTTGCACTATAAACAAAAAAAGAGCGTCAATTTTGGAAAAAAAAAAACAAAAACAATATTTTTTTGCTATAATAATTATCCAAAAAAAAAAAAAATGAATTTCTTCATCAGTTTAGGCCAATGTGTATTCTACATATTTTTGGTTAAAAATAAATAAATAAAAAAATCGCAATAAGCGTATATTTATTGGTTTGCGCAAAAGTTATAGCGTCTACAAACTAGGGGATAGATTTATCGCATTTTTATTATTAAGTTGTTTTTTTTTTTACTAGTAATGGCGGTGAACAGATTTTTAGTGGGACTGCGACATTGCAGTGAACAGATCGAACACTTTTTTTGGGACCAGTGACATTTATACAGCGATCAGTGCTATAAAAATGTACTGATTACTGTATAGATGTCCCTGGCAGGGAAGGGGGGCGATCAAGGGGTTAAATGTGTTCCCTGGGAGGCGTTTCTAACTGTGGGGGGAGTGGACTGACTGGGAGTAGAGAGAGATCACTGTTTCTGATTACCAGGAACAGACGATCTCTCTCTACTCCCCTGTCAGAATGGGAATCGGTTTGTTTGCATTGACAGATCCCAGTTCTGCCTCTCTGTGGAGTGATGGTGCTAAGCTGAAGACTGTGAGCCAGCAAGTAAATCATCCACACCAAGCTGTACATGTTTAGAACTGTTGGCCAGGAGCTTGATAAAATCCAATGTCGGGCTTGGCCTATCCCCATCTGGAAAAGTTCATGTACAATCCTCAGGAGAAAAAGTGGATATGATGACCCTTTATAGTGGAAGTAAAGGCAAAACCCAACGCTAAACCTGCTCCCACCTACATTCTAAATATATCTAGCCCTGTAAAAAAAAAATAAAAAAAAAAGACCACTAAACTTCCCTATTCTGAAGCCGCTTCGGTCCAGTCCAGTCCCAGGCTGAGCTGTCAGCGGAGGCTTCAGTGTGCAGGAGAGGCAGCCAACGGAAGCCCCATAATAAGTCTATGGGTGATGTCACTTCCCAGGCATGGTCGGCCTTCTCCTGCACACAGAGGGCACCACTGGAGACCGGACCGGAGTGGGTCCAGAATAGGCAAGTATAGCAATGTTTTCTTTCCAGGGTTAGACAGATTAGTCTTAAGCCCCATACACAAAGCATCGGACTTTTGTCTGAAGGGCGTTGGCCAGGAACTTGTCTTGCATACAAACGGCAAGGAATTGTCAGCCAACAAACACGAACGTAGTGACGTACTACGAGCCGATAAAGAGGAAGTTCAGACATGTTGCGGAATCGGAGGAGGTAACGTGTTATTTATTATTGGCCTTGGAGTTATTGCTTTGACCCAAGTCCAGTCCAGGAACAGGAGGAGTTGGACCAAAAATTGGTTGCTTTATTAATCGTGACCAATTATGTCATATGCCTTTGCTGCGGGAGCTCCAGTAGAATAATCCAGATGACTTTCAGAATTATCTCCGGATGACGGACCCCTGCTTTCACCAACTCTTGGCATTGTTGACCCCTTTAATTAGGAAGCAGGACACTTGCATGGGGCTTTTATTTTTTGATTGAATAATGATTTGATTTGGTATATTTTCTATATTTTTGGATGCATAGAATGCACTTTTTGGTTAAGTTCTATTGGCAGATATCATGTCTAATTTTATTTGTTTTCTTTTTTTAATGCACAATAAAAAAAATTGTGGAGAATAATACTTGGCTATGTGTTTTACTTCAAATGACAGTTTGGGAGTAGGCAGTTACATTTAAAAAAAATACAATATAAAATTAACAAGGGACACCAACATAGTTGTATCTTTGTTCTTAAAAACTACAGGATAATGGTGTTGTGGTAACTTGCACCAAAAATAAAAAAACAAGCATAATATTATTATTCTTGCTATCACTAGGGGAAAAAAAAAGCCTTTGAAAATTTGTTTGCAATAACTCCACTAGTAGCACCAGCAAAGCAGCTTCATTATTATCCCATTAAAGAAGAGGAGAATTGTGCGCTGCATTTCAAGATTTCATAATTTGCAGCATCACGAATGTTAATTCTCCATTACGAACGCTAGTTTACAAGACCGACCGTCTCTGGCTCGTCCTTGCTTCCGAGCATGCGTGTTTGTACTTTGGACTTTTGTCTGACGGACTTGTGTACACACGATCGGAAAATCCGACAACAGACATTTGTCCGTGGAAAATTTTTAAGCCTGCCATCCAACATTTGTCCGCAGAAAATCCAACGATTGCCCGATGGAGCGTACAAATGGCTGGATTTTCCGCCAACAGCCTGTCATCACACATTTCCCGTCAGAAAATCCGATTGTGTGTACGAGGCTTTAGAATGGGGGTGGGAGTAGGTTTAGTTAGGTTTTGCCTTTACTTCCAGTCTAAACGATCCATATGTTTCGACTTACCCTGGTGTTTCCAATGTGAACTAAAGCAGTAAGGCATAGCAGACATTATGAATTAAAAAATGAGACATTTTTCTTTTGGCAACTTTCCCCTTCCTGCTTAGTCCTACCTTACCGTTTGTCTTTGTTCATGCTAGACTGATTAAAACGCTGCTTTTTTTTTGTGTCTAAAAACCTCAGTGATTAACTTAATTTGCAGATCCTTACCAGTTTTGTTATGCAGCAATTCAAAATAGATTTTAAAACGCATTTCCTAAAATAATTACTTAACGGAAGTGTTCACATTTACCATGATGAATTGATCATTCCTAGTAAAATATTGCATGCTGCTTTAGGCTGGATTCACACCTATGCAGTTTTAGTGCTTTTTGCAGATTTGCACTGCAGTCCGTTTAACATGGTTTCCTATGGAACATGTTCTGCAGTGCAAATCTGCAAAATGCAAAAAGCATTAAAAATGCATAGGTGTGAATCCAGCCTTAGATCACTTGTCAAACACAAGTCCCGAAGGCCAAATCCAACCTGGCAGGACATTTCATGTGGCCCTTACACTTCTCCTGCAGCTGCGGCACCCCCCCCCCCCCCCCATCATCCCTAAATGCAATATTCCCAACGCACTAATTTCTGTATAAAATGGCTGAATTCAAGAACGGGTGCTGGAGTAACCTACATCTGGAACCGTGTATAGTCGAAGGAAGTAATGTCACCAGCACACCATGATCTCCAAAACTGCGTCCAAAACTTTAATCGGTGATCACATAATTACAGCAGATACATCACATGCCTGATGAAGGGGTCCTGCGTGGCTCGAAAATGTCGCTTTTTCTGCTGTAATTATTTGATCGCTGATTAAAGTTTTGGACTCATTTTTGGAGATCCTGGTGTGCTGGTGACATTATTTCCTTTGACCCCCCCCCCCCCTCATCTCCACCCCCACGTTGTCTCAGCAGTCGGCAGTAAAGAGGGTGATAGAACTCCGCAGAGAGGCTCGTCTACCACTACCACCCTCCATGTCAGCAGCAGAGGACAGAACTCCTCCTACAGATCCTGCCCCTCTCTATGCAGCCACAGAACTTCCTCCCCTGGTCTCAGGCAGCCGATTCTAGCCCTCCTCTGGTCCTCCTCCAGACTCTGCCCTTTGGCTTCCCAGCTCGTGTTCCCAGCTTCTTCTCGGCAGCAGCACATGGTAAGCGGGGGGTGCACTGTGATGTAAGGGAGTGTGAGAGACTTTGGACATCTGATGTAAAAGGGGTAGGGGGAGGGGTGCTCTGGACATCTAGTCTCATAAATCCAACAGGCCCTTTGAGGTCAAACATAATACTGATGCAGCCACAATGAAATGGAGTTGGACAGCTCTGCTTCAGATAAACAGCTTTTTAGGTGTATGTAGCCAGAATACAGATTATTATCTTATAGGCCATTTGAGGCTGAAGGAGGCTTTCAAGTGACAGAGTTCTTTTATGGCCACGCAACCCACTAAGTTAGGGAAAATCACTGCAACACCAAACCACCTTTATTTTTAAACAGAACTCCAGGAAAAAGGAACTCCAAGTCTCCTCCTCCTAGGCCAATTTTTATCTATCAGTGCTGTCCCACTTTGAATGACAACTGCTCAGTCATGCAACACTGTACCCATATTACATTTTTAGAGCTTTCTTTTGGTGGCATTTAATAAAATCGCTGGGTTATTTATTTTTTGCTAAATAAAAAAAATCTATTTTTTTTTTCTCTCCCATTTCTCTAAGAATTGCTGTCATCTACCGGCCCCCTGGACCAGTATCAGCCTTCCTTGATGACTTCTCTGCCTGGCTACCCTACTTTCTCTCTTCTGAAATCCCCACAATTATTCTCGGTGACTTCAACATCCCTGTTAACACTAATGCCGCGTACACACGGTCGGACTTTTCGTCTACAAAAGTCCAACGGACGCTGACGGACTAAAGCTGGCTGGTAATCCGATCGTGTGTGGGCTTCTCCGGACTTTCAACTGACTTTTTTAGCCTCAAATCCGACGTACTTTAGATTTGAAACATGCTTCAAATCTTTACGTCGTAACTACGACGGACCCCGAAATCCGCTCGTCTGTGTGCTAGTCCGATGGACAAAAAGCCACGCTAGGGCACCTATTGGCTACTGGCTATGAACTTCCTTATTTTAGTCCAGTGTACGTCATCACGTACGAATCCGTCGGACTTTTGTGTGGTCGTGTGTAGGCAAGTCCGTTCGTTAGAAAGTATGCCGCAAGTCCGCCGAAAGTCTGTCGGACAGGCTGTCTGACTTTTGTAGACGAAAAGTCCGACCGTGTGTACGCGGCATAACACTACTATTACTTCTAAACTTCTCAGTCTAACCTCATCGCTTGACCTGAAGCAATGGATACAGGCTCCTACTCACTCCAACGGCAACACCCTTGACTTTGTCTTCTCCTATCTGTGCACTCCGTGCAACCTTTCCAACAATCCACTCCCACTCTCTGATCACCACCTCATTAGTTTTGCTCTCTCCCTGTCTTCCACCTCTCCCTCCAACCGCCTAACGGTTACCCGTAGAAACCTTCGCCACCTCAACCCTTCTCTTCTCTACTCTGCTACTGATCACCTCTATGACAAAATCTCACCCCTGTCCTGCCCCAACCTAGCCACTTTCATCTACAACAGCTCACTGTCTTCCTCCCTAGACAAGCTGGCCCCCCTCACTACACGCAGAATTGGGCCCGACTGCTACAACCCTGCCAAACAGAGGACACCAGAAGTCTCAGAAAACGTAGCTGCGCTCTTGAGCGCCTACGGCATAAGACTAAGTTCCAGGAAGACTTCACACAATATAAATCTGCCCTCCTAAAATACTATTCCTGCCTTCACACTGCCAAACAGACCTACTTTATTACACTCATTAACACCTTCTCATCCAGTCCACGTCAACTCATCTCTACCTTCAACACTACTCTGTCCTCCACTGCCTCCACCCAACAACTCACTGCCCAGGAGATCGCCAATCACTTCAAAACTAAGATTGATACAATTCATGAGGAGATCACCAATGTGCCAAAACCTCCCCCATGCAACACCCCAAGTCCACAGATACAATCATTACTTCCCTCATTCAACCCTGCTACTATTACTGAGGTTGCTAAACTTTTATCTAACACTCATCTAACCACCTGCCCCCTGGATCCTGTTCCCTCGCAAATGCTTCGCTCACCCTCTGACTCAATTCTACACTCTCTAACTCACATTTTCAACTTCTCCCTCTCTTGTGGCATCTTCCCAAACTCTCTAAAACATGCGCTAGTCACCCTCATACTTAAAAAGCCCTCACTGGATCCCACCAATCTTAACAACCTACGTCCCATCTTCTTACTCGTCTTCTTCTCCAAACTTCTTGATAGACTGGTCTACAACGATTAAGCGACCATCTGACCATGAATAAACTTCTTGATCCCCTTCAGTCTGGATTTCGCCCTCAACACTCCACGGAAACTGCTCTCCTTAACCTCTCAAATGACCTACTAATGGCTAAAGCCAATGGACACTATTCTGTACTACTTCTCCTGGATCTCTCTGCTGCCTTTGACACAGTGGACCACCCCCTCCTCCTCAAAAAACTCCACTCCTTTGGTCTCCGTGACTTTACGCTTCACTACCTATCCCACCACTCCATTGTCACTTACAACTCTACTTCCTCCTCTCCTCTTCCTTTCTCTGTTGGGGTCCCCCAAGGTTCTGTTCTTAGACCTCTCCTTTTCTCAATCTACACCACCTCCCTGGGTCAGTTGGTTGCCTCCCACGGCTTTAAATATCATCTCTACGCTGATGACACCCAAATCTATCTCTCCACCCCCCAGCTCTCTCCATCTGTCTCCTCACGCATTACCAACTTACTAGCAGACATATCAGCCTGGATGTCACATCACTTCCTCAAACTCAACCTATCTAAAACTGAGCTCATGATATTTCCTCCCTCAGGTGCCACTTCCCCTGATTTCTCTGTCAATATCAACGGCTCAACTATCAACTTGTCCCTCCACGCCAAGGTCCTAGGTGTAATCCTGGACTCTGAATTAACCTTTCAGCCCCACATCCTATCGCTATCCAAAATTTGCCGCCTCAACATCTCCAAGATACGCCCCTTCCTAACCAATGTCACCACAAAGCTTCTAATCCATACCCTGGTCATCTTCCGCCTCGACTACTGTGACTCCCTCCTCACTGGCTTACCTCTAAATAGGCTATTCCCACTTCAGTCCATCATGAACGCTGCTACCAGGCTCATCTACCTCACAAACCGCTCAGTGTCTGCTATAACCCTCTGCCAATCCCTCCTTTGGCTGCCACTCAGTCACCAAATTAAATTCAAGATACTAACTATAACTTACAAAGCCATCCACAACCTGCCCCCCAGCTACATCTCTAACCTAGTCTCAAAATACCAACCTAATCGTTCTCTTCGCTCCCCCAAGACCTCCTGCTCTCAAACTCCCTTGTCACCTCATCCCATGCTTGCCTTCAGGACTTCTCCAGAGCCTCTCCCATCTTCTGGAATGCTCTACCCCAATCCGTCCGATTTTCTCCTACTTTATCCACTTTCAGACGATCCCTGAAAACTCATCTCTTCAGAGAAACCTATCTGGCCCCCACCTAACAACTGTACATTTATCTTCTCAATCAGCACATCGCCCACAGTTATTACCTCTTGTATCTCTTGACCTTCCCTCTTAGATTGTAAGCTCTAAGGAGCAGGGCCCTCTGATTCCTACTGTATTAAAGTGTATTGTATTTGTACTGTCTCTCCTCAAGTTGTAAAGTGCTATGTAAACTGTTGGCGCAATATAAATCCTGTATAATTAAAAAAAAAAAAAAATTTTGAAGAAAAAATAAATAAGCGTTTGTTTCGGTTATAAAATTTTGCAAATAATCTCCTATAAGTTTAGGCCAAACTGTATTCTGCTACATTTCAGTGTATATTATTTAGTCTGTAGGAAGGTTATAGCGTCCACAAACTATGGTATATATACAGTATCTGATCAATCTTTTTTTTTTACATACTGTCACAAGTTCCGTACAGGGTCATTATATAACTGATGTGGCAGTGATCAGACACCGACTGGTGACAGCAGGTAAAAAAATTAATTATACAGCATCTCACAAAAGTTAGTACACCCCTCACATTTTTGCAAATATTTTATTATATCTTTTCATGTGACAACCCTGAAGAAATGACACTTTGCTACAAAAAGTGAGTACACCCCTAAGTTAAAATGTCCAAATTGGGCTCAATTAGCCATTATCCCTCCTCGGAGTCATGTGACTTGTTAGTGTTACAAGGTGACAGGTGTGAATGGGGAGCAGGTGTGTTAAATTTGGTATCGCTCTCACTCTCTCATACTGGTCACTGGAAGGTCAACATGGCTCCTCTACAAAAAGATGGCCTAGACTATAAGATTGTCAAGATCCTGAAACTGAGCTGCAGCACGGTGGCCAAGACCATACAGCTGTTTAACAGGACAGGTTCCACTCAGAACAGGCCTCGCCATGGTTTATCAAAGAAGTTGAGAGCATACGCTCAGTGTCATACCCAGAGGTTGTCTTTGGGAAATAGATGTACGAGTGCTGCCAGCATTGCTGCAGAGGTTGATAGGGTGGGGGGTCAGCCTGTCAGTGTCAAATTGGTCTGCATGGCTATCGTCCCAGAAGGAAGCCTCTTCTAAAAATGATGCACAAGAAAGCCTGCAAACAGTTTGCTGAAGACAAGCAGACTAAAGACATGGATTACTGGAACCATGTCCTGTGGTTTGATGAGACCAAGATAAACTTATTTGGTTCAGATGGTGTCAAAAGTGTGTGGTGGCAACCAGGTTTATTTCCTCCCAACATTGGTACCCGATATCAAAAATAATCTTTGAGTGGGCACAAAGTCCCAGAGATACAATCCAAAATCTTGTGGAAAACCTTCCCAGAGGAGTGGAGGATGTTACAGTCATAAAAGAAGGGAGGGAACCCATCATTTTGGAATGCAATGACCAACAAGCTCATGTAGGTGTGATGGTCAAATGTCCACAAACTTTTGGCCATATAGTGTATATTCGCCTCTTTAAAGAACAAGTTGCCCGCAATCTTTTACATTCACACCATTCATGCAGTATCCCAGAGACACAGAAGCAAATTAAAAACTGTGGATAAAAACAATATGGTTTTTTATTATTATTTAAATACAAAATACATTTTTCACAATAAGGTCACTTGCATGATGCGATGGCACAATATTGAACCTCCCTACTCGTGTGTCTCACCAGCGCAAAAAAAGTGCTTTTAAAAGCCTCATGCTAATCTCATTGGCTTCCTGAATTTTGGGGGGTCATCAGAAGACAAATACCTGACCGATGACCGAGCGAGAAAACACACTTGGAAGACTTATTCTTCACAAACAGTATTTAGAATAAATCATCCAATCTCGACATTTACTAACGTAAAAAAACTCCGATCATCATCCCAAACTTATATCAGGAAAAAATAAATCCTAAAAACAAAAACTTTTTGGGAATCCTTTATATCCCCTGGCTACCAGAGACTGGAGATGCGTTGTAAATGTAATTCCAATCCTGCCAGCAACCAAGGCAATAGTACACCAACTAAAAAATTTTCGTAACAGACTACAAGGTGTTTGCTGTGCAAAAGGTGGAAACTTTAAAGGCCAACACCATCCAAAATGGATTTCGATTTTGGGTGGGCACCAGTAAGCAGAATTGTCCAAAAGTTTATTGTATCTTATCTAGAGTCTATTGAGGAAGTTAACCAAAGTTTTTTTGTGTCCCCCTCCAATGAGGTCATAAAAAGGAGTTGTCAGCTCTCTTGGATTCCCTAGTTATGTTTTTATTCTACATTATCCCAGAGGGGATAATGGGATGAGATGGGATAGCTTTAAACTAGTAGTCCCCAAGATATAAGAAACCATTATATTTGTATGCCAGCAGCTGTACAAAATTGAAATCTGACTGTTTGGATTTGGCCTTTAAAGTTGCCCATTTGTTCACAAAGTTGTTCGCCAATTGCACAAACTTGAACAGCTAGGGCATTACAACTTAATCCCCAGCACGAGGGGCAAAAAGGCTGGCACCTGTGGGCTTTATCCATTTGGCGTTTACATATCTGATAATTACAATACTTATTACAGGTCACAACCTTAAGAGGATGGTATGTTGAAGACACCAAGTCTAAATGGCGTTTAGCACGATCTTTACACTTTTGTAAATTCCTCAACAATGTTCTCAACATCCTCCATATCCAAGAGCTTTAGTATTTACACCCAAGAATGACTTTAAAGTGTCAATTCACCCAAAACTGGATCTTTTAGGTTTTTGGTAGATACAGGTGGGTTTAGTCACCCACTCATTTATATCCTTTGCTGAGAGCATTGCCCCCAGCCACTATATAGCAACAAAGGGAGTCTTGTTACTCCTGCTATACTATCCATTATCTAGATGAAGAATTTGGTGGCAAAAGTGAGGCTTCTCATCAATTATGGCTGGGAGGCAGAGCTGGGAACTTAAGTAGAGTGATGCTTGAGTGAATTATATAAAGACAGAGACAGAGTCACTCCTCCAGCATTCTCCCATAACTAAAATTTCAGTTTTGGGTAAACTTTCCCTTTATTTCTCATAATGCTGCAGAGAACATCCAGATATTATATCTTCTGGGTTGTTTTATTAAGAAAATAATAAAGAAAAGAAATAACTGCATGTCTAAAATAAAATGGTAAAAGCAGCAATGGATTCACTATTAGGATCCAATGTTCATAAGTTTGCCCCAGTCCTCACGACTACTCAGGGCACACACGCACACAGCTTAACGGAAATGCAAGGCTTGGTCAAGTCTCAGGACACAACATCCTCCACGTAGTTCGCCGGATAAAGTCCGATTTTCCCAGAGGTGAGGCGTCCTCGGCACCAGCCCTGTTCATCTTCTGAGCCTAGTTTTATGAGCTCTTCCCCTAAGGAATGAAACAAGAAACAATGCAGGGTAAAGTCAAGCCTTTAAGACATGTCAGCAACCGCACTAAACGCGGGACTAAACTCAATGATGTTACATATTGCAAGGTTGTGAAAGGGAGTCTGGGTTTGACTATACAAGCACACTAGCCAGGAGTATGTGCAGAATTTTTGATGAATGTACAAGGTAGCATGTCAATCTCAACCTGGATCTAATACCTGTACACACGATCGGAAATTCCGCCGGCAAAAGTCCGATGTGAGCTTTTGGTCGGAAATTCCGACCGTGTGTATGCTCTATCGGACTTTTGCTGGCAGAATTTCCGCCAGCAAAAGATTGAGAGCAGGTTCTCCATTTTTCCTGACGGAAAAAGTTCCTATCGGAAATTCCGATCGCTTGTAGCAATTCCGACGCGCAAAATTCCAACGCATGCTCAGAAACAATTTGACGCATGCTTGGAAGCATTGAACTTCATTTTCTCGGCTCGTCGTAGTGTTGTACATCACCGCGTTCTTGACGGTCGAAAGTTCAGAGAACTTTTGTGTGACCGTGTGTATGCAAGGCAAGCTTGAGCGGAATTCCGTCGGAAAAACCATTCAAGGTTTTTGTGACGGAAATTCCGATCGTGTGTACGCGGCATTAGAAGCAGTGTTTCCTGCAATAATATAAACCTTCATCGGACCTTATTCCTGTTGAACAAAGTATCTAAAAGAGAGGGGTCTGTGGGACTTTATATGAGGAGATGAAGTTGTCATCAGCTTCTATCCCCATTTTATACAAAAAAGAACAGGAAGGCGGGACTTTAAATGAAGTACGCGGAGAGTCAAGTGTTGTATGGCATTATAATTAACATATCTATAATATATGTAAAGGAGTAGGACATGCAGGTATTTAATTATATGTGTAGTATATCAATTTTCTATCTAATATGAATTATGAGAACTGTCCTACTCCTTTACATATATTATAGATATGTCAATTATAATGCCACACAACACTTGACCCACCGTGTACTTTATTCAAAGTCCCGCCTCCCTGTTCTCTGTTGAACAAAGTACTGGACTGATAAAATTAGAAGGATCCTAAGGGTTAATTAGTATGATCTTTCCAGGTGCTGGTTAAGGATCTCTCCAATTTTATTAGTCCAGTGCACACTCCTGAAAGTGATATTAAAGGGGTTGTAAAGGATCATGTTTTTTCACCTTAATGCATCCTATGGTGAAAAAACACCTGTCAGTGACTGCCCCCCCGTTTTACTTACCTGATCCCTCAAACTTGACCCACGGGGACATGCCGTCTCCCCTGCCCGGGGTTCTCGGCTGCTGATTGGATAGATTGATAGCAGCGCAGCCATTGGCTTCCGATGCTGTCAATCAAATCCAATGACGCGAGCGCCGGCGGGGGGGGTTGTCGGGGCCGAGTCCTGCATTCTGCCTCTATGGACGCCGAATGCTGGACTCGGAAGCGCGCCCGCAAGGTAACCCCCATGGGATAGCATCTTCTCCCAGGGGGTTATCTGATGTGGGGAGGAGCCGCGAGAGCCACCGAAGGACCCCAGAAGAGGATGTGCGGGGGCACTCTGTGCAAAATGAGATGCACAGTGGAGTAAGTATGTTTGTTATTTAAAAAAAAAACAAAAAAAACAAACCTTTAGTGTTACTTTAAAGGCAATTAAAAAAAAAAAAAAAAAAAGTTAAAAAAATTACTTCAGAGCCGCTGCTCTGCGTGTCCATTCACACACAGCCCCACTCCCTCTCTCTCCTCACTGGCTGTGATTGAAAGCAGCGGCTGTCCCAGCCAATGAAGAGGGGGGTTAGAGTCCCTGGAGAGCCGAGGCTCTCAGGCACATCGCTGGATTGTGAGAAGGCTCAGGTAAATATTAGAGGGGGCTGCTGCACACAGGTTTTTCCCCTTCATGCAAATAGTGCATTAAGGTAAGAAACCTTCAGCCTTTACAACCACCTGAAGTTTAATTAGTATAATCGCTTCAGATGCCAATTAAGCAAACTCAGGATCCGATCCCTCCATTTTATCAGTCCAGTATTTGCTTCATTCAATAGTACCAGACATTGAAAGAGGAAACACTTTGAACCCCCAAAGCACATTGGATTTTTATGACAGTTTTAAATCGGGGCTTCATATGTTCTGCTTTTAGTGCTTTGCTCACCTAGTCTCAACAATAAAAACCGGTCAGGGATTGGCTCGGAGCTGTCATATGGGACGAGCCCTCTCTACTCAAAAATGACAGTTATATACCACTGGGGATAGAGGACTAAAAGCAAAAGCACAAGTTTGCATTTAATGTGATTGTAAAGTCTCCTCTTTTTTACAATAAAAATAACAAACATGTTATACTTACCCGACCTGTGCAGTTGGTTTTGCACAGAGCAGCCTAGATCCTCCTTTTCGGGTCCCTTTTTGGCTCTCCTGGCCCCTCCCTTTGAGTGCCCCCACAGCAAGCAGTTTGCTATGGGGGCACCCGAGCCGTGGATACACAGAGCTGTGGTTCAGCCCCTCCCTCATTGGCTGACTTTGAAGACAGCAGCGGGAGCCAATGGTCCCGCTGCTGTGTCTTAGCCAATGAGGAGGGGAGTCCTGGATGGCTGAGGCAGTCGTGGACATTGCTGGATAGAGATGGGGCTCAGGTAAGTATTAGGGGGGGCTGCTGCACACAGAAGGCTTTTTATCTTAATGCATTAAGATAAAAAACCTTCTGACTTTACAACCCCTTTAAGAAAAGTCATTAGGTCCACCAGTGTGCCCAGGCTAAAAATGTTGTAAATGTAAAAAGGGACCTTGTGGTGCTTACAAGTTTATTGGTTAATCATCTAAGCAACATCAGTGAACCCAGGAGTCCACCAATCCTGAATGGAGGTAATGTGGAGTGCACACCTGGAATCCAAAGCCTCGGACTAAAATGAATTCTACTACCAGAGTCTCCAATAAAAGAATAGCTCTTAGGTGTTTCAAAAAGTTTGGATCTACCTAAAAACAGGACATTAGTTTTCGGTAGATTCAGCATTTAAATCGTTTTGTGGACTTCAAGTATTTTTTTTTTTTTTTTTACTTCTTTTGTGTCTCCATTCAGATAAATTCACTTACCGGATAATGAATACGTTCCTTTATAAAACAGCTGTAATTACGCAGAGGAAGGATTTAGCAGCGCTTTGTAAATAAGACTGTCCCACAGTAGATACTCTGCGATAATGCATTCATCTGATTTGAAAGTAATACCAATCCTACCAAGATGGAACAATTAAAAGCAAATGCAATCCTTGCATTGATTCAATTAACTACCATAACAAGGCAATGGAAGAATAAATGACAGAGTCCAATCTATCTGCTGGAACTTAAAGCTGAACACTGGGCAGAAGAATCCTTGCAGTGGGCCCCCCTCCACAATGCAAGGGCTAAATGCATGCTGTGTCTAGAGGAGTAGGATTCGGGTGACTTACCTTACCCCCCCCCCCATCTTTCTTCTCTCTGTGCAACCACCCTCCTGAAGTGCAGGAGGCCCAGATGCATGCACGTGAAACCTTCTCCAGCCCAGAGTTCAGATTTTTTTTTTCTGACTGTAGCTGGTTTCCATTCATTCCCCATCCCCACCTATAACCAAAAAAGAACGACCGAGGAAAATTTCCCTTGCTTCTACAACCCCAATCACTACATTGAGAAAGATCAATCACAACCAGTGGGGGCCCGTCCATTAGGGGCGCAGACCCCCCTAATTCATGTGCCCGACCCCTCATCTCCATGCAGGGTGCCAGACGCATGGATTTCAATGTGTTTTTTTTTTTTTTTAAAACACGTGATTAGAGTCGGAGGCTCTATTTGCTAATGTCTTAAGCGCCGGGTGGGTGTAGTGCGAGTGGATCGCCGCTGTCATCAATCGAACGTGAGCCAGGGGGGTTGGGAGGTGCCAGTATGAGTGAGGGTGCCAGGTCTGTTTGGCGAAAAAGTTTTGACCACCAGCCACCACTGATCACAACTATGATGACTACCAGTGTAAATTCTTCTCTGAACCAGGGGTAGGCAATTCATTTTCCCAAGGAGCCACATGAGAAACTGGGACTGTTGTGGAGGGCCTAACTTAATTCTGTTCAATATTAATTTTGGACCTAAGAAGGACCATTAAAGAGGAACTCCAGTCATTTTTGCGTTCATTAAAAGTCAGCAGCTACAAAAACTGTAGCTGCTGACTTTTAATAAACACACTCACCTGTCCCAGGATCCAACGATGTGCTTATCTGAGCTGTCCCTTCCCTCTGTCTTCTTTACCCCGGTGCCAGCATTTCATCTGTGGGCACTTATATATGACAGCTTGTGACTTCACAGAAGGGAGTCTGAGGGGGGGGGGGGGGGGTGAGGTGGCCAGGTCTGTTTGCAGAAATTTTTTTGTGACTTCAGTCAGGTGCCCACTAGAGCTGACTCTCCAGTAAACTCAGGCATAGGAAAGCCATTTACAAGAGAGCTGCTTTAAAAAGGCATGTCAGCAGTTAAAAATGGGGAGCAGAGGCTGAAGAATCTTGATTTCTCATGGAGGAGGGGAGGGGGGGTACCCACAGCACAGGGTGGGGATCACTGCAACAGCATTAACGGGTTATACCCCAACATTTCATGTTCCGGGTTTGTGCCTGCTGTGCTATGTACTTGATGAAAAACTATCCTATTATCTCTGCATTGCTCCCTTTGTGTGAAATCGCTGGTGTTCCTGCGAGTCCCTCTGCTTTCCTAGTAAAAACTGACCATACTAAGCAGGATAGCCCACCGTGGTCAGTTCTCTAACTATGCTGGGAACGCAGGCTGCTCTCCTTAAACGACTAGACTTGTCCTGACCTCCCCCCAGCCTTTCACTAGGACGCTCAGTGTACTGCTGTTTATTCTCCCCCCCAGCTCTTATGCAGAGTAGAGCAGAGCGAATATGATCACTTATATAAAAAAAAAAGTGGGGGAAGGGTATTTATAAAGTTTTTTGTAAATCTATACACACGTTTTGCCTTTCATTTCTAATTTAAACTAATTGGGTTGTTTTATGTGTTTTACAAGGTGATTGTTTACAATCACTTTAAGCCAATTCTTGCATGGGCTCAAAAAAGGAATAACCCCTAATCTTGGATGTTTAGCGGGTCACAGAGGATCTGTCAAGCTGGTCTGCCGTCCAGAACGTTTGCAAAGACCATGTATATATATATATGTTTGCTGCACTATTCAGTTAATTATCAACACTACAACCTCCAGCTCTGGTACAAAGGCATGTCAGTCACTGAATCAGTAGACTTTTCCAGCACAGTTCTCAGCGCTTGTTACGCCACTTCGGGGCCCATGACCTCCATTGATTGGCTTTGTCCTTGACATCCAACCTGAATTCTACAAGCTTCATGGCAAAATGGATGGAGATTCATCCCCTCTTGAGAAAGCGGGGGCCGATTTATGTTGAGAACTCATTCTGCATTACAATAGTGAAGTAAAATGTTTGAGTGGAGTATTGCTCCCAAGTAAAGAAAAACACAAAATCCTTGTATTTGCAGCTTTTAAATTCATACAATCCTCGACAGGATTTGAATACATTTTCTTTTGGGCTGCTGCCACACCACTTGAATGTCGCTTCTCAATTGCTACCTTTCTACAGGTAATGTTTAGACTTTATATTGATCGGTCTCTGTTGTTCTATTTACTGCTTTCTGTACTACCCTGACTGATATACCGTGGGGAAATGTAGTATATGATCCCCTGCAGATTTTGTAAGTTGGCCCACTTAGAAAAAAATGAGAATCCACAGAATCTCTTCCTTTCACACTTGTGCAACCTGAAAGTCACGTGACTTGAGGCGATGCCTGTGTAATCTTAAGGTCTATGGACCTCAAGTCGCATCAAAGTCGGACCAAAGTAGTGCAGGGACTACTTTGAAGTCGCAAAGATATGAACGGTACCCATTGGAAATCATGGGGTGCGGCTTTGCAGTCCCAAGTTGCAGGACAAGTCGCACACGTGTGAAAGGGGCCTCAAGCGTCACCATCATGGTCAAGAGCTGTCAAAGGATGTCAGGGACAAGATTAGGTAACAGCGATCACAGGTCAATTAGTTTCAGTATAAATCACACAAATAGGAAACATGAAGGGAACACAAAGACACTGAATTTCAAAAGAGCCAACTTCCCAAAAACTACAAACCTTGCTAAAAGGCATCAATTGGGATAAAATATTAGGAACAAAGAATACGGAGGAGAGATGGGTTTGCTTTAAGAGCATATTAAATAAGGGCATTAGCCAATGTATCCCATTGGGTAATACATTTAAAAGAGCGAACAAACATCCTGGATGGCTTAACTCCAATGTAAAAATGCATATAAAAGCAAAGGAGAAGGCCTTCAAAAAATACAAGGTTGAGGGATCATCCTCAGCATTCAGAATTTATAAAAGAATGCAATAAGAAATGTAAGGGTGCAATTAGGATGGCTAAGATAGAACATGAAAGACACATAGCGGAGGAGAGCAAAAAAAATCCCAAGAAATTCTTTAAGTATGTAAACAGTAAAAAAGGGAGGACAGACCATATTGGCCCCATAAAGAATGAGGAAGGACATCTGGTTACAAAGGATGGGGAGATGGCAAAGGTATTGAATTTATTCTTCTCCTCAGTCTTCACAAGTGAATCGGGGGGCTTCAGTAACCAAAACTGCAGTGTTTATCCTCATGACACATCACAGGAAGCACCTACATGGTTAACAGAGGACGGAATTAAAATTAGACTTGAGAAACTTAACATTAATAAATCACCGGGACCAGATGGCTTGCATCCGAGGATACTTAGGGAACTCAGTCAGGTGATTGCCAGACCGTTGTTCCTAATATTTACAGACAGTCTATTGACTGGAATGGTACCAGCTGATTGGAGAAAAGCCAATGTAGCACCAATATTTAAAAAGGGCCCAAAAAACATCCCTGGGAATTACAGACCAGTTAGCCTAACATCAATAGTATGTAAACTCTTGGAGGGGATGATAAGGGACTATATACAAGATTTTAGTAATAAGAATGATCTCATTAGCAGTAATCAGCATGGATTCATGAAGAATCGTTCTTGCCAAACCAATCTATTAACCTTCTATGAGGAGGTGAGTTGCCATCTAGATAAAGGAAGGCCCGTAGACGTGGTGTATCTGGATTTTGCAAAAGCATTTGACACAGTTCCCCATAAACGTTTACTGTACAAAATAAGGTGCGTTGGCATGGACCATAGGGTGAGTACATGGATTGAAAACTGGCTACAAGGGCGTGTTCAGAGGGTGGTGATAAATGGGGAGTACTCAGAATGGTCAGGAGTGGGTAGTGGGGTTCCCCAGGGTTCTGTGCTGGGACCAATCCTATTTAATTTGTTCATAAACGACCTGGAGGATGGGATAAAGAGTTCAATCTCTGTATTTGCAGACGATACTAAGCTAAGCAGGGCAATAACTTCTCTGCAGGATGTGGAAATCTTGCAAAAAGACCTGAACAAATTAATGGGGTGGGCGACTACATGGCAAATGAGGTTCAATGTAGAAAAATGTAAAATAATGCATTTGGGTGGCAAAAATATGAATGCAATCTATACACTGGGGGGAGACCCTCTGGGGGAATCTAGGATGGAAAAGGACCTGGGGGTCCTAGTAGATGATAGGCTCAGCAATGGCATGCAATGCCAAGCTGCTGCTAATAAAGCAAACAGAATATTGGCATGCATTAAAAGGGGGATCAACTGCAGAGATAAAACGATAATTCTCCCGCTCTACAAGACTCTGGTCCGGCCGCACCTGGAGTATGCTGTCCAGTTCTGGGCACCAGTCCTCAGGAGGGACGTACTGGAAATGGAGCGAGTACAAAGAAGGGCAACAAAGCTAATAAAGGGTCTGGAGGATCTTCGTTATGAGGAAAGGTTGCGAGCACTGAACTTATTCTCTCTGGAGAAGAGACGCTTGAGAGGGGATATGATTTCAATTTACAAATACTGTACTGGTGACCCCACAATAGGGATAAAACTTTTTCGCAGAAGAGAGTTTAATAAGACTCGTGGCCACTCATTACAATTAGAAGAAAAGAGGCTTAACCTTAAACTACGTAGAGGGTTCTTTACTGTAAGAGCGGTAAGGATGTGGAATTCCCTTCCACAGGCGGTGGTCTCAGCGGGGAGCATTGATAGCTTCAAGAAACTATTAGATAATCACCTGAATGACCGCAATATACAGGGATATGTAAAGTAATACTGACACATAATCACACACATAGGTTGGACTTGATGGACTTGTGTCTTTTTTCAACCTCACCTACTATGTAACTATGTAACTATGTAATTGTGGACCTGCACAAGGCTGGAATGGACTACAAGACCATCAGCAAGAAGCTTGGTGAGAAGGAGACAACTGTTGGAGAGAATGGAAATACAAAATAACCATCAATCGTCCTCGGAATGGAGTTCCATGCAAGGTTTTTCCTCATGGGGTTAAGGATGATTATGAGAAAAGTGAGGGGTCAGCCCAGAACTACAAGGAAGGAGCTTGTGAATAATCCCAAGGCAGTTGGGAGCACAACCACCAAACAAACCATTGGTAACACAATATGCCGCCATGGATTGAAATCCTGCAGAGCCCGCAAGGTCCCCCACCTCTAGAAGGCACATGTAAAGGCCAGTCTGAAGTCTGCCAATGAACATCTAAATGATGCAGAGAAGGATTGGGAGAAAATGCTGTGGTCAGATGAGACCAAAACAATCCCTACAGTCAAGCACAGAGGTGGAAACATGATGCTTTGGCGCAGTTTCTCTGCTAAATGTACAGGCTGACATTGCTGCACTGAGGGGCCAATGGACAGGGCCATGTGTTGTAAAATCTTGGATGAGAACCACCTTCTCTCAGCCAGAACACGGAAGATGGGTCTTCCAGCATGACAATGACCAAAAACAGACCGCCAAGGCAACAAAGGAGTGGCTCAAGAAGAAGCACATTAAGGTTATGAAGTGGCCTAGCCAGTCTCCAGACCTTAATCCTATAGAAAATTTATGGAGGGAGCTGAAACGTCGAGTTACCAAGCGACAGCCAAGAAACCTTAAGGGTTTAGAGAAGATCTGTAAAGAAGAGTGGACCGAAATCCCTCCTGAGATGTGTGCAAACCTGGTTACCAACTACAATACACGTCTTACCTCTGTGCTTGCCAACAAGGGTTTTGTCCACCAAGTACTAAGTCATGTTTTGCTTGTGGAACAAATACTTATTGTACTCAGTGAACTACAACTCAATTTATAACATTTATTTTTGGTTTATATTCTGTTTTTATTCTGTCTCTATCATTTAAAATACACCTAGGATAAAAAATATAGACCCTCCAATTTCTTACAAAATCTGAAGGGGATCAAATAATAATTTTCCCCACTGTAAGACTTTTTTAGCCCTTTGCTTGGTGTTTTTTCTCCTCTTTTTTTGTTCTTTTACATTGTGACACATTCTGTTTTTGATGGACATACTATTGGTCCTGTTCAGCAAGTTATAGTTTGTACCTCTACTTTGACGGTTCTTACACAGCTCTTTATCTATTTTGGTCCAGTCTTCCCAGGTCCCCCTGTGCTCCCCGGGTGGTTGACCTGCCTTACCTTAATTTCCCAGACTGAATGTGTCCTTTGGCTCCCCTCTGTGTCATTGCCCCTTTTGTGAACGTTCCTCTGGCTCCTGTTACTCCCTAGATTCTTATGTTGTTGTATAAGTACACCATATCCATCTTAAGGAGTGGAAATTGTGATCTACACCCACATTCTGATGTTTATGTGGGTACATATGTAGTTCTTTTTTTAAAATTATTTTTATGACATGGTCTTTTCACAGATATACTGGATTTGATTATCTCCTGAAGAAGTGAACATTGCTTCACGAAATGTGTTGAGATATAGTCCAACATTTACCTACCTGTTTATCTCTGCAAGTTTGTTCATATATTGAAATATACATCAACGTTAATGTGTGTCTCTTCATTTTTTTTTTTAACACTTTGACATATGTAGTGTTCATTGCATCAATTTTTAACTTGAATATGGAATAAAAGATGTAGAATTTTTAGATGTAGGACTCTAAAAAGTCCCATGGGCACATTTGTCTTTCAAATCCATACAATCCCCATACATCTGTGCTCTGGTGGATTAATAATGCCAGTTGCTAAGCAAATCTCTGCATGATTTAAGCTGCAGAAATCAGAGTTTTAGTATAGAGTGCAAGATTTGTGGAAGGAACTTACGCAGTGCTGATACTGGGGAGTCAGTCCCCAGAACTCTATCCATACTTCCATACAAGTAGCCTTTGTTCATCCACACTTAACAAAGGCCTTTCTAAAGCATTTCTCAGAGGCATGACTTTGTTCACGCTGGAATTAGTGTTACGTTAATGGTGCGTTGGTGGGTGATGAGGGGGGGGGGGAGCACAAAGGATTGTTCATGCACAAGTGCCAGTCTGCATGCTCTGCCTGTTGTCAGATTCATGCACTATGGCCTGACCAGGGGGTGGAGGTATGGGAGAGGAGGAAAGGGTGGGGGAGGCGTGCCTGTGGAGAGGAATGGAAGGAAGGGTTGTTAAGGGAAGGTTAGTGCTTTGTACCTGCCATAAAGCTCAGCTCGTCAGCTTCCTGTCCAGTGTAATCATACAGAGCCTGCACACGCACGCCCTCTACCTGTGACGCCTCCCGACCATTACTGTCCAGGGATTTTCTGGGGCTTTCATCTTCCGACCACTCAGACGTATCGTCCTTTGCACCACTGCAAAAATACACAGGTTAATACAGCTTTTAAGTGCAATGATAGTATTCCAAAACTTAGGTACATTGAGTGAGAAATTTAAAAGGTTCAGTCCACCTAAAAATGGATATTTCAGATTTCGGTAGATGCCGAGGAGTTTATTGAATACCAGGTCTTGTCTTGGGGACCCCATTGGTGGGACCTCTGCACTTAAATCTCCAAGTTTGCACACCTGCTGGGGCCATAATGAAGGGGCTCTCCAGGTGGATTTCAAATTGTTTATTATGTTTTTTTTTTTAATTAGTACGATAGAAAATAAAGTGCTCCTTAACCACTTGAACTCTGGAAGGTTTTACACCCTTCATGACCAGGCCATTATTTGCCATTTGGCACTGCTACTTTAGCTGACAGCTGTGTGGTCATGCAACAATGTACCCAAACTAAATTTTTTTTTTTTTTTTTACACAAATAAGAGCTTTCTCTTGGTGGCATTTGATCACCACTGGGTTTTTTAAATGTTTTGCAATATGAATGAAAAAAATACAAAACATTAACCACTTCCGGACCGCCCGCCATCGTTTTATGTCGCCACTTTGAAGAGGAATACTGTTGTTACGGCAGCAGCTAGTTGCTATAAGCCCGGCATCCTCTTCTTCAGCGGGCGGTCCACTTCAAGATAAAAGTGATCTCTGCGGCGGATTCACCGCAAGATCACTTTTATCGGTGGCGGGAGAGCCCCCCTTCTGGCGCTCTCCTGTGCCCTCCGCCGTTTACCGGAGCCATCGGTAGCGGCGGAGGCCATCGGGTCCTATCCTTGGCTTTGCATGGACACGAGTGAGGGGAAGATGGCCCCCACCCGTCTCTATACCACTGCAGGACAGAAGCAGTGATGAAACGTCACTTCCGCCCATAGGTCTTAAAGGGAACTTTTTTTCCTTCAAATTACATTAAATTTTTGTTTATTTTTTATTGCATTTTAGTGTAAATTTGAGATCTGAGGTCTTTTTGACCCCAGATCTCATTTAAGAGGTCCTGTCATGCTTTTTTCTATTACAAGGAATGTTTACATTCCTTGTAATAGGAATAAAAGTGACGCAGTTTTGTGTTTTTTTTTTAAAGAAAAAAGTGTAAAAAAATAAATAAAATAAAAAAAGTAAAATAAATAAAAAAATAAAAAAAAATTTAAACGCGTTCGGTCTCGCAGAGCTTGCGTGCTTTGCAGGGATAAGAAACAGATAAATTGTTCCCTCTGTACAGAGCCCTGTGTTGATTGTCAACACAGGGCTCTGGGCTTTGATCGGACACAGCCGATCAGCAGGTCCCAGCCATGAATTATTGGCTGGGATGTGCTGACAGACTCCCCACTGTGTACAATCACCATGGGTGCCTGCAGGAGGGTGGGAGGGGTGCATGCACGCTCCCCAGACCTGGAAGCAGGCAGAGACATACAGGTACGTCTGTCTCTTTGCCTGCATGGGTTGCCCATCTGCAAATGGATAAAGATAAAATTCCACAGAGTAAAAACTGTAATTTCAAGAACCAAGCGTAGGCATTGCAAAAAGAGCAACAGACAAAAAGAATATACAGGTCTTTTATTAATATACCTGAGGTACATAGAGCTACGAGTGCTCAACCTGTGGCCATCCAGCTGTTGTGAAACTACAAGTCCCATAAGGCATTGCAAGCTGCTTACAGTTACAAGCATGACTCTCAAAGGCAGAGGCATGATGGGAGTTGTAATTTCGCAACAGCTGGAGGGCCACAGGTTAAGCACCCATGTAAAAAGTCAAAAACGGCTCAAATGACCACGTCCTGGTTTATGTAATGCTCAGTGTGTGGATTTTTTGATTATAGAGAGAATGGAAAAGAAGGAACTTGAACATACAAAAGGTGGGTAGGAACAGAGTCCAAAAATGCAGCAGGGAACTTTCACCAATAGAGTATACAAGACAAAAAATAACCTGGGAGGAGAATCAGCTCACTAGGCTTTACCGATACCGAACACATCAATTTTGGATGGACGGATCCTTCAAAACAAGTTTACTTAGCAAGTCAAATATCAGATAGTAAAGTACAGTAACTTTAGCAATCAGTCGGCAGGTTAATGCATTTTGCCTTTTAGCTTGCTCCTCAAACCACCTTGCTGAAAAAGCCTGTAGCTTACGGAGATCAGCTGACCAAACAATTTTAGCTTCAAACATATGAAAAAAAAAAAAAGAAAATAGCATACCCAATTAGCAATGTACAGGCTTATTTAGGAAGGCATAAAGAGCTGTAGCTACAATTTGGTGCGAAGAGCTGTGTATATATGCTAAGTGAAATAATATAGAACAACCAATTAGTGTTTAATAGTCATTATCAATTAACAGGCCTGACAGATGTTCAAGAAACAGAATACGAGTTCATCTGATCACCATAAGCTTTCCCAACTGTACTTGTGACCACCAACACCAAAAAGAAAAGATACAAGTGAAGAAATTAGAAGGAGGCGTTTCTTATTAGAAAACGTATTTCTTCATCTAATTAGAAAGGAAGGAGGTTCTCGAAACCCATCACCGTTATTAGCTAAATAAATTCCATGTTAATGGGGAGAAAAAAAAAGGAGTTTAGACAAGGCCTCCATGGCCCTGGTGGGCTCTACATGAGAGCTGTACTAACTCTGAGTGTTGGGTCTCCGTTAGGGCGGCATAGAAATCCTGGTCTTCATCTCCATACGTAAACCTGGGAGGAGGACGTCAAACAAAATGTGAACCGATTCTAAAACTTCAATCTTTTAATCACTTCTGGAACCGCTTTAAGTCCAGTAATCCTAAGGCTTGGTTCACACTGGTGCGATGTCAGACACTGCAAGGGATTCGCACCGCATGGCTGTGCAGATCACATGCGATGTCTGTGCGATGCGAATTCAGCCATACAGATCGTATGGCTGAATTTGCATCGCATTCGGACCAAACTCTCGCAGGACCTTTTTTTTTGATCACCCATGCGATCCGATTCCTGTCTGAATTCACAGTTCACACTGCGATCCAATCTGGGGGTGTCATTAACCTTGTATCGATACTCCCAGCGTTCGCATAGGGCAGTGTGAACCGCCGGCGATTCAGGTGCGATGCGGGAACCCCCACTGGATTTGCAGGATTTCACACATCCCACCAGTGTGAACCGAGTCTAAATGCAGTTTTGTTTATTTTTTCTAAACCTACGTCGTTTTATAGTGCACCTCTGGACATATAAAAAGTTATTTTCTCTAAAGCAGGCGAGGATCGTAGGTCTTTCTCTGTTTTTTCTCTATGATAAAGGAATTTGGATACCTTGAAAGAGTGTTTCTTATGCTCTACTTTCCATACAAAGTTCTGTCATACCCCCTAAAACAGAAGGAGGTTGGGATGTAGGAGATTGTGTGTTCACAACAATGTTCAGAGGTGCTAAATGACATCTATGGCTGGCCATAGATGGAGCGATTTTCTTTCCTGCAACGGGTCAGTGTTGATGGGGGACACTGACCCATTCCCACAGAGCCAATAAGGAGGAGCAGGTAGCAATACATGGTTCAAATCTTAGCCGGTTATTGCTGAACCAGATGAGATTCAAATTATCTATGGCCGGCTTAAGCCTGTTATGCTAAACTTCACAGGATAATTTGTTGGTTCTAGCAGGATAATTCTTAAAAAAAAAAAAAATACACACATACACACCAAATCATCAAGGGATGGATCTGTATTCAGGAGAGTCAATGGGGTTGATTTACTAAAAAACTGGAGAGTGCAAAATCTGTTGCAGCTCTGCACAGAAACCAGCTTCCAGGTTTTGTCAACGTTTAATTGAACAAGCTGGAGTTGGAAAATGATTGGCTATCATGCACAGCTGCACCGGATTTTGCACTCTTCAGTTTTAGAAAATCAACCCCTATGGCTGACTGTGCTTGAAACTCACCCTTTGCGATTGCCCTCGTGACCGTTGCAATGGTTTTTACCACTGGCCTCTACTTACTATAGGACACAGTAGTGAAGGAAGGATCTAACACATCGGAAGGGTCTAGGACATGGGTGCTCAACCTGCGGCCCTCCGGCTGTTGCGAAACTACAAGTTCCATGAGGCATTGCAAGGCTGACAGTTACAAGAATGACTCACAAAGCCAGAGAGCATGATGGGACTTTTAGTTTCGCAATAGCTGGAGGGCCACTAGTTGAGCAGCGGCCATGTTCTAGGAAGATTCTGAAGCTGCTGCAGCTTTCAGACCACAAACATCTGAGGCACAGCCCACAGGAGATGTATTAATAGTCCTCGTTTGCAGAGGGTCAAATTTGTTTTTTTGTTTTTTTAGGCGACAGCGACTAACTTCTAACCTTCTAAAAGGTAATGTAGAATTTCTGCCCAACGCCAACTACCCTTAAAAATGTCCCCTCTCCATCCTGCTACCTATACTGACCAACCTGTGTAAAATAAAATGTGTATACTTACCTATTTTCGGCCTGCCCTGGTCTAGTCACCCGATTTGGCTCCCCTGTGTCAGTCAGCAGCAGCTGCAGGGGAGAGGAGGGAGCACCAACTATGACTGGAACATGTGTGTGACGTCCTGGCTCATGGATTTCCCAGCCATTGTCAGGCAATCTCCTCTCTCCCCTGCAGCTCACTGACACAGGGGATCACATGATTGGACCAGGCTGAAGATAGGCAAGTATATACAGGGGGGGGGGGGGGGATAGGACATTTTTAAGGCTATTTACTATTAGGCTGGAATTATGCTTTATACAATAATCGAACGCCAGGTCTGGCTCCATATTCACTGGTCTACTCTTTCAGACTATTACAATGTGGTTAATCTTGTAATGGAGCTGAAAGTATCCCATGTATGATATATGATGTATGTGATCATGAGAACTTGCAGTAGCAGTATGCACAACCATAGCAACTGGATTAAGTTACAAAAAGGTGGACAGTCATCATACCTGTGTGCTGATAGGGAATGCTCCGGTTCCTATATTTAGTAGTAATAATGCTTTTCCAGGAATTACTATTATATAATGACTAAAACACGGCTATTGTAGGGTTGGAAGTCTACATATATAACCTGATAGCGTGTGAATATCTGGTTGGTGTTCTGTACACCTTTTTTTTGTTGTATTTGCCACAATGTTTGTTTTGTTGTATAAATGCAAAAAAACTTAAATAAAAATTATTGGAAAAAACAACCAAAAAAAAAATTCATCTAAGCTTGAACAGTAACTCTAACTGCCCATGGATGAATCGAAATTCGACTGGCTCAGTTGGAACTGGATGAATTTCGATCTATGTATGGGCGCTGTGGTTGTACAAAAGATGATCTACCGATAGACGTCTGTAGGACCACCTGCTGGAAAATGTCCTCTCAATCAGCGCTGTGGGCTATGGCCTGCGGCGCTGAACAGTGTATTCAGATGATTGCGAAGCCTCCCTGTTGTTGGAACACGACACAGTGGGAAGATTCCTCCTGTCACTTATATTAGTGCATATTACATATTATTACTTTTTATAATGGTCAGGACTAATATAAAAAAAAAAAAAAACACACACAACTGTATCCATTCTTAAAATGCACTTAAAGCAGAGCTCCACCCAAAAGGGGGAAGCTCCACTTGTTCGCACCCTCCCTCCTCCCCTGCCACATTTGGCACTTTTTTGGGGGGGGACCGGGTACCTGGTTTTGACAGGTACCCACTCCCACTTCCGGGAACAATCGCTGCACGGCGATCTAAGACATATCCAGCCCCTCCTCCTTCTCCCCGCTGCCTTCTGGGACCTGTGTGTCCCAGAAGACGACGGCCCAATTCAGAAAGCACAGCGTGACTCACGCATGCGTAGTAGGAAACTGGCTGTGAAGCCTGAAGGTGTCAATGCCGGCACCTGCACCTGAAACCGATAATTGAATCGGCTTGGGGTGCCGACACCGAGTGATCCCTGGATAGGCAGGCATCCTTCTATTAAAAGTCAGCAGCTACAGTATTTGTAGCTGCTAAGTTTTTTTTTTTTTTCCATACGAAGCTCCGCTTTAAACTTTGAGCATAACCCCAACCATAGCTTAATGCCTAAACTGAACTCCAGCAGGATACAAGACAACATTATATGAATTACATCAATCTGTCTTCATATTCCTGCCTTTCCATACACAGCAGCACTCACACTGGGTAAAGGAGGGACAGAACTAACAACCAACTGGGTTCTGCTGCAGTGCACATGGGATGGCAGGGAACATGCTGACAGATGGAGAGCGCGGAGTTGCTGACTTTTCAGTGTTACTGCTCCTTCATTGTCCAATCAGCTTGCAGGAAAGTGACCGCACAGTATTTCTTTGAGAAAGGGGTGTCACCCTTCTGCCTGTGCTTTCTGGTCGAGGTGTATCAATCACATAAAAAGGCTGGACAGAAATCCAAATCCTCTGAAAAAATAAGAGTCAAATATGTGCATTTCAATTGTGCATTAAGAAATGTTCTCATAGGTCAGCTCTAAAGTACAGCTAAAGGCAAAACTTTTTTTTTTTTTGGGAGAAACTAGAACATCTGTTTTAATTGCCGTCTGTATCACCGTTAGGGAGATTTACCTTTTTGTCCTGTTTACTGTAAACCCCGAAAGGGAAAAAGAAAATCCCAAATTTTGGGTTGTCACCATAACAGAAACAGAGCAAACCCTGCAATGGAAACACTAGTTCTGATAAAATCAGGGATTCCCTTCACTTTGGAAGGATATCCCATTTCCTGTTTTGACTATGAAACAGGAAGTAAAAGGGAAATCTACCCAATGGGGACACTGACAGAGGTTATAACCCTTCCTTTCTCTATCCAAAATGAAAAAAAAAAAAAAATGTTCTGGCTTTAACCCTTTGTCTAAAGATAATTTAACTCCCTAAAGCCTTATACTTACCTTACCCAACTCCAGTTGTTATTCTGAACCCCCTGCTGATATGATATCCGATATGATATGAGGAATAATAGGAATCTCTTACCCTCTGTTGAGCTGCTGGGTGGGGGTCGCGGGAGAAACTCCATCCTTAGCTGGAACAATGCCAGTGAGGGTCACCTCTTCTACATTTTTACTGGTACGCTCCTTCTTGCTGATTGGCCTCTGTGTCTCTGGAGACCATTCCTGTAACGGAAACAAGTACTGAGAAACCTCCTTCCCCGCTGTGGTCTGATCAGCACAGATTTTGGAGACCATAAAAAAAGCAGGTCAAAAAATATCGGTCATCTGCAGCTCTGGATAATAGCAAATGTGTATTGGGGCTCATGCAACTCAGGTGCCTCCTTTTGTAGTGTAAACATGCTGGTGTATTTTGGTGCCCGGGAGCTCCTGGAACCGAGTACAGCTGCCTACAGACCTGAATGGGTATAGGCAGCTGTACTTGGGTATGTGCCAAGATTTTCTCAGTCCTCCAAAAACACTCTAGCGCTCAATCCAAGGTTCTCCCAATGGTGCTTCAATGCAGAATGGTTCCTCAGATGCAGACCTCTACAGATTGGGAACCATTCAGTCAATTGCAAAAAAACAAAAAAAAAATGCAAATAATGGCACTGGGCTCAGTGCATTACCACAAGGCAGTGGGGTGAATGGGCCCGTATACCCTTATAATTCACAAGTGATCCCTTTTGCTAGAATAAGCATGCCTTTAGGGCTCATTTACACTTGCTTCAACGTGCTTTTGTGATGTGTTTTTGATGCTTCAAGGATCTCTTTTTAAAGATTTAGCTTGGCAAATGCTGTGTGTGTTTGTGCTGATATTCTATTTGTTTTAAGGGGCCCAGCAGAACCCAAGCTCAGTAGTACCCCCACTCAGCAGATCCCCAGCTCATTGGTACCCTCATTTAGCAGATCCCCTGCTCAGTAGTAACCCTCAGCTCTGTGGATCTTCTGGTTTGCTGATCCTCCTCTCTCTCTCTCTGGTCCCCGCTCATTTCTCACTCTGTTGCTCTCACTGAGCACCACATCTGACATTGCTAATTTCTCCTGCTTTGGCCCCCCAGCTCTGCTGATCCTCTGCCGCTCAATGCTCTCCCTCTGGTCACCGCTCATGTTCCGATATAGCGTTCCCATGTTGCACACCCCCTGTGCCATGTGCTAGTTGCTCTGCTCTGGTCCCCGCTCACCTTCCTGCTGCACACCAGATGCGACGTCTGCATCAGACACTCCCAGAATATATTCACATGAACCAGAAGTGACTGCTGAGGACGTCTTTTTTGTTCGCTTGTTGGTTTCCCAGTGCATGCTGAGATATCTCATACCTGCAATACCTCCAAAACAAAAGTAAAACTAAAAGCCAACTAAAAGCCTAGCAAAAGCTGCAGGTCTGCTAGTGAGCTTACAGTGCCACAGACTTCTATGGAGGCTTTAAAGCACCAAGAAATGGGGTATAATTTTTGAAGTGAAGCAAAGCGCAACGTGTAAACAAGACTGCAAGCTTACCATTTTATTTAGTGACAGGTGCTTTAAAAAAGCGTGTCCAATGCCACATTTTGAACCAAGTGTAACAAGCCCTTAATGTGCTTCTGATGGAATTGCAGACTCTGTGCTATGCTGCCTTGCTCAGATACTATACTAGCTCGCTGCAAGGAAAACTTCCTAGTGATTGTTATAGGACAGGTCAGGGTGTGTGCATTATAAATCGACATACAAAGAACTCTGCAAAAATGAGAAAAAATATCATTTCTTTTGTATATTCAACTGCTCAACCCACTTAGGCGATCCCAGGACTTACAGTGGCAAGAGAGTTCAGCGTGAGTTTAACACAGGAAACAATGGAGGATGTTTATCTCTATATTACTGTAACCGCTATAATTTTTATTTATTTATTTATTTTTTTTTAGGAGTCCAAGATAATTTCTAGTATCCGGCTAGAAGGAAATTACTTTGTCAAGGTTTTTATTTACTCTACATGATAAATTGTGATTCATTTCCTTATTTATTTAGGAATAATATATTTCACAGTACTTTATACAGCGAAAAGTCAGTCTTTTGCATCAGTATCTACCTCCCAACCCCCTTATACAGGTTAATGTCCCTACCACACTCCTACAAGACACATGTGCTTGGCAAGGCCAGATCTACCATTAAGCACAGTATGCCATTGCCTATAGGTGGCACAAAGGGGCAGCCTGGAAAATAGGATCATTCGTCTGGATTTTGCTGATAGGAACAGATCTGAAAACAGCGGATATCTGTGGACAATTGTTCGCTGACATCCGCCGCTCCATAGAGGTGAATAGAGGGTCCGATCAGGTCCGCCTGAAAAAACTGACATGCAGACCTGATCGGACAAGTCCGTGTAAAAGGGCCCTTATGCAGAGAACTCTGCAAAAAAGTTTACAGTTTGGGCCTGCCAAAAAACATATGGTTATTAACCGCCAACAGTACACAGATATGCAGCCTCACAGAAGTCTTTATCCGAGAGACCGCTTATGCGTACTTCTCGTTGTGCTGGGAGCGCACCACACAGCACGCTCCCAGCACAGAGACTGGTTTCTCACGAACAATCGGAGCCCAGGACTCCTGGTTCCCGGTCATCCGATTGTTGTGATAGCCTCTGATTGGCCATCGCGGTGATCAGTCACTGTATAGCCCGCCCTTGTCTTTTCTTTCTTTTCTGAATGGAGAGAAAGATACATTGCCTCTTTCTCTCCTTGCAGGGGAGAAAGATGTAAAACAAACGTGTTAAAAAAAAAAAAAAAGTAATTAAAAGAGAAGTATGAGAATCCATTTTTTCCCCAATCATACTTACCTAGGTGCTGCACCTGTCCCCCAGCGCCTCCAACACCGTGATCTAACATCGCCGATCGCTCGGTTCTCACAGCTCCCTGAGCAGAGAGCTGCTGACTGTCGACAGCTCTCTGCTCTGACACACATTCTCTTTACCCCAACGCTCACTGGAGCGCTGGGCTGTGTAAGGGGCGGGAGCGGCTGATTCAGGCTCTCAGAATCTTACTGAGAGACTGAGCTGGGTGCCGGTCCAGGCATATGAGCAAATCCCGACTTCATTGTCGCGATCCTTAACGAGTCTGGACCGGCTCTGTGACTCTGTGACATCAGCCAACTTCAGCACGCTGTCTGCTGAAAACGGATCACAGGAGTGCAAAACGATCTACAGGAGAAGTACCGCCAAACGAACTTTGGCTGTACGTCTCCTTTAAAAAAAATAACGAAAAAGATAGCTAGATCAAGGTTTCATATAGGTCAGTGCCAGGGTTAGTGTTTGGGTCAAAGGTCAGGGTCAAAGGTCTATAGCAATATATTTTGAGAAGGATTTTTTTTTGGTATCAAGGTCAGTGTATTTTAGGTGAGAAAAGCAAATACACACTATTGATTCTGGGTTGTACTATGGGTACAAACAACGTACATGAAAAATTATTTTGGGTTGTTCATTGGTGGTAAATTACTGTATGGTCATAGCAAGAAAAATGCAACAAAATTATATATATATATATATATATATATATATATATATATATATATATATATATATATATATTTCCAATCATAGGAAGATTGGCCCAAAACAATGAAATTCAGGAGATGTCCATGACCAATTACCAACAAAAAACAAAAGAAAGCCCAACATGTCCTCAAAAAACAAGGAACAAGGTACAATCCATCTGGATACACAAAGCACAAAGTAGTTGCAAGGATATGTACAGTTTTACTAACACATGTCAAAGTTGCTAAATTGTGTTCAGGCATTAACATTTGTTTAAAACAACTTCACTAAAGGGTTAAATAATGGAATCCAAGAAAAATAGGACTTGTCTTTCCACAGACTGTGGTACATACCTCAAACTGAGGCCAGTTCATACCCATGCCTGGTCCATGGGTGTTTTTCCACCATTTTAGATCTTGCTGGTCATCAGAGGCTTGGATATTTTGGTACAAGTCTTTGTACAAAGCATGGAAGCTGCAGGAGGGGAAATACACAAAACAAACATGATGGATGTGAGCTAGGTGGAGAACAGGATTAGATGTTGATAATGGGATCATAGAATGGATAAACCTGGTGATCCCAATCCTGGTATCTTAGGAAGCACCCGGCTGCATAGGAAGTGGGGACACTCTATTATAACTAAGGCAGGCCATACACGGTGCAAACTGTATTTTGTTTCCTGCAACCACAATTCCCCTGTCAACACAGACAGTGCTGACAGGGGAATCCGCAATTGTTTTCTCCAGGGAGAGATCCCTGGTGAGGGAAGACCGTGATTATTGCTAGCAGCTATAGCAGCCGTTAGCGATAATCGCAAGAGAATCCGGCAGGCTGGTTTTACCAGAGTTGATAGTAAATTCAGTCTGCCCATTAAAAGGTTCTAATCTAGGTCGGTTCCTGCTGAACCGGCTGAGATTCGGACCGTATATGGCCGGTCTAAGCGTTGTCCATGTTCATTATCAGTGGGAAACCATGCTCCTTCATGGTCCAATAAGGAAGACCCTTAACATACAGACATGCCATTTTTTTTTACCTCTCTTTGCTGGAGAGATCGAGATGCTTGTGAAAGTCCAACAACATCTCCTTAAAGAAACGGAGGCGCTTCTGCTCAGCCTCCTGGCAGCTCTCAAACTGTTGTTCCATGTCCTCCATATAGCGAGGGTTGTATTTGTTCAACTCATCCAGAGCCTTCTCATAGGCAGTTTTATCCTGAAATAAAATATATATGATTGAGGCAGACAGCTCATAGAAGAGGGAGAGTCATGTTTGCATTCACTGCCACTACTCTGATGCCTATGCATTACACTCCAGACCTCCTCTCCTAAAAATGATAGTTGCCCCATTTCCCTTGTTGCTCCACTGGTTCCAGTATTACTTGCATCAGTAACACAGGACTAGTATTCAAATCAGGAATTAGGAGTTCAATTTAGGCTAGAAATAACCTAGTATTAAGTAGGTACAGAAGGAGGTCAGCAATTGCAGTCATTAGGTTTTTCTTGGTACTCGAGGCCGACAAAAAAAAAACAAAAAAAAAAAAAAAAACACAGATTAATGCAGCTCTGTAATTATTATTACACCCTGTACAACCACTTTTACCTACAGGTAAGCCTATAATAAGGCTTACCTGTAGGTGCTGGAAACATCTTCTAAACCTCCACGGTTTAGGAGATATTTACAATAACGCCGTGCGCTGATGTCTACGCCGCATGCGCACTTTAGAAAGGGCAGATCGCGCAGTTTCTAAAGGGGGTCATGCCGTGACTGGCGGCTCCCACACGCATGTGCCGTCACGAGACCCCGGCCAGTCACAGAGCCTGAGTTCGCAGCCCCGGAAGGAAGAGGGGCGAAGATGGACGCTCACTGCTAGAGGGGACAGCAGTGACATCGCAGGCTTCGTTTTCAGGTGACACATAATGGGCTACTATGCAGTGCATAGTAGCCCATTATGCTTTACCTTTGCAGGGAAATAAAACCCATCAGGGTTTACTTCCTCTTTAAATTTATACAGCTCAGAATGCGTGGGGGGCTATGATCCAGTTATCTTGCAGGGTAAGGAGCATGCTAATAGTAGGAGAGAGCAGAGTGATGGATAGAGCAGCTCATCATTTCTCCTTTCGCTCCTTTCAGTCACAGGTTAGGGAAGTGACGAAACCTGTAAATCTTCAACTGCCGCAGAGAAAAATCAAGTCTCCTCTGCCAGACAGGAAGTGCGGCGTTTTAGAGCTGTTCAGACAGAACTATAAATCTTTCGCCTTTTTGTATTTAACTCTTTGCGTACAACAAAAAAAAAAACCCTGAACAAAACTATGTCCCTAAATCCCATTGTGCTCTCCGCTGTCAAGCCCAGCCTCTAACCTTTTCTACTTCCTGGTTGCATCTCTCCACCCGTTCCTGAAGTTTACTGATCTGTTCCTGTGACACCGACGCATCTGCTTTTGCGTGATCCTCTCGAACTTGTGCTGCGCGCTCATCCTTCCGAGCTGCATGGTACTTCTTTTTAGAGGTCTCCACCTGGAGAGAGAAAGAGCAATGAAGCAACCCAAACATAATGAGTACCCAACTCTAGGACAGTAATTAGAAAAGGAGTTAAAGTGGTTGTAAACCCTTAAAGACCACTTTTTGCTACAGGTAAGCCTATAAAATAAGGTTTACCTGTAGCTACCCCGGATATCTCTTAAACCTGCACGGTTTAGGAGATGTCCCCTGTATTTGTATGTGTCGACGTCATCGGCACATGCGCACTGACACAAACTGAAGCAATGGCACGTATATGCCGTTGCTTCAGTGAGTGTGCTGTAAGCGCGCACATGCGGGAGTGAAGTCATCGCGGCTCCGGCCAATCACAGCGCCGGAGCCGCGATACCCGGAAGTAACCCCCAGGAGTGATGTCGCTGGCCGGTGCTGTGTACGGGCACCGCAGCCAGGGCTTTGATCTCAGGTGAGTATTACATAATGAGCTAGCATGCTATGCATACTAGCTCATTATGCCTTTGTCTTAAAGGTTTTAGTTTTTTTTTTTTTTTTTTTTTTTTCAAAGTGGGTTTACAACAACTTTAACACTGGAACTTACCTTAAGGCTGCATTAACACCTTTTTCAGCTCGTAAAACACCCAAAAACACCTGAAAAACGCCCAACAAGCAAAATCCCATTCATTTCAATGGCACCTGTTCACATCTGAGCGTTTTGTCACCTGAAGCAAAAACGCCTGACAAACGCCCTAAGTTCAAAAAAGAACAGGAGCTTCTTTGGGGCAGATTACAGGCGTTTTTCTGCCTTTTACATTGGTGACCTGAACAAAAATGCGGCAAAATGGCGGTAAAACCGCGCGACTTTGTAACGCTCAGGTGTGAATGCAGCCTAAATGTTTGATCACACATTTTTACAAGCTATATATTTTATTACATGTAAAGATTAGCCACAACGAAAGAAAGAAACGGATACCTCCATCCATGCCCTACAGCACAGTGGGCTATTATATTCTGATAGCGGGCACCCATGGCTGTCAGAACACCCAAACAGTGACTGTGGCTAATTGACCTGCAGTTACTGTTTGGTCAAAAATGTTTTGCTTTTCACCTTCGATCCTCAGATCGACATTTGTAGCACCACCCAAGGATGGGACTTTGGCCCGATTCAGCAGAAATAGACAACATTCGATCCTTTCCTTCTTTAGGCATGGTTTTCTCAGACCAAATGCTCAGTTTTGGAAAAGTTATCAGTCACAGAGAGATTGCATTGTTTTTAAGGAGTAAGCTGATTTATAGATTTGCATTGTGAGAAGAAGCAGTAAAACGCATTCATTACAATGCACTGGAAATCGGTAAGCGAAGCCTGAGTATTTGAAGAAAAAGAATATAAAAAACAAAAAGACTTTGTAGGTTGTTACGTGTAACCCCCAAAAGACACTGAACATTCAACAGTGTTAAAGTAGAACTATAGGCAAAACTTTTTTTTTCATTCTTGATAGAGTAAGGGATGGCTATAACCCCAGTTAATTTTTTTTTTTTTTGCCATTTGTGTCCCATTGCGGAGATTTTATTTCACTTCCTGTCCCAAAGCCAAACAGGAAGTGAGAGGAAATCCCTGCAAATTAAGGGAATTTCTTGGAGACCTCAGGTTACCAGAACTAGTGTCCCCGTCGGAAGATTTACCCTCTATTACTTTTCAGGGGACAACGCAAAATTTCGGATTTTCTTTTGCTTTCACTTTCAATGATAATGGTTAACAAGACAAATAGAGAGGGGGAATCTCCTTAATGGGGGCACAGACTGCAATAAAAAAAACTGACAGGTGTTCTAATCCCTCTCTGCTCTATCCAAAACTAAAAAAAAGTTTTGCCCTTAGTTATACTTTAATTTTGTCAACTAAAAATGAACACTATTTTAGGTGACTAAAATAAGACTAAAAAACACAACAAACTACGATGGTATTTTAGTTAAAAGACTAAAACGAAATTAACAAAAAGGCAAAAGGTTTTCCTTTTTTTTTCTTAACTCCTTCAGATCTGCGCTATAGCCGAATGACGGCTACAGCGCGGATCTACTTTGCCGGGAGGCCGTCACTAGACATCCTTCCCTTTTGCATGCTCCCCCTGCAGGGCGTGCGCTGTGATCACTGAGATCGGAGTAAGGGGTCGATCTCGGCCCCTTACCACGTGATCAGCTGTCAGCCAATGACAGCTGATCACGTGATGTAAACAGAAGATCGGTAATCTTTTTTTTTCTCCTCGCGCTGTCAAAAAAAGCTGATCACTAGCTTCTGTGCAAGGGACATCGGTCCCGAAGAGGAAGAGGCGAAGCTGCCTCATCTGTGCCAACCAGTACCGCCTGCCAGTGCCCACAGTGCCATGAATCAGTGCCCACCAGTGCCAGCTACCAATGTCCACAAATGCCACCTATCATAGCCCACCAGTGGTGCCAGTGTCACCTACCAGTGCCAATCAGTGCCCATCACTGCCACCTATCAGTGCCCATCAGTGCCGCCCATCAGTGCCCCATCAGTGCCGCCCATCAGTGCCCCATCAGTGCCGCCCATCAGTGCCCCATCAGTGCCGCCCATCAGTGCCCCATCAGTGCCGCCCATCAGTGCCCCATCAGTGCCGCCCATCAGTGCCACATCAGTGCCGCCCATCAGTGCCACATCAGTGCCGCCCATCAGTGCCACATCAGTGCCGCCCATCAGTGCCACATCAGTGCCGCCCATCAGTGCCACATCAGTGCCGCCCATCAGTGCCACATCAGTGCCGCCCATCAGTGCCACATCAGTGCCGCCCATCAGTGCCACATCAGTGCCGCCCATCAGTGCCACATCAGTGCCACATCAGTGCCGCCCATCAGTGCCACATCAGTGCACCCTTATCAGCGTACATCAATGAAGGAGGAAAATGACCTGTTTTCAAAATTAACAAAATATGAAACGTTTTGTATTTTTTTTTTTTTTTTTTTTAATTTCGGACTTTAATTTTTTTTTTACAAAAAATTAAAAACCGCAGAGGTGATTAAATACCACCAAAAGAAAGCTCTATTTGTGGGAAAAAATGAAAAATTTAATTTGGGTACAGTGTTGTATGACCACGCAATGTCATTTAAAGAGGGACAGCGCCAAAAGCGGAAAATTGGTCTGGGCAGGAGGGGGGTTTTGGTGCCCAGTAAGCAAGTGGTTAATTTTTAACATTCGTAAAATATTCCGGTAATATCTGCAATGGCATTACAGCCAATAGAGTTTACAGTGCTGCAGCCCTGAGACAGATCCTCTCTGGAGGGCAGGGAGGTGTATGCGAGACATATGCTGGCCACCAGTTTGATCACTCCAAAGCTTTGCATCGACCCTCTTTTGCATGTCCTTTTACAAGTGTATCACTGCTGGTATGATAGTATCCTTGCCATGATTTAGTCTCAACTTTGAGAGGACAGGTCTCAGATGATCTGCACCCGTTACTACGACGGAGGACCCTGTGCCCCCTAATGTGGAGTTCCAGCATTCGCCGGGATAGACTTGTACTATTTGGGTCTCCTGCATTTTGACCACGCCCCAAAATTAAATATGGTTATGATTGCTCTATATTATAGAACAAGCTCCTGAAGAAGCGGTGGTTTCTCCCGCGAAACAGGTTGAGTGTCCAACACACAGATGGTATATATGTTTTAGTTGACAATAGTCATCGCCTATTGGTCACCATATATGTGATTCTATAGAGCTGAATGTTCAAGACATGGTTCTCCAGGTCTATTTTTTAGATGTTTAAGTATGTTTTTAACACATTGTTGGAACACAATTTAATTTTTTATACTTATCTTGTGCATGTTAAGCCTTTGTATGGTACCATGAAAATCCACAATAGCCTCAATTTACTTCTCGTTCCATTTGATAGGACGTAGGTACCAGTTTTATGTGCCCCAAAATTGCATACAAGTTACACAAAGCCACAGGTTTTCATCGTGCACCATTACAACCTTCAAGCTGCCAACCTCCTAACGACCAATGGTATCATGAGCTGATAAGGAGGATGTCAGTTGCCTGGATATCATTCTTGTTTGACTCTCCCCTGGGAGAAGAGAAACATTGGAATACTAGTCCGTACCAGTTTGCAAAAGTGTATTTGCTTAGGAAAAATAGATCACCTCCAACGTTGGGTTTCCATATGTGCACTCATGTTGCTGCAATATGTAAAACAGTATAGTCAGAATAGTTTTTACATTTTAGAATGAGGCGCCTCAAGACGGTCCATAATTTTGGAGGGTGCCTCGATTTTGTCCATAATTTTAAAGGGTGCCTTGACTGAAAAAAAAGTTGAGAAAAACTGCCATAGATGATATTTTATTAGATTTTTACTCCAGGAGTATATAATTCTAGAGAAATGCTTAAATAATGCATTACAATATAACTAAATCCATTCGATTTTAGTCAACTAAAATTACGACAAACTAAAATGGCATTTTAGTCAAAACAAAAATTTGACATCAAAATTAACACTGCTCGAGAAATAACATTTCAGAAATTGATTCTTCTAAAAAATTCATATAGTTCATAAAAACATTTCAATACAATTTCTGATTGCATATAGCAGGGTCCCTAAAATAGGCGCTCATTCTGCTAGACCATAGCCAATAAATAACCATCTACACTATATTGTAGAAATTATTGGGACTTCTGCCTTTACAGGCACATGAACTTCAATGGCATCCCAGTCTTAGTCCGTAGGGTTCAATATTGAGTTGGCCCACCCTTTACAGATATAACAGCTTCAACTCTTCTGGGAAGGCTGTCCACAAGGTTTAGTTGTGTGTCTATGGGAATGTTTGACTATTCTTCCAGAAGGGCATTTGTGAGGTCAGGCATGTGTTGTGCGATTTGTGATGTGGACGAGAAGGTCTGGATCGCAGTCTCCGCTCTAATTCATCCCAAAGGTGTTCTATCGGGTTGACGTCAGGACTTTGTGCAGACCAGTCAAGTTCCTCCACCCCAAACTTGATCATCCATGTCTTTTTATGTCTTTTTGGACCTTGCTTTGTGCCCTGGTGTGCAGTCATGTTGGAATAGGAACGGGCCATTCCCAAACTGTTCCCACAAAGTTGGGAGCATGAAATTGTCCAAAATGTCTTGGTATGCTGACGCCTTAGGAGTTCCCTTCACTGGAGCTAAGGGGCCAAGCCCAACCCCTGAAAAACAGTCCCACACCATTATCCCCCCTCCACCAAATGATTTGAACCAGTGCACAAAGCAAGGTCCATAAAGACATGGAGAAGCTGGTTTGGGGTGGAGAAACTTGACAGGCCTGCATAGAGTCCTATCCTCAACCCGATAGAACACCTTTGGGATGAATTAAGAGGAGGAGACTGCGAGCCAGGAATTCTAGTCCAACATCAGTGCCCATAGACTCACTCCTAAACCTTGTGGACAGCCTTCCCAGAAGAGTTGAAGCTGGTATAGCTGCAAAGGGTGGGCCAACGCCATGTTGAACCCTACGGACTAAGACTGGGATGCCATTAAACATCCTGTGCGTGTATACAATATAGTATTCAATCTGCAACAAATATATTAGCCAAGACTGCAGAGAAAGATAAAGCGCCGGTCTTGGTCTATGTTTCGCTGATGCATGGCTTCCATGATACCAGCATTAGAGGGAATGATCCAGATTGCCTCACAGCATGGAGATGGCACATTGGGGCTTTAAGGGCTGATTAAGCGCCCTTAGAGGACAATACGGGACACCAATCTATCAGAAGGGGTTACTCATTTGTATCCAAGAGAGACTTCCCCTGCACGAAAAAAAAAAAAACCCAGAAAATCTGGACAGCATAAGGCGTGCTTTGGTTATTTAAAAGCTGATCAGCCAGTCCATCCGTGTGCCTCCATAGCCCCAATGCATACACAGGTACGGCATATGAACCCTGAGTATTTGGTGGGAAAATATAACTGCTCCCATGTACAATGACTAAACAAAGAAAAAGGTATTTAAAAAAAGAATAACTCACCTTCTGTTAAAAAAAAAAAAATGAATAAACTCACACTAATAACATTGTTTTATTTAAGTCGGAAGTAAACTTTTTTTTGCACTTGTACCTACAGGCAAGTCCATAAAAAGGCTGACCTTTATGTACTGTGAATAAATCGCCTAAACCTGCACAGTTTAGGAGATATTAACACTGCAGGAAGCCAGGTGACGCCACTGGCGCATGCGCTCTGAAGTGACGGTATACCCGTGCCGCAGTCCATGACTCCCGCACGCATGTGCGAGAGTGACTTCATCCCGCCGCGGCCAGACAGATGGAGCACGCAAATCCAGAAAGAACACCAGGTGACAAACGCGCCATTGGAGGGCTTCGTTCTAAGGCAAGCGTTTCATATTGCGTTAGTAAGAAATGCATACTAGCACATTATGCCTTTACCTTGCAGGGTTTAAAAAAAATATGAAAAAATGGCGCAGTTTACTACCGCTTTAAGCTCATCTATTTATTGCTCCAATAGTATATATTTAAAAAAAAAAAATTACTACAGGACACAACAGTGACAAAGGTCAGAGGAAGGTGCCATTCCACGATGATAGACCTATGTAGGCATCTGACAAACTCCAAAGTGTTGAATGCAGTAGACACTGCCAGAGGTTTCATTGCTGGAACTGCATGGAAGGAGGAGGCAAGGACCAAGGGGGAGGCTCAGTGAAGTATAATACTTCTTCTCTTAAGCTTTATATTTAGACATGCAAAATGCATTTCTGCCGCCACCCATTCGCCCCTCAAGCTTCCAGAAGCTGTGGACGAGAGCGTTTACATGCCGCGGTAACGATGCTTTGCTCTGCCTAATGTAGGTGGCAAGCCTTCCGAACACAAAACACTCAAGCAAATGGAGAAGCATTGCAAACGCCCTGCAAATGCGTTTGTCAGCAAAAATATGGTTATAACAGGCGGTGAGGTGTCACATCTCCTTCTCTCCACCTGTCAGTAGCCTCTGAAGCACGATCCAAGCACAGATCATGCTTTAGAGGAAAAGAAGATTAAAGTAAGTATAAATCTATCCAAGTTGGATTTGGAATGGTGCCACTGGTGCAAATAGGATTTGTTTGAGATGCTGATGAAGGCTGCATGTCGAACAGCCATTGGGGCCAGTAACTGAATCTCAGGAAGCCCGTAATTTCTCTAGAGTAGCCATTCTGAAAAAGGGTTCTGTGGAACCATATGGTTCCTCCAGAGGTTACTAGGGGTTCTTTAGAGTGTGGCTTATTGACTTCCCATCTCATGGTGCCCAAACAGCTTCAGGCCAAGCTGCATAGAACCAACAGCAGAACACCAATTAAATCTTCTTAGTGGTCACTCTGACCACCATTGTAAGGCTATTTTCACACTGGAGGCGCTTTACAGGCATTTAAGCGCCATTTTAGCACTAAAAATAGCGCCTGCAAAGCGCCTCGCCTGTCACTCCAGTGTAAAAGCCCGAGTGCTTTCATACTGGAGCGGTGCGCTTGCGGGGCGTTAAAAAAGTCCTGCAAGCAGCATCTTTGGGGCGCTATAGGAGCAGTGTGTACACCGCTCCTAAAATTCCCTGCCCATTGAAATCAATGGGCAGCGCTGCCGAAGCGCCTGCAAAGTGCTTCGGCAGCAGCGCATTGTGCGCACTATTAATCCCTTCATCGGCCGCTAGCGGGGGTTAAAAGCGCCACTAAAAATAGCGGCGCTTTACTGCCGACGTGTCCCCCCGCCCCAGCGTGAAAGCTCCCTAAAAGGGACATTTTTCCTACTAACCACCAATGTGGCATTTTTGGTATTGCCCCCCAATTAGTAAGGTTTCCTTAAGAATTTACATTTTAGGGGTTCCTTGGGTAAAACCGTTGAGAAAGGCAGCTCTAAACAAACATATGAGGGATGTATTCTAGAGTAGAAGACAACAGAAGTTTAAAGTGCCACTAAAACCACATAAAACTATCAGTAGATGCCGTATTACATGCTGTTCATACTCACTTTGTCACTATGAGATTTGTTTTCTGTATTCTACAAAAATCCTGGTTTATCCTGCTGTTCGCTATCTCCACCATCTGTCCATGTCCCCAGTGCAGTTGGGGATTTTGCAGAGCAGTGTTGGCAACTCTGCACATGCTCAGTTTTCAGCGAGTTTTTATGCTGAGCATTTTCTCCCTATCACATCTGAGCAGCTCATACTACTATAGAGTCACACATGTAGGTGTATACACAGTGGTAAATGACACTTTCCTCCCTCCTCCATGCCCACCAACCAGCTAAACACAATGGGGATGGGATATTACATTTTGATTGATGGAGACTTCCCCTCCCTCTTATTGTTAGATACAGGCTGGAGGGAGTGTTACACAGGATGTGACTGGCAGAAATCCACCCACCCCATGTTATTGCCAAAAATATATTGCAAAAATGTGTTGATATAACTCAGAATGTGGCACCAGATCCAAATGTGAATAGCAAAGAAAAAAAACGTGGAGTAATACTGGACTTTAAATTGGTAGCCACTAGTAAACCCAAAATGAAAGAAAAAGAGCACTCAGTAGAATAAAAATCCAAATTTTTTTTATAACAAAATTATAAAATCACTAAAATCATGAAATAGTTTCAAGAAGGTAAGTACATATGGTGTACATATGGTATCGTCCCATGTGGGTAGATCATATGTATATGCAAGATAACCTGTAGGTAAGCCTATAAATATGGTAAACTTGTGACTTTTGATTAAGGGTAGTCTTCCATATTAGGGCCCCACAGAAAGTGAAAGTACCAAGTGATCACTGCGCGTTTCGCCTATAGCTTCCTCAGGCGATCCTATTGGTACCAGGTTTCAATGGGAAATAAATGCCCAGCACACAACATGAAGAGGGAAGGGGAGATGAGAGAAAGCAGGGCACGAATAGTCCCAGATTGAGAATACGTCCAAAATACTTCAGGCAAACAAGGGAAATTGCCCTAAAGTCAAGAAATATACCAATTACAGAAGGTTATCCGGGGGGAGGGAGGGCTCTTAGTGTGTGTAATAATGTCAAATATTTATATGTACTGATAGACCCAAGTAATCCTCAGTGGGTATGTCATCCCCATATCTCATAAACCTGCTCAGTTATATAGATTCCACTGGTGCCAGTGTCGATCCTGGAATCGGATCCCTTTAGCTACATGGAGGCTGGGACATCCACTCGGGATGCAGATTACGTACTTAGCTTCTTGAATCTATTTCATGACTTTAGTGGTTTTATAATGTTGTCATAATAAGTTTTGGATTTTTATTCTACGGCGTGCTCTTTTTCTTTCATTTTGGGTCAACTTGTGGCTACCAATTTAAAGTCCAGTATCACTCCACATTTTTTTATTTGCTATTGCCAAAAACAAAAGATATAGATTTGTTTGACAATTTAAAACAGTTTATTGGTATTCTTTATTTCTACTCACATCATAAAAAAAAAAAAAAAAACTATCAATAAATGGTGTATTACATGCTGTTCATACTGTCACTATGGGATTTGTTTTCTGTATTGTGCAAAAAACCTGGTTGATCCTGCTGTTCTCTAGCCCCACTTTCTTTTCATGTTCCCAATTTAGCTAGAGATTTTGCAGCTGTGGTGGCAGCTCTGCACATGCTCAGTTTTCAGTGAGTTTCTATGCTGAGCATTTTCTCCCCATCACATCTGAGCAGCCCATGTGGCTATAGAGTCACACGTGTGGGTGTATACACAATGGTAAATGACAGCCCACTTCCTCCCTCCCTCCTCTATGCCCACTAACCAGCTTAACACAATGAGGGTGGGATATTACATGTAGATTAATGGAGGCTTCATCTCCCTCTTATTCTAGAATACAGGGCGTAGAGGGTGTGAAACAGGATGTGACTGGCAGAAATCCGCCCACACCCTGTTATTGCCAAAAAATACGATTCAAATATATATTTGCATGACCATTTAAAACAGTTTGATATTTTTACTCTGTATTCCAAAAGCTGATTTTTTTTTTTTTTGAACATGTGATCAGTAGTAGAGGACTAGAAGATCTTCCTGCTTATGTTTCCCTGCAGACAGGCTGGGAGAGATCTAATTCATGTATATCGATTAGAAAAGAGGTACTTTTTTTAAAATTAAAATAATCACAGTGCAATCATCCACATACAGAAATAGAAGGGACAATGTAAATTAAACTGTGTGTTTAGTATCTCTAACTTCCAGACTTACCCTGCTTGTCACTGGGACAGGAAGTAAATTATAAATCCTGGGACACAGACAACAATGTTCTAACCCTTCTGAACTCCAGAACTTCAAAACATTTTAAGTTCAACATGTCCAGGTTATGAAGAATAATTAGTCTCTGGTGTCCAATATCGGAAAACCTTTTCCTAGCCATTGGCATCCTGCTTTTCTAGAACAGAAATTGTTTCGTTCAATGAATTCACAAAAATATTTTCATATTACCAGGAAATCACCATAAGCACTTTGTTATTTATAAACCATTGCACACTTCTCATGATCGCCGTTTACTAAAACCATGTTCAAAGCAAGTGCGCGAACGGTTGGTGGAATTTCCTGCAAACCGCGCCATTGTGTCCCAGTATCAAATAAGAGCCACATCAGACGCACAACGAGGAGATCTGTAACAAGTACAAATTTATCGGCTTACTTTCTCCCCTTTATACAGCCAGAAATCACATGAAAGCCATGAGCACTAGTAGATGAATTGGATAAATTGAGGAGCTATTTGAAGTTGGTGATTCTGTAGTTCGATCCGAATGCTGCAAAAAGTCAATTGCTCAGCGACTGAGCTACAAATCATTGTAATTGCTGCAGCACAGCGCGCTAACCGATTGGAATTCATTTTTTTCCTAAGAGCAAACATTAAAGAGGTGTTCCAGCGTGGGGAAAAATATAAAGTATAAAATACTGTAGCTGCTGACTTTTAATATTAGGACACTTACCTGTATGAGGAGCCCATGATGTCGGCACCCCCAGCCGATCTTCGGATCGGCTGTCAGGTGCTGCCGCCGTCATCTCCATTAAGGGATACAAACAGACTGTTCCCTACTGTGCATGCACAAAGCGCTCTGCGCTTTCTAATTGGCCCAGCGGCGCAGGAAGGAAGCCGAATGTCCGAGGGCTGCACCGTCGTCACCGGAAGTGGAAAGGGAGACCTGTCAAAAACAGGTCCCCCTTCTCGCTAAAATGGTGCCAAATGTGGCACCGGAGGGAAGCAAATAAGCGGAAGTTCCACTTTTGGGTGGAACGCCGCTCTAATGGCTCGCTTACACTTACTTCAAAATGTGGCATTGGACACGCTTTAACCACCTCAGGTCCGGAAGGCTTTACACCCTTCATGACCAGGCCATTTTTTTCTATTTAGCACTGTGCTACTTTAATTGGTAATTGCACAATCATGCAACGCTGCACCCAAACAAAATTTGTATTTTTTTTTTTTAACGCAGAGCTTTCTTTTGGTGGTATTTGAACGTTTTTATTTTTTATTATATAAAACTAAATAAATATTTTATACTTTCTACTATAAAATATATTCAATTATAAAAATAAATCAAACTTCTTCAAAAATTTTGGCCAAAATGTATTCTGCTGTCTTTGGTTAAAAAAAAAATTCCAATAAGTGTACATTAATTGGTTTGCGTGAAAGTTATAGCGTCTACAAACTACTGTATATATACACACACACACACTTTAATTATTTTTTTTTTTTTCTACTAATGGCAGTGATCAGCGACTTGGAGTGGGTCTGTGATAGTGTGGTGGGAAATCTGACACTAACAGACACTGAGGCAGAAATGGCTGTCACTGACATCACCAGTGACACTAATACAGTGATCAGTGATAATACTAGGGCTGGGGAAAAAAATCGATTTAAATCTTGAATCGGGTTGAGAGGTCAAATCGATTCAAAATGTAAGCAAATCGATTTTTTTAAATTTTTTTTTTCCACCTCGCCGGTCCTGAGGCGCTGCGGGCATGAGTTTTTAGGCAAAGCCGCGGCTACGGCCTAGTCCTCGAGGCCGGACGCCGCGGACTAGGCCGAAGCCGCGGCCTCGCCTAAAAGCTCATGCCCGCAGCGCCTCAGGACCGGCGCGGTTTCCAAAGAAAAAAAAAAAACTTGATGTGAAGAGAGTTTTTTTTTTTAAGAGAATCAAAGATTTTTTTTTTTAAAGAAAATCTCCCAGCCCTAGATAATACTATACAGTACACTGTCACTGTACTAATAACATTGGCTAGGAGAGATCATTCCCTCTGTAAAAGAGCCCTGTGTTGATTGTTAACACTGGGCTCTGGACTGTGATTGGCCTATCAGCAAGTCCCGGCCATGAATCGCTAGAACCTGACAAACTCCCGCTGTGTACAATCAGATGTTGGTGGGGGGCGCATGTGCGCATCCTAAGCCTAGAACCAGGCAGCAATGTACCAGTACGTCGCTGTGCCTGTATGGGCCGCCCGTCCGCAGTACATTGTGGGGGGGGGGGGGGGGCGGTTCGGAAGTATTTAAAGCACTCTGAATGCCAATCAAATCACATCTCAAAAAAATGTTTTAAAAATTTAAAAAAATAATGGTTAGCTTATAGTTGTGTTTGCTTCAAAAATGATATCACATGTCACCTTCTTGGTGCTTCAAAGCATCTCCAAAGCCTCCACAGAAGTCTATCACAACGCTCGCTAGCAGCACCTGCAACATTTGAGGGGCTTTTATTCAGAGGTAGCTTCGCTTTGTTCTGAAGGTATGAGATATCCCAGGATGCACTGGGAAACCAACAAGCAAATCAGAAAGACATCAGTGGTCACTTCTGGTTCATGTGAAAAAAAAAAAAAAAATTATAATATATATATATATATATATATATATATATATATATATATATATATATATATATATATATATATATATATATATATATATATATATATATATATATATTATACACACACTATTCTGGGTGTGTCTGGGGCAGACGTCACACCTGGTGTGCAGCAGGAAGATAGGCGGGGTCTGGAGCAGAGCAACTAGCACACGGGTGAGCGGGGACTGGAGATATAGGACTGAGCAGCAGAGCTGGGGGACCAGAGCAGGGGAAGCTAGCAGATGTCACACATGGTATTCAGCATGTGAGCAATAGAGCAGAAGGTGAGCAGGTGCTGTAGAGAGAAAGGACTAAGTGGCTGAGAATCAGCAGAGCTGGGGGACCAGGGTGGGAGAAGTAGATGTCACACATGGTGTGCAGCATGCAAGCAATAAAGCGGGTGATGAGCGGGCACTAGAAAGAGAAAAGGATCAGCAAACCAGAGGATCAGCAGAGCTTGAGGTTAATACTGAGTGGGGGATCAGCAGAGCTGGCGGTACTACAGAGTAGGGCATAAGAAGAGCTGGAGGCACTACTGAGCCAGGGATCTGCTGACTAAAAAGGTACTAATGAGATGGGGGTATTACTGAGCTAAGGTTCTACTGAGCCCCTTTAAAACAAAGAAAATCAACACACACAGGGCATTTGCCAAGCTTCAATAAAGCTTCAGAAAAGCATCACAGAAACATCAAAAACACATCAGAAAAGCATGTTGAAGCAGTAGGTGCTTTAATGTGTGTTAAAAATCGAAGCAAGTGTAAACGAGTCTTAAGAGGAGTAATTTTGTTTCTGCTAGAAAACTCGCTGCCATTGCATAGATCTCAGTAAAGCCATGCTGCTTTGAGTTCAGCGAACGGTGTATTTTTAGGCGATTAATGATCCTTCTTTTCAGAAGTGATTCCATTAACCACTTCAGCCCCGGAAGAATTTACCCCCTTCTTGACCAAAGCACTTTTTGCGATACGGCACTGCGCCGCTTCAACTGACAACTGCGTGGTCGTGCGACGCTGCACCCAAAAAAAATTGACGTCCTTTTTTTCCACAAATAGAGCTTTCTTTTGGTGGTATTTGATCACCTCTGCGGTTTTTATTTTTTGCACTATAAACAAAAAATGTGTGACAATTTTGGGAAAAAAAAGCAATATTTTTTACTTTTTGCTTTAAAAAAATAGTTTAGGCCGATATGTATTCTACATATTTTTGGGGAAAAAAAAAAAAAAAAAAAAAAAAAAAAAAAAAAATCGCAATACAGGAAGTCCCCGAGTTACGAACACAATAGGGACTGTAGGTTTGTTCGTAAGTCGAAGTTGTTTGTAAGTCGCAACACTGCATTTGTAAGTGTAACATCTGCCTGTGCATTGGTGTGGGATGTTCCGGGCGCTCTTCTGGCCATGCAGTACATGTAGTACTGCAGTATGTGATGTGTCCGGAGGTATCCAGGACCAGCGTGGAGCACAAGTGGCCGGCATTTGAGGCCATTCGTAACTCGGGGACTGCCTGTCAGTGTATATTGCTTGGTTTGCTCAAAAGTTATAGCCTCTACAAAATAGGGGATAGATTTAGGGCATCTTTATTATTATTATTTTTTTTTTTTTTTTTAGTAGTAATGGCGGCGATCTTTATGCTTTTTGTATCGTGACTGCGACATTATGGCGGGCACATCGGACACTTTTGACACTATTTTGGGACCATTGTCATTTATACAGCGATCAGTGCTATAAAAAAGCACTGATTACTGTGTAAATGGCACTGGTAGTGAAGGGGTTAAACACTATGGGGCGATCAAGGGGTTAAGTGTGTCGTAGGGAGTGATTCTAACTCTGTGGGGGGGGGGGCTACCACTGACATGACAGCGATCACTGCTCCCGATGACAGGGAGCAGTAGATCCCCGTCATGTCACTAGGCAGAATGGGGAAATGCCTTGATACATAGGCATCTCCCTGTTCTGCTGCTCCGTGACATGATCGCGGGACACCGGCGGACATAGAGTCCGCGGGACCCACGGGCACGGTCACAGAGTACGCAGCGGGCGCGTGCGCCCACAACGCTACGTCTTAAAGGCGACGTACAGGTACGCCCATTTGCGCAGCCGTGCGAATTGTGCTGACGTATATCGTCATGCACTGGTCGGCAAGCGGTTAACTTGACTACAATTGATGTTAAACTCACTGGCCTGTGCCAGCTTCTACCTTGCTGCCCTTCTTGTGGATAGGTACAATATTAGCTGTCCGTCAGTCATGGGGAACTTCTCCTGTTAGAAGAGATTGATTAAAAAGATCCTTTAATGGTCCAACAACTATACCTCTAAGTTCTCTTAGAACTCTGGGATGAATACCATCAGGGCCCATTGCTTTATTAAGCTTTAACCAAGCCAGTTCCTCTGCTACCGCACCTCTGTCTCCAAAAATCCTAAAAATGAACCGTCATTACTAGACCCAATATGATCCCCCAACTTGTTATTGTTGTTTGGGGGGAGCATGTGCCCTTTAGCCACTCCCAGGATTCAGAACCCAATCTTCAAGCCTGAACACTGTCACAAGGGTGGGGGGAGAAAATCAATAAAGCATGCATAGCCTCAATTTTGTTTTTTGGATAGAGCTGGGAAGGAATAGATTCCCCTTTCTCTTTTCAGCTTTAAACTAGGTTCACACCTATGCAGATTAAGGTTGATTTATTTTTCTTGTGCATTGTTTTTTTTCACATGCATTTTTGGGATGTGTATTGTCATCAAAAAAGCAGAAATGCATCAAAAATGCAAGAGGTGCATTTTTTTATGCATCTCTATTTAAGTCTATAAAACGGAAAATGCAACCTGTTGTAGGCAAAAAAGTCCCTGACCCTTTCTAAAAAAAACAAACCTTTTGAAAACGCACAGATGTGAACGTGACCCATAGGAAATCATGTTAAAAGGACTATAGTACATTTCTGCAAAACTGAAAATGCACAACAAAACGCATAGGTGTGACCCCAGCCTAATGGCCCGTACGCACGATACGAAAATCGGATGTAAAATACCGCTTTCGACACGATTGTACAGTAATCGGATCGTTAGTACAGAGTTTTTCGAGAGCCGATCACGATATTATTCGATCAAACATGCACAAAAGTTTTCCTCGTACGATACCAGATCATACGACTTTAGTTCAGTCAGTACAGTTGTCGTCCTAAAATATTATTATTATACAAGATTTATATAGCGCCAACAGTTTACGCAGCGCTTTACAATGTATAAGGGGGACAACACAATTACAGTACAGTTCAATACCAAAGGTACAGGAGGGCCCTGCTCGTAGAGCTTACATTCTAAAGGGAGGGGGTGGTGGTACAAAAGGTAATAGCTGCAGAGAATGATTTGATGGGGGTGGCTCGGGGACAGTTATGTGGGTGTGGGATAGGCTTCCCTGAATAAATGAGTTTTCAGGGATCTCCTAAAGGTGGACAGGTTAGGGGCTGATCGGACATACCGGGGGCAGGGAATTCCAGAGGATGGGAGAGGCTCTGGAGAAGTCCTGAAGGCCAGCATGGGAGGAGGTAACAAGGGAGCTAGAGAGCAGGAGGTCCTGGGAGGAGCGGAGGGGGCGATTTGGGCGATATCAAATACAATAAAATACAATACAAATACAACACATGACATCACTTCCGATTTTTTTTTCGGTCGTACGAGAATTTTCGTGACTTTAGTAACCTATTTAATTTCTACTTGCGACTAGTAAGCGAAAAAAGTCAGACGATCTGTCGTCAGATTTTCGGATCGTGTGTATGGTTCATTAGAGTCCTTTCACACGAGCGTTCCAACGTCTGTCGGTTTTCCTTTTTTTTTTCTAATTCTTTATTTAGCTTTAGAATACAAAGGCAACCAACAGATTGTATCGAAATCTGAACTGAGAAAATGTAGTCCAACAGAATAAGTGCATGAATAGCATAATTCCTCAGATAACATAGTGTACAAAAGGTGAATAGTACCGCTACATTAGCGAATGTAAAACTAAGGAATGGTAGCTAGGTTGGATGCCTGGGGGTTTTGTAATACCGTCTTCTGTTTTTTTTTGTTTTTTACTCATCTGTTGATGGGTGAAAAATGGGCAAACGGATGTAAACAGGTGATCATCTGTTTACATAAGTGACTGTTCAGGAAGAGGATCCAAACTGATGTAAAGAGACAAATTGTTCTTTTCCATCCATTTTAGCATTGGTTGTTAGGAGCTGGCACCTGCCGGCTGACAGCAGGGATGTCACTGGTTGTCAATGACGCCCGCGGGTGCCAGCTCCTAACAACCAATGTAAAAACGAATTGTATGTCCGTTTACATCTGTTTGGGTCTACTTCTGTTTTTTAAATGGAATAGAGACTTGTTCCATTTAAAAAGAAACAGACCTGAAAGAACGCAGATGTAAATGAATAATCTTTAAAGTGGTTGTATACCCTTTTTATTTTTACCTACAGGTAAGCCTATAATAAGGCTTACCTGTAGGTAAAATGAAAATCTCCTAAACCTGTACGGTTTAGGAGATTTTCACCTTGCATGCAGACGCTGCCGGAGCTTGCCGGCAAGAAGACTCCCGCGTGACGTAATCGCGGCTCCAGCCACTCACAGCGCCGGAGCCGCGAACCCGGAAGACAAGCCGAGGGGAAATGTCAGCTCCCTCGGCGTAGACCGGGATCACCTCATTCTAGGGTAAGTATTTCATAATGAGCTAAAATGCGGTGCATACTAGCTCATTATGCCTTTGCCTTACAGGTTTTTTCATTTAAAAAAATAATAAAATTCTGTGCGGGTATACAACCGCTTTAATTTGTGGGGGGGGGGGGGGGGGGTGGAGCTTTAAAAAGATTGCGTTTATTCCTATTGTAGTTTTATCATGACATACTTACATCTTTCAGCTTCTTCACCCAGGGTTTCTGAGCTTTACTAAATTTATCCTCCGCTTCCTTCGTCTCCCGAAATCCTCCAATCATCTGCTTGTGAAAGGCCTCCTTCTGCCAGTCTCGCACCTTCCCACTGTCCTCGTCCCACAGCTGATTCCGGAGCTCCGCGTGGATCTCGCTGAGGGCATCTGCCGCTGTGAGGAACGCCTGCCAAGCCTTTTCCAGCGTGCCATACTGAGGGCCTGCAAGGCAAACGAGCCAACACCATTAGCAAGTAGCCTGCTGAACATGTGATATACAACTCATGTCTGTCAAAGTTATTTTCTCCTGGTGACAATTTAAACTTTCCCCTGTGCGTGCGCACTACGTCATTGCTAAGAAAAGAGCTCCACTCCTCTGAGAACTTGGTGAGCTAGCAGAAGTAACCAATGATGTAATCTAAACCCTGCTGATTGGCTGATTGTGTGTCAAATGCTCACCATTGAACTCCAGGGTTGGAAAATGATGCGGGTTTGAAACTGAACTCATCCAACATCAAAACCAATCTTCTTCATTACACTGGTCTAACCGCAATCTTCCGGGTCCCATGCCGAGCAGCTGCTCCACTGCATACTGACTACAATGGGTCACTCACTGGACACCACCGCCATTCACAAGGCGACTTCAAGGCATTCTCTGATTGGACGGATGGAATTTTTATTCATTGAAGAAAAGCAGAGCATTCTGTGAATGGCAGAGGTACTGAGCGTGCAACCATCTGTGACCATTATGAAGTGGAGCAGCTGCTTGGCACAGGACCCAGAAGATGGCAGCAATTTCTGTAGTAATGCCAACTACTACAGTGATTGTCGGTTTTCACAGCTGTCCCTCAGGTATGAGATGTACATACAAACTGGACCAATGTAACTATGCAAAACAAGATCATATCTAGAGTTCAGCTTTGGATATGTTTTTTTTTTTATATTTCCTGTAACCAATGTAGTTAAGGTGATATCAAACCTTTGTTTTGTCATAGTTACCTGCTCTGTCTGTGCAATGGTTTTGCACAGAGTAGCCCTAATCCTCCCATTCTGGGGTCCCCCTGCCAGCGCCCCCTGCGCAACCCCCCACCCGAGCTGAGCCACGGCTTTGTGTGTCCATTCACACAGGGATCCGTTGCTCGGCCCCACCCACTCTGCCTCCTGATTAGCTTACTGGCTGTGATTTACAACCACTTTCATTTTTAGATCTAAATAGCTTTTCCTTACTTTTACCATACACTTATCACAAGGCGACAACCGATGGTAAAAATGAAAAAGAGACCCAGAGATACAGGCAGCTAAAATTAGAATCAATCCCAGCATTGTAGCTTTTGATCCTCGCTTTATTCCACCACGGTAAAAAGTGGAAATTATATGAAAATTTTAACCTTTCTTGACAAAGACATGCTAGGCCATGATTATATCTTTGGAACTATCAACAATCAAGATATTTATTTTTTTCCCCACCATTGACCTACTTTAGATTCTTAGGCAAATCACAGGTTTAGGGTCACTTTTCTAATAAATGAATTCTAATCATTAAAATACAGAAAAAAAAGTATTTGATTGTCTGCAGTAGATAGCCGCTTACCCTTCTCCAGGTTAGTCTTCCACTTGCGGCTCCAGTCGCTCAGCTGCTGGGAATAGGCCTTTTCAATTTTGGCCCTCTCCCGGAAACAGGTGACCAAGTCGTTGCATAGTCTGTTCCCATCTTCGATTCGTTTTACCGTGCGGCGATAATTACCAGCCTGGATAAGGGAGATGGTGACATAGAAGATTAATCCAGGTTATAACATGTACAGCAATTACAAGCAATTTCTAACAGCAACACACTAACACACTGGGCGGTGCGGGCGCCGGCGGTAAAACTGCGCCATTTTTAGCGCCGATTTACCGTCGTTTTAGCGGCACTATTCGGCCGCTAGCAGGGCAGTTTTAACCCCTGCTAGCAGGCGGAAAAAGGTTAAAACCGCCCGCAAAGTGCCACGCAGCGGCGCTTTGCCAGCAGTATAGCCACGCTGCCCCATTGATTTCAATGGGCAGGAGTGGTGTATACGCCGCTTCTTTACCGCTCCAAAGATGCTGCTTGCAGGAGTTTTTTTAGGCCCCTTTCGCACTGGGGCGGTGGGGGCGTCGGCGTTAAAGCGGTGCTATATTTAGCGCCGCTTTACCGTCGTTTTAGCGGTGCTATTCGGCCGTTATCGGGGCGGTTTTAACCCCCGCTAGCAGCCGAAAAAGGCTAAAACTGCCCGCAAATCGCCGCTGCAGCAGCGCTATGCCGGCGGTATAGCCACATTGCCCCATTGATTTCAATGGGCAGGAGCGGTGAAGGATCGGTTTATACACCGCTCCAAAGATGCTGCTAGCAGGACCTTTTCAGCGTCCTGCCAGCGCACCGCTCCAGTGTGAAAGCCCTCGGGGCTTTCACATTGGAGAGACTGCAGCGGCTTTTTCAGGGCGCTTTTCAGGCGCTATTTTTAGCGCTGTGGCGCCTGCAAAGTGCCCCAGTGTGAAAGGGGTCTTACACATCAATGTATACATTTCACATACATACCAAAAAGGTTTGGGGATCAAGCAAGGGCATCCAATGATTTGACAATGACCAGCTTAAAGTGTATCGAACAAAAATGTTATATATTGCAGCATATAAGTCCCTAATAGTGATGGCTGCATTCATTTTCTATTCTCAGGCACCATTTTTTTTTTTAAAACAAAATATGTCATAATTACCTTGTCTGTGCAATGGTTTTGCACAGAGCAGCCCCATTCCTCCTCTTCTTGGGTCTCCCTGCCGGTGCTCCCGGCCCCTCCACTCCGCCGAGTGCCCCCAGAGCAAGCAGCTTGCACTTGTGCATGCTCGCTCCTGAGCTACCTCTGTGTGTTGGCCCTGACCCTGCTCCCCCCCTCACTGGCTGTGATTGACACCAGCCAATGGCTCCCGCTGCTGTGTCTCAGCCAATGAGGCGGCAGAGACCCAGTAGAGCTTCTGCTCTTATGCACATCGCTGGATCGAGCTCAGGTGAGTATGGGGGGCAGGGGGGGACGGGACAGGGGGGATGCATGAAGGTAAAAAGCCTTTAGAACCACTTTAAATCTATGGAGGAGCAGCGCTGTCAGCTTAGGATAGGAAGTTTGTTAGGACTACTGACTCTTCCTCTCCCTTTGTCTTCATAACACATGGGAAGGTGTTTTGTAGACCACATACAGTGCATCGGGAAACTATTTACAGCCTTTCACTTTTTCCACATTTTATTATGTTGCAGCCCTATTCCAAAATTTATTAAATTCATTATTTTCCTCAAAATTCTACAAACAATACCCCATAATGACAACGTGAAAGAAGTTTGTTTGAAATCTTTGCAAACGTATTAAAAAATAAATAAATAAATCCCATGTACATAATAAGTATTCACAGCCTTTGCTCAATAATTTGTTGAAGCTCCTTTGACACCAATTACAGCCTCAAGTCTTTTTTAATACGATTCTACAAGCTTGGTACACCTATTTTTCGGCAGTTTCTTCCATTCTTCTTTGCAGGACCTTTCAAGCTTCATCAGGTAAGATAGGGAGTGCCGGTACACAGCAATTTTGCAGATTTCTCCAGAGAGGTTCAGGTGCCTTTTGGCAAACCCCAGGCGGGCCGTCATGTGCCTTTCACTGAGAAGTGGCTTCCGTCTGGCCACTCTACCATACAGGCCTGATTGGTGGAGTTCTGCAGAGATGGTTGTTCTTCTGTAAGGTTCTCCTCTCTCCATAGAGAAACGCTGGAGCTCTATCAGAGTCACCATTGGGTTCTTGGTCACCTCCCTGACTAAGGCCCTTCTCCCCCGATCGCTCAACTTGGCTGGATGCTTCGCTCTAGGAAGAGTCCTGGTGGTTCCAAACTTCTTCCATTTATGGATAATGGAGGCCACTTTGCTCATTGGGACTTTCAATGCTGCTGTACCCTTCCTCAGATCTGTACCCCAATATAATCCCGGAGTTCTACAGACAATTCCCTGGACTTCATGGCTTGGTTTGTTCTCTGACATGCACTGTTAACGGTGGGACCTTAGACAGGTGTGTGCCTTTCCAAATCCTGTCCAATCAACTGCATTTACCACAGGTGGACTCCAATCAAGTTGTCGAAACATCTCAAGGATGGTCAGTGGAAACAGGAGGCACCTGAGCTCAATGTTGAGCATCATGGCAAAGACTGCGAATACTTATGTACAGGGGATTCTTTTCGTTTTTTATGTTTAAAAAAACTTGCAAAGATTTCAAACAAACTTCTTTTACGTTGTCATTATGAATTTTGAGGAACATAATGAAATTTAATCCATTTTGGAATAAGGCTAGAACATAAAATGTGGAAAAAAGGGAAGCACTGTGAATACTTTCCGGATGCACTGTAGATCGGTGTGAACAATGTAATGGTACAGCACAAGCAGAGAGTACAGGAAGTTTATTGGCTCACAAGTTTTTTTTTTTTTTTTTGTTTGCTACATTTTTATTAAACTAAGAAGAAATGTTACAAAACAATACGCCCATAGAACAGATGGGCATTAGAGGTCTAAGAATAAACTGCATAGAAGCCAAATACCACATTTAAGCATCCAGCCAGGTGGGGTGGATATTCCCACTACACCGACATTAGGAAATCAAGTAGGGGAAAGGGAGGGGTGAGAAGGAGAATAAAAGAAAAAAAGTATTACCAAAGTAGGATATTAGCAAAAGGCAGGAATCGTATCAATCAGCTTGAGACATAACCACCACATAGGTAGTACAGTAGGTAAAAGCGAACCAACAGGCCCATATTTTGTGCAATTTGGCAGCCATATTGTGAGATTTTTTTTAGGCAAGGTCTGCCATATGGTATCTATCATGTGTCAAACACCTGGCCCATCATTTTATGTGGCCCATGCACCTCTCCTGCAGCTGTGCCACCTTACATGTTATACTTACCTGCTCTGTGCAACGGTTTTGCACAGACCACCCCCAATCCTCCTATTCTCAGGTCCCTGACTGGCGCTCCAGGTTCCTCCAACGCTGAGTGCCACTTTCTATGGGGGCACTAGTGCGGGCTTGCTCCTGAGCCGCCCTGTCTGCATCTATTGACACAGGCAGCAGGGCTTGGCCCGGTCCCCTGCTCCATCACAGGATTTGATTAACAGGTGCGGGAGCCAATTAATTAATCTGCCCAGTGAGGAGGGACAGAGACGGGAAAGCCGCAGTTCTTGTGCATAGGGCTGGATCGTTTATGATAGGCTCAGGTAAGTATTGGGGGGGGGGGGGAGATCTGATATAACAAAGTGCTTCTAATGTAATATTTAAAGGGTTACTAAACCCAGGACCCTGCATTCACTAAATCTGATCACCCACAGTACATGGAAATGCAATTATTTTAGTAAATATAAATGGCTAAATACCTTTTCTCATCAGCAGCATTTAGCAGTCTTGTGACTTCTATCAGTGTCCAGCCAAGCACTGGTTAAAGCTTGAAGGTGTAGTTTTCTGACTGTCCTATAAGACTGCAGGACCCCTGACCCTCTGTCTGGGCAGTGCCGATTGGCCCTGTGCTGATCACATGCACTCTCCCAAGAAAAAAAAAAACCTCTCTATCAATACACACCAAACTGAGCATGGGCAGCCTGACTCCACAGACTGAGTTATCAGGAAATTTTTAGGATGACAGTGGAAAGGGGAAGATCAGAGAAGACAGGACCCCCTTAGGTTCCACAGTGAGTATAACAAGCATGCTTTATTGCATATACAGACTGATTTTACTGTAGTGGGTTTATTAAAACTTTAACAGCACAAAAGATACAAAAAGGAGGCATAGTAAGGGCTTACATACACTTTATTGTAAACTAAATTGGTCATGAAAGAAATTTGGGGGCTGCCATTAAAGACCACCTGATAGTTGCCTGGCTTCAATACATCCCGTCTCCTGGACTGGAAACAAGTACACAGATAAGAAAAACCTGAGAAAAGTCAGAAGTCCTCATCTGCATACTTGTTCAGGTTCGATATTAATGCAAGAGGGTCAGTGTAACAGCCAGGCAGCTAGCTTTTTCAGAAGAAGAACATAGCAAGGACAGCCTACACATTTCTCTAATGAAAGGTTTTCTTTATAAAATCATAAAAAGTATTTAAAAATATATATATATATATATATATATATATATATATATATATATATATATTCACAGTAGGCAGCTATTAAAGTGTAACTAGGCTCCCTCACCTCCCCAGCACCTATCTGATTACAAGAAAAACAGAAATGGAAGGCGCGCACACCTAGTGCATTGCCAAAGATAATTTAATAATAAAAATGTTTTATATAAAAGTGGGTACTCACAAAATGCAACTGAAAAAAGGCCATAAAAACAATGCATGGACATGCACAGAACACGGGGTACAGCTAACGCGTTTTGGGGGGGGCGCACCCCCGTCCTCAGAGCTTGGCCTAGCCCTGAGGAAGGGGGTGCACCCCCAAAACGCATTAGTAATAAAACATTTTCATTATTAAATTATCTTTGGTAATGCACTAGGGTGTGCGCGCCTTCCATTTCTGTTTTTCTTCTAGTTCCTTTCGGATTACCCCATCTGAGGAAGGCAGCAACCACCCAGTTTTGGATACCATTATATATTTTTCACACCACCATTTTGACATCTGTTACTCTACACCTTGGAAGACCTATTAGCGCTGGAAGGGACTGTGTTTTTTGTACCTATTCTGACTAACCTGTGTAATAAAGTTTTGTATACTTATTACCTATTTGCAGCCTGCTCCGGTCACGCTCTAGGAGCAGTGACATCACCCATATGCTTTAATGACCTATTAGTTGTTGGCCCTCCCTCCTCTCCCCTGCAGGGGGCGCTGGCTGACAGAGGGTAGTCGGATCACATGACTGGACCAGAGCAGGATGAAATTAGGCAAGTACACAGATATTTCTTACACGGTTTTGTCAGACTAGGCGTTAGGTGCGGGAAGGCAGCATTTTAGTTTAAAAAAAAAAAAAAAAAAAGTTAAGTGAGGGATCTTGTGCAAATAAAAAAGGGCGACAATCCCCAAAGATCAGTATTAAAAAAAAGAGCATAGGGTATCCCCGAGTTTTCTGGGGTGAGTGTCCAGGTAGTTCTTGTGCTCTTATGCTTTAGTATTTGTCCCCTCAGTTTGTCCATCCTTCCTGCCACCCCCAGAGTCACTCATGCATCTCCCCCCTTTTTATTTTTTGCCATTCCTGATTGCGGGTGCTAATCATCTGACGTGGATTTTTATTTTTGTTTTCCTTATCGTTGTTTATTTTATGTGATGAATATACTGTAGGTATACTGTGCAATAATATATTAACTGGTAAGTAAACAATACATAATCATGTGAACCTAAAGTGGATCCTGAAGAAGCCCAATTGGGGCGAAACACATCAAATCTCTCCATCCTGGGTTCTGTTGTTTGGCAAATTTGGCAGCACTGTACACATGTTTTTAGAATGCCTTCTTACACTTTTTCTATGGATTAAGACATTTTGTTTTGAAACCAATCTTTATCTTGTTTACTATTGGCTGTGGCACATTTTGGGCTCCATGCACACTGGAGCTCTAAAAAGCTTTTTCTGGACACCAGATTGCTAGCAGAAAAGGCTGGTTGAAAAACGCACTTTTAACAGCGTTTTGTACTAGCTTTTATGCGCTTTTTTTTTTTTTTTTTTAGAGTTGGCGTTTATGGGCGTTCTTAATAAAAATGCACAGAGGACACTCCAAAAATACCACAATGCATTCCCAAACTCCCACAATGCATTGGAAAAAAATAGAACACCGAACGTTAATTAACGTGCGTTGATGAGCATTTACCGGCGTTTTTTGTGGTCAGGAAAACGGCACTTTGAACGCGATTTTATGGCGTTCAGAGAACAGCCCATAAACTCCACTGCTGATAAAAGCTAAAACACGTCCATGTGTGCATGACATAGGATAACAGAGTGGTGTTTATGGGCTGTTAAAAAAAAACAAAACACCCAAACTCCAAAAAACGTCCGTTTATGAGCTCCAGTGTGCATGGAGCCTAAAAATCCCCTATACTCCTGTGTCTGCCCCTGTGGGAAACTCAGGGATACTTATAAATTAGTGTTAGGTACCACAGATACCAGAGTGCCTTGACGAGGCTCTGTACTGAAGTCAAGCCATCAGACAGTTGCAAAGCAGTGGTCATGCTATCAGACGAGTATTTTTTGGTTGGATTTTAAACACACAGAAACTAAATATAACATAATGGATGTGTGACAGCTCAATGGAAGAATTTTTTTTGAACCCATTTAGAAGTATTGGAAAAATGTCACTATGTAGGCAATGGGTTGGTATTTGGGGCTCTGTATCTTTAAATTTCCACAGTAAAATTTTACCGTATTGTAAGATATCATAGAGGGGGGTGTGTATGACACATCTGCATTGTAAACGTATTGGTCCAATGGAAGAATTTTTTTTTAACCCATTTAGAAGTATTGGAAAAATGTCACTATGTAGCCAATGGGTTGGTATTTGGGGCGCTGTATCTTTAAATTTCCACAGTAAAATCTTACCGTATTGTAAATGTTAGAGAGGGTGATGCAACATATAATATAATGATTATACAGAGCTGTCACACATCCATTATGTTATATTTAGTTTTTGTGTGTTTAAAATCCAACCAAAAAATACTCGTTTGATAGCATGACCACTGCTTTGCAACTGTCTGATGGCTTGACTTCAGTAGGCTCTGTGGCTTTAGGCATGCATTTGCAAATGTGTGCAGACTAAACCCCTGCTTTCAACTCATACTGTTAGACAGGTTTTTTGGTTGTCTGCGGACTGGCGGTAAGTTAAGCTTGGTTTTTCCCTTGGATTTATCCTTGGCCTTGTTTGTACCCATTAAAAAATCCAAAGAGAAAGCGCCTAAGTATCAATGATTTATTCAAGTGATAAAAGCATATATAAACACTTACAATAAGGCTGACGAATGACAGCTTCCACAGAGAACTAATCCCGGTGTTCGTCAAAAAAATCCCAATAGTGTGGGGCTGGATGGATGCCGAGCCGAGTGTGACACTTGATAAAGGAGCGCGCATGCCCGTTACGAGCTTCGCGCATGCTCAGAAACGCGTAGTGGACCCCAGCGAATCTGAACTACCCGAGTGACGTCATCGCCCATGTGACCTGTTGGAACGCGGAAGTGATTCCCTCACTACACCGCACACACAGCCGGCGCTTCCGAGCGGAGGTCCGCGGCCATCCACTCGGCATCCATCCAGCCCCACACTATTGGGATTTTTTTGACGAACACCGGGATTAGTTCTCTATGGAAGCTGTCATTCGTCAGCCTTAATGTAAGTGTTTATATATGCTTTTATCACTTGAATAAATCATTGATACTTAAGAGGCGCTTTCTCTTTGGATTTTTTATGTATACATGGAGAATTGACTTCACTCAACAGGAAGCTGTCCTTGGTATCCTGGTTGCATAGATCCCCCTGGTTCCCACATCCATCTACATTACGGATGATCTACATATCATAGACTCTTTTCTGGACTATTTTTATGGGCCACTGTTTATCAATTATTAATTATTCATTATTTTTATCCATTTTTTTTCCCTTCCATAGTTTTTTATCCTTTCTATAGATTATTTTACCTATCACTGTATAGAGAGAGAGAGATATATATTTAGATACTTATTTTTAACGTCATTTTACTGTTATATCCACGGACTTGAGCGCTGCTACATCATATATCTTATCAATTGTTTGTACCCATTAGCCTTCCAATGCTTCTTACTGCAATAGCCAGCTATAGATGGGAGCAAGTGGCGTCTTTTTTGAAACTCAGGGATACCCTGTGCTCTTTAAAGCGGAGTTCCACCCTAAAGTGGAACTTCCGCTCAACGGATTCCTCCCCCCCTCCGGTGTCACAATTGGCACCTTTCAGGGGGGAGGGGGGTGCAGATACTTGTATAATACAGGTATCTGCACCCACTTCCGGGTATAGCTAGCCGCAGCCTCCCCGACCGCCCCTGTTGTGTTGTGGGAAATACCCAGTTCCCACAACACAACGGGGACCAGTGTAGACGCGCAGCGCGACTCGCGCATGCGCAGTAGGGAACCGGGCAGTGAAGCCACAACGCTTCACTTCCTGATTCCCTCAGTGAGAATGGCGGCGGCAGCACCCGCGGATCGAGGGATGGGTCGGTCTCGGGTGCCGACATCGCTGGACCCCGGGACAGATAAGTGTCCTTATTTTAAAAGTCAGCAGCTGCAGTATTTGCAGCTGCTGACATCTAAAAATAAATTATTTGTGAAACTCCACTTTAAAATTATTTTGTTGAGACAGCACTTTGGGAGAAAAAAACGAAAAACAAAAAAACAAGCATTTCTGGCTGCAGCCACCTTGAGTAAGGGCAGATGATTCATGTAGTATTTACTTCCTGGAATCCATTTGCCCTTAGCTCAGGTATGCAGGCAGGGTGGTGCCCTCAGCTGGGAAAGTTTCTCACAGCACCTCCTCCAGATGAAAGAAAATTAAAAATACTCATGAAGACTCCTGGGATGTATGCCATTATTTTGGCCTAGGCAAGAAACCAGAAACCAACTGAATAAAAAGATTGAAAAAAATTCCACCAAATATACATATTGAGCTTCTTGCTTGGTCAAGCTGCACACACGTCCCTGTCCTAGGGTGACAACGCTCACTCCTGTGTTGTATCTACGGAGGAGCGGACTTTTCACCATAGGACAGGAAGTGTGTTAGGAGTACGGGCTCCCCTCAACTCTTACCTCCATAACATAAGGGGGGGGGGGGGGGGGTGTTTGGTAGTACATATGCATAGCTGGCAACAATGCAAATGATTACTGTCAGCACAGGCAGTATTCACAGCTAATGATGGGTTGCCTTAAAGCGGAAGTAAACCCATACATAAAACTGCTTCATTTCTGGCACGTGCCGGAAATGTAACACTCCCATTGGATGTGCTCTCAACCAAACTGTCAAGCCATCCAATGGCTGGTGTCATAACTGATCACATGTGCAGCATCATGGCAGTTGTAGATTAAACAGAGGAAAAGATGGCAGCTTCCTTGGCAGAAAACGATAGGAGGGTTTACTTACACTTTAAGAACTCTGATGCTGCGGACGCTGGCTTAGTAAATTTCTGGGGCCTGCTATTGCTTACTACAAGAAATGTTAAAGATAGAAACATAGAAAAGTGACGTCAGAAAAAGACTTCATCCACCGAGCCTGCCCATTTTATTTTTTCCTTCATTAACCTCGTTGGACTATAGATTTAGGTTTATCCTAAGCATGTTTGAAGCAGTTTACTGTTGACTGTCTCACTACCTCTGCTGGTAGATGTGACCCACTGAAGCTCTCCCTGCCTCTGGCAGGTTTTGACAGCTGCTGGGTGAGCACAATACTGGGCACAGCCCTGGCTTACACAGGACAGAGTGGGTCTCTGCATGCAAAGGCCCAGGCTGTGTGCGGTTGTGGCAGCCTGTATTTGCCCTCATTGTCATTTGTGTGAAGGTGCTCGAGAAGGCAGGAAGCTTCAGAAGGCGAGGAGCGGAGAGCTGAAGTTACATTCTACAGAGCTCAGTGAGAGCTGATTGGAGGGAAGGGGGCCACACCCCCTCACACGGCAACAGAACCGAGACTGTCAATCAGCTGGAGATCCCTCCCCTGTCACCATTGGTCTCTTGGTGTAAGGAAAACTTTGTCAGAAGTGACTCATGCTGATAGAGGAACAAAGCAGCAGACAATAATGACACTTGGGCTCCATTCACACTAGTGCCACTTATGTGACTTTGGACATGACAAGTCGCAACAATTCTTTTCAATGGCCCCCATTCAGATAGGTGTGACTTAAAAGTCGCAGTGCTTTTGAAACGATAGCTACACTACTTTGGTGCAACTTTTGATGCGACTTTAACCATAGAGTGTAAAGTCGCACTGTAAAAAAAGACTTGAGTCGCACTAGTGTGAATGGACTAAGCGCTCTGTATGAAGACAAGTACACACTATAGAGGAATATGCTTTGTTCATATTTCATGTCTGAGGTTTACAACCACTAAGTATGCTGGGCTTTTAAAAAAAGAATTCTAAATGCCATCTCTGCTAGCTTGAATGCAACCTGTGCATAACTGACTATGACATTGGACTTAACCAAGTGTCCTGTCCCTTCTAATACAGGAGTGTACCCCTATTCGGTTACTAACTCTACAGTCTGTGTAATCTGATCTCCCTGCTAACCAGGTCTCTTTCCCAGCACAGCTGTAGAATAATCTGGAGAAAGATCATCTTTTTCTCAAAACTCGGCTGGAAATGGTCAATTAGAATGCCTTTTTTTCTCTTATATAAACAAGCATGTTGTGCAACCTCCTTAAGGTGCCTTAGACCCCTTTCACACTGGAGCGCTACAGCGCTAAAAATAGTGCCTGCAAAGCGCCCTTAAAGAGGCGCTGCTGTCTCTCCAATGTGAAAGCCCAGAGGGCTTTCACACTGGAGCGGTGCGCTGGCAGGACGCTAAAAAAAGTCCTGCTAGCAGCATCTTTGGAGCGGTGAAGGAGCAGTGTGAAATCAATGGGGCAGCGCAGTCATACCGCCAGCAAAGCGCTGCTGCAGCAGCGCTTTTGCGGTGGTTTTAACCCTTTCTCGGCCGATAGCAGGAGCGGTAAAAGCGTCCCGCTAGCGGCCGAATAGCGCCGCAAAATTGACGATAAATGCTGCTAAAAAAAGCAGCGCTTTACCGCCGACGCACCCACCGCCCCAGTGTAAAAGGGGCCTTAGAAAAAAAAATGTACTACATATAAACTCTACACATTTCCAATAAGGTAAAACAGACATGAGAGAATCCTTGTACAATTTGGCCAGTTACAATCAGATCAGGAGATTTAATATGTACAGATATGGTGTAACAGATGTAGAACAGATGCCCCTAGATCACCACTATTTTGCAGATTGCATAAACACAAATGCTAAGCCACAAAAGCGGACCTTAAACGATCCACTGCATGCCACCCCCCCATCACATGCTCTGTGCTATCAACAGTTCACAAATACTCCTTTACCACTATTCTGATCCCACCATGCTGCTAGGATAGAGGAACAGCCAAAGTGGGTGTGGGGGGCCCCATGTGGCAGCCATTAACCAATCAATTTCTTTGCTTGGACATACTTCCTGTTGGTTGACTGCAGCCCCTTGACCTAGGAGCAGTCCAGATCTGGACGCCATAGCTAGAAGGGGCCTACAGCAAGGGTAAACTTTGTCTATTTCATTGAATTGGTTTAAAGTAGGCCATTGAAATCAGATGGCTGCCAGTGCACTCTAAAGTGCCAAAAATCCGATATGCAGCATTTCTGGAAATGCAATACAGTATGCTGCAGTGTACTACACCGCAAGTGCATTACTGTACTGTGCTTGGCTGTCAATGAATGACACAATACACAGGGCCGTCTTTAATATTGGACCCTGGGCAAACGTTTTCTTGGGCCCCCCCCCCCATACAATTTCGCTCTCCACCTGCTCTGAGACATACAATAAATAGCAACTAGACTTAAAATCAGTTTACTTTATCAGATCAGGCAGCAATTGCGATTGGTTGCCAGAGGTTACAGTGTATCATTACCACTTACTGACTGGTTGCTAGAGGTTACAGCACACATTATGGCTCACTGATTAGTTGCTAGATGTTACAGCACATGATTTCTGCTTGTTGATTGGTTGCTAGAGATTACTGTACAGTAATACTACTCACTAATTGGTTGCTAGAGGTTACAGCACATCATCTCCGCACTGCAGGGGGCATGATATAGATATGAATGCCACCTTTATTTGCATATCTATGTTGCATTATCTATATTGGATACTGCTATTTACATATGAATGCTGCTATTTACATATGAATGCCGGTTATTTACATGTAAACACAGGGTCTGCAGGTGAGTCACCTGTACACAATAGGGCAGAGCTGGGCAGCATTAGTAGTAGCATTTCACACTGAGATATCAGGACACAGCAAGGGGCTAACACTTCAAGGAGACAAGGGAATTTAAACTGGGATAGATGGCAAGTATGAGGCAGCTGCTTTGGGCCCCACAACAATGACAGGGCCCAGGGCAGCTGCCCCTGACAATACAGCAACGCATGTAACATGCAATGCAAGGGTGTAAACTGGTTCTAAGAAGGCAATTAGCATGTGTTTTCGGCATTTAACAAGTGCCTCCCCACCTGCCAAGTATGAAGGGGTGTTCAGAACCTCATTGCTCAGTATGCCATGCTATCTTTTTTGGCCATTGCGTTGTGCTGACCCAAACATCACATGCAATCCTATTCACCTAACGAGCCTCAATACTGTGATCTGAAAACATATAGCGCCCTTCAGGATCCAGTACCACAGTGATTATGACCGAATAGTGCAAGAACACCATCAGGAAAAACAAAATCTGATACATCTAGCCAAACCCAAGGCTTTTAGTATGCAGATTGTACAGGTATTATTGACTCGGCTAAGTCCATCTGCCCTCTGGCTCAGCTTATCCAGAATGTTCAGCTGCCTATGGATTGTGTAACCAGTGTCTGCTTGCATAAAGCGCTGTTCCTTCACCGACGCAAGAGAAGAAATAAGAGTCTGCAGCACTCACCTCCCAGAAGCTGCCGCTGGCAGGCCCCCCTCCCTCGTCTGTCATTACCGCGGATTTCTTGCAGCACAGAATTTTTGCAGATTATTGTCTGGCACTGTAAGAGAGCGAGAGAGAGAGAGAGACTGGTGAAAAAGGTTTGTTACGTCACCCAAGAGTTTTTTTTATCATCAAAATGACCTACATACTTTAAAAAATGTCCAAGTGACATGAGCAGCAACCATCTCAATAAAGTCTACATAAAATATCGCCTAAGGAGAATAATAGAATTCCTGAGTATGAAGCAGCCACATCAGCACATTCCCTACAACCAAAACAGTAGGAATGACACATTGCAGGGGATATCCAATCCCCAAACAGGTATACATTCCCCAATCTGCAATTGCAGAAGCATAACCGTTTCAAATAGCGGGGGGGGGGGGGTACAGGGGGGTCAATGGGTTTAGGTGAACCTGTCAATTATTGAATGATGCAGGCCATCGGACTGAGGACACAAGGCAGCAGGAATCTCTAGATTGGCAAATCTCAGCCCGGCTTCCTCCGAAGTTTCCAGAGCTGAGCCGATTGCCCTCCCATTTGATAGTGCTTGCATAATCACAGTTGCAATGTCACTTGGCAGATCTGCCAGCATGATGCCAATGACCTTTTGAGCTGTCTGTAAGGATGGCATTTTTACCACCACTGTAAGAGGGCATTCTTCTGTTTAAATCTAGCAGAGGTTTCTTAAAACCTGATCATTTTAAGGAGTTCCTCTAGGGAAGGGATCCCCAAACTACGGCCCTCCAGCTGTTGCAGGACTACAGGTCCCATGAGGCATTGTAAAACTCCGACATTCACAGTAATGACTAGGCATGATGGGAATTGTAGTTCCTGAACAACTGGAGGGCCATAGTTTGGAGACTCTTGCTCTAGGGTAACATGGTTCATGAAAGGCCGTTTAAGATTTAAGGTGAGTATGGCAGAAAAGCTGGTGGTATTTTTCAATAGGCTATTCATTTTTATTTTGCCATTTAAAGTGGTTGTAAACCCTTCCATATACCCAGTGAAGGGTCTATCCTCAGGTGATACAGAAAGATGAAACCAATCCTACATAAGCTGTACCTGATTATCTACAGCGTTCTGTCCCTACAAACATTCAAAGTGCAGAATTTACACAGCATCTCAGCTCTGAAAAGCAGGGGGCAGAGAGCTAAAGTCACATCAGGGAGAAAAGCTCTGAGAGCTGATTGGAGCGAAGGGACACAACCCATTCACACAGCTCACAGGAACAGAGCTGAGGCTGTCAATCAGCTGGAAATCCCTCCTGTGGAAAAAAAATTGTCAGAAGTGCTGATGAAGGAACGAAGCAGCAGACAGAGAATTACACTTAGCCCAGGTTCACGCTGAGCTGCGGGAATGAAGCCATGCGAGTTCAGCTGAACTTGCACAATTTCACTCCTGCATCTCAGTCCCAATTTCGGCCGCAATTTCACAGACATCTGTGCGGGTTTCTACACAGATGTCAATGGAAATCGCACCCCGAAATCTTAAACGACTGTTTGAAACCGGTGCGAAGCCGCAAATGAGGCGTCACACCAATTAGGACGGTGCCATTGTGAACCAGGGCTTAGGGGTTGATTTAGTAAAACTAGAGAGTGCAAAATCTGGTGCAGCTCTGCACAGAAACCAATCAGCTTCCAGGTTTTTTTTGTCAACGCCTAAAAGGGACATTAAAGTCTTGTTTTTTCTTTAAAATAACAAACATGTCATACTTGCCTGCTCTGTGCAATGATTTTGCACAGACCAACACGGATCCTCCTCTTTTAGGGTCCCACACCGATGCTCTTGGCCCCTTCCTCCTGCCAGGTGCCCCCACAGCAAGCAGCTTGCTGTGGGGGCACCCAAGCAGATGCGCTCCTGACCTGCAGCTCTGTGTGTCCATTCACACATGGAGCCGTGATTCGGCACCACCCACTGTCTCCAGATTGGCTCACTGGCTATGATTGACAGCAGCGGGAGTCAATGGCTCCCGCTGCTTGTCAAAAGCCAATCAGGAGTGCAAGTCTCTGGAGAGAGAAGGCTCCCGTGGACATTGGATCAAGAGGGGGCTCAGATAAGTATTAGGGGGGCTGGGGATGGCTGCTGCACACAGGTTTTTTTTTTACCTTCATGCATAGAATGCATGAAGTTAAAAAAAACCTTGTGCCTTTACAACCACTTTAACTCAAAAGGCTGAGGTTAGAAGCAGATTGGCTACAAGGCACAGCTGCACCAGATTTCACACTCTCCAGTTTTAGTAAATCGGCCCCTTTGTGCTTTAAATTGAGACAAATACACACTATAGAAGGATATGCTTTGTTCATATTTCAAATCTGATGTTTCCAATTTAAGGCTGGAGTTCTGCTTTAAAACATAGGCAGAGGCATCAAATAAAATCCACCAGGGGTTCTAATTCTTCTCCACTCTAAAAGTTTGAATAAGCTTCTACTTTGAACAAACGCATGGCAGGAAATGACACTGGGCAGCCAATGGTACTGTACATAGGTTATCCGATTAGTCAGGCCTGGCCATATAATCTAGAGTCCTGGTCTGATTTACGTGTAACAAGGGGATCTATTTGATGGCACCCCCGCTGGGCAGGCATGCACAGAACCCCCAGAGACATGGCTATGTGTCAGACCAAAGAATGACTGTACTCAGTGTCACTAATAAGAGGATTCAGCAGCCCCCTTCCCAACACTTGTTATTAAAAGCTCAGACAATCCAAGAACGGAAACTGTTCTCACTCCCAAAATAAACATTGAACGCAGGCCTAAAATATCAGCACCTGCTGCCAGCTATGACACAGACCCCTCCGTTACCCCCCACTCCCTATAAAGGAGTCCGGCAGTCTACAGGAGATATGAAGAGGCAAGGCTACACCTTGAGGGAACTGGTACAAAGGTCATAATAAAAGAATAAATATTGTACACCCTCAACCAGCCATTCTCAATCGGTTTACCCCTGAGGAACCCTTGAAAGAATATTTAGATCTCAGGTGAACCCCCTGCTAAAACTAATTAAGGGATTAGCAGGAACATTGCTTCTTACATTGCTTATCAGCAGGAACAATGCTTCTTATACTGGTGGTCAGTGGGAAGAATGCCCCCTTACTGTAGAGGTGGTAATATCTCTCTTTCAGACACTTTAAAAGATCACTGGTGTAATGCCACTTGCTCAATCATTTGTTTTCCAAATCTGATAAGGGGTCAAAGAATCCCTAGGCAACTCTGGAGGAACTTTAGTGTTTCACAGAACCCCGGTTGGGAATGGCTGCCTACGTTGATCGTGTATTGGGTTGACATTATATGGTTTTAATCAGCCTCTCAACATAGAGGAACCTTTGAAATAACTTTGTGGTCTCAGGGAACCCCCACTAAAAGCTACTGTATCTAAAACTCATGGTACATTAGTGTGATGGTCAGTGGGAAGAATTCTCCCTACACTTGGACTATTGGGAAAAATTACCCCCTTACAGATAGCTAAAAAAAAAACAAAAAAAAACAAAGGCTCAGTGGTGTCAACGGGAATTTATCTGAGAGTCAAAACTTGCTAATTGCTCAAGGAACCCCTAGCAACTTCTGGAGGAACGATAGGTTCCCATGGAACCTTGCTTGAGAAACCATGGTTTGAATAGATGCTGCCTCTTAAAAATGTAGGTACTAGGTGGATACATTTACCACCCTAAACTCTTCATTTAGGATAGAGCAGTGAAGGGTTAGAGCCTCTATTGTGTTTTTAGTGTCCCTATAGGAAGCGTTTCCCTCAATGCCCATCAGAACAGGAAGCGATAGAAAATCTTTCCATTTGGAAAAGAAACAAAAATTAAAAAAGTTTCCCTAGCATAAAAGGGTTAGAACTTCTGACAAGGTTTCTTTTGCCATTTGTGCCGTTTCATCCCACTGACAACCCCACCATTCAACTTTTGTACAGGCATCACAGAGACAGGAAGTTAGTGAAAACACCCTTGGGGCGTTCGTTCTTGAAATTTCCACAGAGCTGGCCAATGCCAACAGTCAGCTTTGTCTACTGTACATGCTCAGCTTTGTGCTCCAACTCTATGGCTGAAACACACAGGTGCCATTGCTTCACAGGTTGCCATATCCATTGAGGCTTCATAAACTGTCTGGATCTGGGCTATAGCTATCTAGGTTATAGATATATTAAAGTGGACAAAAAGGGGATTTGGAGGACTTTTCAGATTTCAGTTATCCTTTTTTATAATCACATTGTAAACATGCGGTTAGCTCAGAAGTGAACAAAGTGTCATGGCAGGTAGTAGCTTGGTTCTCCTACCCAGCCCTTCCCTAATGCCGCGTACACACGACCAGACTTTCCAGCAGCAAATGTCTGACGGAACAATTCTGGTGGACATTCTGATCGTGTGTGGGCTTCATCAGACCTTTTCTGTCTAAAATTCAGACGGACCTAGAAATAGAACATGTTTCAAATCTTTCCGACGGACGTGATTCCTATCGAAAAAAAACGTTAGTCTGTATGGTATTCCGACGGACCAAAAACAACGCAAGGGCAGCTATTGGCTACTGGCTATTGAACGTCCTTTTCTAGTCTGGTCGTACGTCATCATGTTCGAAAGGATCAGACTTTGGTGTGATCGTGTGTAGGCAAGTCCGTTTTGTCGGAACTCTGTCGAAAAGTCCTTCGGAGTTCAGTCCGACGAGAAGTCCGCTCGTGTGTACGCGGCATAAGATGCAGTTGGAAGGCTGGAGAGGTGGGGTCTGAACTGCTGGACATTTCTGACCAAGAGTTTGGCTTTATGCACACTACAGTTCCTTTTTTTTTGTTGTAAAAAGCAAGCCGCATTTTGCGTTTTCGCGCGGGCGATGGTCAAAGTAGGCTGTGTGTACATGAAGCCTTAGCACATCCCAGATCCCACCTACCAATAGCCTAGGTTTTTTAAATAGTTGCAGACGGGTAAAGAGATGAGAGCTACAGGGTTATCAAGGGCTCAGGATGCCAAGGACTACATCAGCTAGTTACCTAGGCCCACCCCAACTAACCTGGCTAAGCTCAAAAAATGTCTTATAGGAGTAGTTACCCTTTAATATTTCAGAGGTATGCAATGTGAGATGAGATTCACCCGATTCATAGCAACACAATCAGTTTGATCATTCCTGGTGCCAATGGATCACCTATCAATGTTCAAAAGCAAATAGTTCACTTTCCGGAGAGAGATGATGGATCAGATCACTGCTCAGCTTCCTATATGGTGGAGATTTCAATTCTGATATTTCCTTAAAATAGTTTGCATCTCTTTACCTTACATGGCCATCATTGACTGTGTCAGCGTTCTGACAGGTGAAATTATTCGTTCACTCTACATTATGGAAAATCCATCAGAGCAGGGGAACACCATCATTTGGCTTCGAGGTGACGCAGTTGGAAGGAACTGCAGTCTTGCAAAGAAACCTAGCCAATGGAATACTCAGTATTCTAACAAGCTTGAAAACCTGAAGCCAATCTTTAAAACCCATGTACTATTGTTGAAAAAGCAAAGATTACATTGAAGTGGTTGTAAAGGCTGTCTTTTTTTTTTTTACCTTCATGCATTTTATGCATGAAGGTAAAAAAAACATTCTGTGTTGCTCCCCGCCCCCCCACAGCCCCCCTATAATACTCACCTGAGCCCCCTCTCTGTCCAGTGCTGTGCAAGGGAGCCTCTGGTCTCCCAGGTCTCTCTCCTCTCATTGGCTGAGACAGCAACAGGAGCCATTGGCTCCCACTGCTGTCAATTGCAGCCAGTCAAGAAAGTGGGGGGCAGGGCTGAGACACACAGAGCTGGATTGGAAGCAAGTACTAGTGCCCCATAGCAAGCAGCTTGCCATGGGGGCACTGAGAAGGGGGGAGGGGCCAGAGGTGCCAGCGAGGGACACGAGAAGAGAAGGACCGGGGCTGCTCTGTGCAAAACCATTAAACAGAGCAGAAGTATGACATGTATGTTCTATTTTGTTTATTTTTAATTTGAGCCTTTAATATCACTTTAATATTTAAATTTAACAAGGCAAAGCACAATAACTTATCAGGACCAAAAGAGTTAATCTATTACTAGGTCATCTCTAAACATAGGTTGGTATGGATGACAGCACATCATTATTCTGCACTGTCATCTTCTGTTTAGGGACAGACCTTTTTGTAGACTGCACCTTCTATGCAGACGCTGGTCTCTCTCATGTTACTTAGTTTGCGGTTTAGTTGGGGTTTTTTTTGTGTTTTTTTTAAATTTAAACAATTGGAGGATGAGTGTAACCCATTGCACCAGTGGTGATATCCCCGAGTTTGAGATCTCGTGTCATAAGAGTTCTCCCGCTGTGCACGACAGCAGCAAAACCCTGCTGTCTGTATCTTTGAACACAGCTAGCAGGCTCGGGAGCGAGTTCGCACGAGTACCCCCACCCAGCAAACCACTTGCTGGGGGGTACTCAAAAGGCAGGAGAGGCCAGGAACGCAGGCGGGGGGACCCCAGAAGAGGAAGATTGGGACTACTTTGTGCAAAACCATTGCACAGAGCAGGTTAAGTGCAACATGTTGGTTATTAAAAAGAGATAAAGGCTTAAAATCACTTTAGATTGAAGAAAGTGTGCCTGTTCAAGAATGGGAAAGGTTGTGGATATAACAGTAAAACCTAAAGAAATGTCTTAGTGGGGAGTAGGTGCAGGAAAGGGGTGCAGAGGGTAGGACGGTTGGCAGTTTGTGCAGGACAGATATACAGTGGGTATGAAGGGGGGTAGTACGTGCAGGAAAGGAGTATAAAGAGTATGTCAGTGGGCAGTATTTGCAGAAGAGGATTTCAGCAGTATGACTGAGGACAGAATGTGCAGTAGAGGAGTGTGGAGAGTATGACAGAGCAGTACGTGCAGGAGAGGAGTGCAGCGGGCATGATGGGGGCAGTACGTGTAGGAGGATAGTATAGAGGGTATGACGGGGGCAGTACGTGCAGGAGAGGGATACAGTGTGTATGACAGGGGGGGGGATGTGCACGAGAGGAATACAGTGGGTATTACAGGGGGCGGTATGTGCAGGAGAGGGATACAGTGGGTATTACAGGGGGCAGTATGTGCAGGAGAGGGATACGGTGGGTATTACAGGGGGCAGTATGTGCAGGAGAGGGATACGGTGGGTATGACAGGAGGAGATATGTGTAGGAGAGGGATACAGTGGGTATGACAGGGGGTGATATGTGCAGGTGAGGGATACAGTGGGTATTACAGGGGGCAGTATGTGCAGGAGAGGGATACGGTGGGTATGACAGGGGGCGGTATGTGCAGGTGAGGGATACAGTGGGTATTACAGGGGGCGATATGTGCAGGAGAGGGATACAGTGGATATTACAGGGGGCAGTATGTGCAGGAGAGGGATACGGTGGGTATGACAGGGGGCGGTATGTGCCGGAGAGGGATACGGTGGGTATGACAGGGGGCAAGTATGTGCAGGAGAGGGATAGGGTGGGTATGACGGGGCAGTATGTGCATGGCAGAAATGCAAATAGAGCACATGGTATTATGGGGAAAATAATGTGCAGACCACGAAAACTAGCCGCATATCAGTAAAGTGCAAAAGCTGGCTAACCTGGGTAAAAAATGTGAGGAAGAATCTCTGCAATGGAGATTACAGCAATACAAAAACAGGATTTCTAACCCTTCACATTCATCTACAATAAAGGTTTTAACCTACCCTGTTCAAGGCACGCTCCAGGTTTATTGCTACAGGTGTTTAGAAGGCAGCTGCAAGGTTTATGGAGGTAGATGTAGGTGCCTACATTTCATTTGTAACGCTAGCTTAGAGTAAAGCCTCGTACACATTCGTTTTTTTTTTTTTCATTTAACCCAGCAGGCTGAAACTGAAAAAAAAACGGACAGCTCATGTCTGAGCCGCTGTACTAACAATCCAATGTTAGTACAGTGATCTCCCCTGTTCTATTGTGTTGAGACAGCCGGGGACACAAAAAAAAAAAAACAACACAGTCTTTGGAATACAGAGTAGAAATAAATTATTAATAAACGGTTTTAAATCGTCATACAAATATTATACTCTTCCGATTCCTCCAGCTTCGCCACGCACTGTGTACCCAGTTCGGGGACTCGATCCCTAATACAACTCCACTATATCCATTGGGAATCTCCCAGGGCACTGATCCCAAAAAGTTAATATCCGCATTTTACAGTTGCCTTCTCCAACCTACAGCGGCAGAGCTGACCCTCCAACTCAAAGCAAAGTGGGAGGTGGACATGAGGGAGCTGGAGGACGAAGAGTGGGAGGATGCCCTTGCATCTTGTAAACTGGTCTCCCCAAAGTTATCCGACAGACTCATGCAGATATATATACACTTTACAAATCCTATATTACTCCTATCTGCTTATCTAAATATAACAAAACCAGGACTCATCTTGTGCTAGATGTGGAGAGTCTGGGGGCACGTTTTACCACTTATTATGGACGTGCCCAATCATTCAAGGCTACTGGACACAGATTGTGCAGATCCTGCACGATCGCATGGGCTCACCCTTGACCCTATACCCCAAGCAGTGTTTACTGGGATTACTTCCTGATCAAGAAATCAATCGTCATCAACACACTATCCTACAGGAGACACGGTTTGTGGCCAGAAGAATGATAGCAAGGGTATGGCTCCAGACCTCCCCACCTACATTGAGTGACTGGTTGACGGCTGTTAATCAGCCCTTCCCCTATAAAAAAAAAGTTATAAGCACAGAAAATGCCCCGTCAAATACCACAAGATATGGGATTTTTGGCTGGATGCTGTATTTACTTGTACAGGAGAAGAACTGGTAGCAAACGGATTAGCTGCATTACAGGCATTGTACTTTGCTTATTTGGTCCAGTGTCATTATTCAGGGATACCTCTGAGCCAATCTCTAATACCCATAGATGTTCTGCATCTAATATTCTTCCTGAGTGTTGATTGTAATTTCACGTGTTAGAGACAACTGAATCAATATTGTTTTTCTTACCTCTGTACTTGTCTTTTATTTTCCAATAAGTTTGTTTGATAAAAAAAAAAAAAAAAAAAAAATTATCATCATACAAAAATATATTTGAGATCAAATATTTATTATTTTTGGCAATGGTGGGCGGATTTCTGGCAGTCATAGGCTGTGTCACACCCCTCCAGACTGTCTTAGAATAATAGGGAGGTGAAGACTCCACCAATCAAGATGTAATATCGTGCCCCCACTGTGTTTAGCTGGTTAGTGGGCATTGAGGAGCGAGGGAGTAGGCTGTCATTTACCACTGTGTATATGCCCACATGCGAGACTATAGTCACATGGGCTGCTCAGATGTGATAGGGAGGAAATGCTTAGCATAGAAACTCACTGAAAACTGAGCATGTGCAGAGCTGCCAACACTGCTCTGTAAAATTCCCAACTGCATTGGGGACATGAACAGAAATGGGAGATGGAGAACAGCAAGATCAACCAGGTTTTTTGCAGAATACAGAAAACGAATCTCAGTGACTGTGTGAGTATGAACAGCAAAAAATACTCAGTTTGATAGTTTTTTATGATGTGGGTGTAGGGACACTTTTAGTATCGGAATCAAAGGCATCCCTGTTTTTTTTTTTTTAAAGGGGAGGTCTAATATTTACCCCTCCAATGTCTTCACAAACTATGTTGGCTAAAAAAATTGGACCAGGCATACAGCACACGCTGGAAGTGTTCCAGATGTTTTAACCAGCATAGCTCCTAAAGACCATGGAGATTGGCAACGCAGGCGGTGGGAGGTACAGTACAAGTACTAACCCTTTCTCTGCAGATATGCCCTCGATTCTGAAATGTAAAAATGGTGACAGTCACCTTAAGAGTTCTTGCACACGGTACGACATGAACGCTCCACAAACAGGAGTATGGACCATATAAAGCACGTGTTTTATACGCGCATAAAAAATTTTGCTCCCAGAATAGGAAATATTCAAATATCATTTACTAGGGGGAGGGGTAATTTATGCGCATTCGTGCATATTCACATATAAAATACTGACCAGTGACGCAATTTTATTTCTTTAAATACTTGAAGTACTGATATTTCTGCGCCTGTGTGTACAGGCTCAATGAAAGCAATGGCCTGCATTCGGATCGTGTGCATGAAGTCTAAAGCTGAAATCCAAGCAGTAAACATAGTTGAACTACAAATTACAAAATGTATATGGATTGAAATGCAAGAATTTATCATTTTGTCTTGTGATTCAGGCACCCCTGTCAGACAGCATAGCCAAGCACAGGACCTCCTTACACTGAATACAGGGTGGTGATAAAGCTGCCCCCTGCATGCGATCAGACGCTGAAGGAATGACAGCATTTTTGAACAATTATAATTATTCTTATACCAACGGCAATTAACGCAGCACTTTACATCAGCTCCTGCCCTCAAGGAGCTTACAATCTAAGGTCCTTATAGACATACTAGGGCCAATTTAGACAGGAGCCATTAAACCTTCCATGTCTTTGGTATGTGGGAGGAATTCTGAGTACCCTGGGAAAACCCACGCATGCACAGGGAGAATATACAAACCCTATGCTGCTAGTGTCCTGGTTAGGATTCTAACAAAGGACCTTAGATCTACAAGGCATAAGTGCCAATGTTGGTCTCTTAGACTGCCTACAGAACATGCAATAGAAGTAAATTATGCTTTTTTTTTTTTGTGTGGAGCTGCTAGCAAATAGTGGGCTGTTTCTGAACCGCTTCTTGCTATAAGTGCAGTCATAGATACTCCCCACATTGGGAGATTTTTTTTTTTGCTTGCTAGAGTATATCTATCCTTCAAGCTTTTATTGAGGATAAAACTTACTTTGTTTATGGCAGAAGTCGAAGAGCAGAAGAACCCGGGAGCAGCACATCAGAACAAGACCTGCTGTGTGTAGACAAGTGTCAGTCTCCGCCTGGACCCCCCGCCAGGCCATGCCCCCAACATGTTTCACTCCGCCCACTGAAGCTTATGCATGGGGATGGAGCGGACCAACTCCAACAGGCGACTCCAGTAAGCGTCAGTGGGTGGAGTGAAACGCGTTGGGACGTGGCCTGGCGGGGGTCCAGGCTGAGACTGCCACTTGTCTACACACAGCAGGTCTTGTTCTGATGTGCAGCTCCCGGGATCTTCTGCTCTTATCTGTCATCGTCTGGAGCGTGGGCAACTCCTTCCCCGCCAGCACTCACAGCAGAAGGCACAGGACTACAGTCATAGAAGCCCGAGTGGCTCACATACATACCATGGGCTATAGCAGCAGTCCTTAATGCACACCTGTCACATCGCTGTCCAAGGATAAACAGCAGGCACCCCTCTAGTGCTGTTTAGCGCTTTCAGAAATGCAGGACACTTCCCCCTTGCAGCCCTCCAATAGAATAAGCAGAAATTGACAACATTTGCATAGGTCTAGGCACAGTGGCAGACTAATGCCCCGTACACACGATCGGATTTTCCGCCTGGAAATGTTGGATGTCAGGCTGTTGGCAGAAATACGACCGTGTACATGCTTCGTCGGACAATTGTTGTCTGACGTTCCGTCAAAAAAATGTTGGCTAGCATGTTCTGAAATTTTTTGCCAACAAATGTGTGTTGTCGGACTTTCCGATCGTGTGTACACAAGTCCGTCGGACAAAAGTCCAAAGTACAAACACATATGCTTGGAATCAAGGATGAGCCGGAAGCACTCGGGTCTTGTAAAACTAGCATTCATAATGGAGATATCACATCAGCTCGCCGTACGTCTTGTACGTCACTACGTTCGTAATTGTTGGCCAACATTTGTGTGACCGTGTGTATGCAAGACAAATTTGAGCCAACACCCTTCGAACAAAATTCCACTCTTTTGTTGTCGGAAAGTCCGATCGTGTGTACGAGGCTTTAGTCAGCGAAGAGCCCCATGCGGGAGAAATTTTTGCCCACCCTCCCCCAACTTTAAAGAGTCCCTGCTTTGGCCACCCACTTTGCTATATAAAAACAGGTTTTTTTCTGTGGCCCCCACCCAGCATTCTCACCTAGGCAAGAATGACATATCCAATTCCTGCAGCCTTCTGGGATATCCTGCTCATATAACCCAGGAAGCAGCAGGTGGGCGGAGCTGGGCCAAGCCATTGGAGGCCTGGGCTGGTTTAACCCGGAACAGGTGCTTGGGCTGCCAATAACTGAACACACCAAGATGGCAGCATAGGGCAGTGATGGCGAACCTTGGCACCCCAGATGTTTTGGAACTACAGTTCCCATGATGCTCAACTACACTGCAGAGTGCATGAGAATCATGGGAAATGTAGTTCCAAAACATCTGGAGTGCCAAGGTTCACCATCACTGGCATAGGGCATGGGCTGTGACACCGGATCAATCAGCCACACAGTGGGACAACAATGGAACCCCTGGGCAATTATGCCTTCTGATGAGTCCCGCATTACAGGTAAAAGGGAGTGGGTGGGGGAAAAAGCACAGGGAAAGTGAAGATCCTCTTTATGCATTTACTGGTCAAATACCAACATAATTCACAATGTATAGAATAGATTACTGTGTATAGAAATACATGATGGCACAGAGATTCAAACTTGCTCTGTAACAGCCTCTCCCAAACACTTCACCATGGAGAAACCCTTGAAATAATTTATGGGTCTTGGGGTTCCGATGCTAAAAATGTAATCTACAAAGCATAGTACATTAATATGATCAGTAAGTTAGATGAGGTAATAAAGGAATAAGTAATGTGGACACTCATGGTCAATGTAATGCCTCACGTTGAGTGATATTTAGACCGGAATTGTGCAGCACCATCAGATGGGAAATCCATCCACCACTGCTCAAGCAATCTTTGGAGGAGCCCCAGGGTTCCGTGGAGCCCGGGTTGAAAAAGGCCACAGAACACCCCCTTTCACTTCCAGTCCAAATATTGCCAAAAGGAAATAGAAGAAGCATTCTGTATATCCAGGGCTGGTCAGGCAGGGATTAAAAAAGGAGGTGCTTGCTGTCTGAAACCCCTCTGATATTTTAAACCAGAAGCATGGGTTATATCATTATGAAGAGGCACTGTCCAGATCTACATGACCAGTGGAGTGGGTCCCAATGCCCAATCAACCCACATTCTGCATAAATGGATCCCCCAACTCTCAAAAGTCACATTTTGACTTTACTTCCACTTGATACTAAAGCTTTATTTCCCTCTCATTAAAATAACAAACATGTAATACTTACCAGCTCTGTGCAATGGTTTTGCACAGAGCAAGCCAAATCCTCATCTCAGGTCCCCCGCTGGCACTCCTGGCTCCTCCCACCACCGAGTGCTATAGGGGCACACGTGTGGGCTTGCTCCTGGGCCAGGCAGTTTGCACCAATGGCTCCTGCTGCTCTCAGAAAAGCCTGGGAGAGTGGAGAGAGGGGAGAGGAGCTGCTGCAGACCCGCACAGCGCTGGATCGAGATCAGGCCCAGGCGGTTTCCACCAATGGCTCCTGCTGCTCTCAGCCAAGCCTGGGAAAGTAGAGGGAGGGGAGAGGAGCTGCTGCAGACCTGCACAGCACTGGATCGAGATTGGGCCAGGCAAGTATTTAGGGGGGCTGCATGTAAAAAGTTTATTACCTTAATGAAAAGAATTTTTTGCCTTTACAACCAGGAGAGAGACAGGAGAGGCAGCGGGGGAGGGGCGAAGAGGAGGATTGGGGCTGCTCTGTGCAGAACTATTGAAGTAGGCAAGTAGAACATGTTATTTAAGAAAAAAAATGACAATAACTTTAACGTAATAGGGCTACTGAGGCACAGAGGAGAAATGTCTAGGGTGATAAAAATAGGATACAGCACTGCAGGGTACCTGCTCTTTTATATCTGCTGTCACTTTCATTTGAATGCTATGACAGGTTTATAAAATAGAGCAGAGGTAGGGAGGCTATGACAGGTTTGCTTTAGGGAGGCATGCAAATCACATTCTACAACAAGACTAGAGAAAAAAAATTTCAAAACTGTATAAAATCACAATAAAAATAATGATCACCACACAAGTAAAAATATAAAATAAAAAAATATCAAAAATTGCCTTCCCTGAACTATTGCTTCAATACAAATATTCTAACAAATTAACATTTTATACTAATTGAATATCATGTACATCATTGCTCCTTTTTAATAAAATTACATTGCAAAGACTATGTAATTAAGCACATATTTGCAGTTTTATTGTATTATAAACCCCTCAAGTTGTAATAAACCCAATTAACAGAACGACGCTCAATGTGAAAGGTGCATACCTGAAAGCAGCCAATCAGCACTCGCTTCCTTTTACCAATACAATAAAAGCTAATTGGGTTCTGTACATCACTGCAATCCTTGTGACATTTAAAGCCATTACCTGAGTACATGACAGCTACTAATTGCTCTGTAAGGAATGACCAGACCCCGGAATAATTGGATTTTGATGCAACATCCAAAAGGATAGTGCATGTTGGAAACGATCTCCAAGAGGTAGATATGCGATTCCTGCTTATGTCGGCATTATTGCCAACAGGGACAGCCAGACATTGTCCAATCCTTTGCTCCAATGACCTAACAGGTGACATTCATTTGCTGAGATTGCTTTTGATTTCATGTGTTGCAAAGCTGCGCTGGGACAGTTTAGATTAACAAAAAAATAAAATAAAAAATACATGCCTGGGGGCATTGGTACATAAACTGATAAATGTACTTTACACCTAAAACCCATTCCCCCTAGATGAACAGAACTCACCGACAGACAGGGCACCCAGGTCCCGAGTGCACAGGACACCCCAACTAAGTGCACAGCTTCCTACATAACAGCAAACTGTATTCAAGTCACATACCTTCCAGCCAGAAGACGATCCTCAGGAAAAAGGAGGAGGGGGAGAGAGGCAGACCTGCACAGACCTGTGCTCTTCCAAATCTGCAGAAAGAAGATGAGTAGTCAGTGGCAGCTGCACACTAAACACGCACACTCACTTTCACATGACGCTCGACTAAATATGGAGACCCCAATATAGCAGTGTCCAGCCTGACGCCTTTGCCACCCTCTGCCCAGTGATGTCAGTCACCTCCAGCACTCCCCCCCTTTCCCAAACAAATGCCACCAGCAAAGCAACCCTTGATGACTCAAACGGCCTATCATGAGAGAGTGGGCCAGGGCTCCAGACCCGGAGGGTGACTTGCAATCGGTATATTAAATTGCATCGACCCTTTTGAAATAGTCACGCCTTTTTGGAGACATCTGAAGAACACATCATAAATCAGAGGGCTTATTCATAAAAAAAATACTGAGGAGCTAAAAAGGAAAAGACTAAAATAAAAGCATATTTATACATAAATCATCTCATAACATTCCAAACAGGACTGTAAAATTATTCATAAAGAAAAAAAAAAAAAAGGACACGTGTGAAATGAATGTAGCCAGCGGTGTAAACGCAGATGCCTAGGGCACACTAAGTATGGATACTCCCCTCACTTTGTTGGCCCCCCTCTGCAATACTAATTAAAATAGAGTACACCAAGCAAAGGGATTAGCAGCATACTGCAGAAGGAGAGTTGTTAAAGAGGAACTACGCTGCATCTGAGCACCACAAAAAAAAAAAAAAAAAAAAAAAAAGATGGATTTCACCCCTTGAAGCCTAAGCCTTTTTCTAATACTTGTTGCTTAAAATCATTATTTTTTGCTAGAAAATTACTTTGAACCCCCAAACCATATATTTTTAGCAGAGACCCTAGAGAATAAAATGGGTGTCGTTGCAATATTTTCTGTCGCACTGTATTTGCACAGCGGTCTTTCAAACGCAATATTTTCAGAAAAAATACTTTCATAAATAAAACTGTAAAGTTAGCCCAAATATATATAGATAGAGATTATACACACACACACATTTATATATATATATAAAATATATATAATATATATATATATATATAATATATATATATATATATATATATATATATATATATATATATATATATATATATATATATATATATATATATATATATATATATATATATATATATATATATATATATATATATATATATATATATATATATACACACACACACACACATATATACATATACACACACATATATATACACTACCGTTCAAAAGTTTGGGGTCACATTGAAATGTCCTTATTTTTGAAGAAAAGCACTGTACTTTTAAATGAAGCTAACTTTAAACTAGTCCTAACTTTAAACAAATATACTCTATACATTGCTAATGTGGTAAATGACTATTCTAACTGCAAATGTCTAGTTTTTGGTGCAATATCTACATAGGTGTATAGAGGCCCATTTCCAGCAACTATCACTCCAGTGTTCTAATGGTACAATGTGTTTGCTCATTGGCTCAGAAGGCTAATTGATGATTAGCAAACCCTTGTGCAATCATGTTCACACATCTAAAAACAGTCTAGCTCCTTCCAGAAGCTACAAAACTGACCTTCCTGTGAGCAGATTGAGTTTCTGGAGCATCACATTTATGGGGTCAATTAAACGCTCAAAATGGCCAGAAAAAGAGAACTTTCATCTGAAACTCGACAGTCTATTCTTGTTCTTAGAAATGAAGGCTATTCCATGCGAGAAATTGCAAAGAAATTGAAGATTTCCTACAACGGTGTGTACTACTCCCTTCAGAGGACAGCACAAACGGGCTCTAACCAGAGTAGAAAAAGAAGTGGGAGGCCGCGTTGCACAACTAAGCAAGAAGATAAGCACATTAGAGTCTCTAGTTTGAGAAACAGACGCCTCACAGGTCCCCAACTGGCATCTTCATTAAATAGTACCCGCAAAACACCAGTGTCAACATCTACAGTGAAGAGGCGGCTGCGGGATTTTGGGCTTCAGGGCAGAGTGGCAAAGAAAAAGCCATATCTGAGACTGGCCAATAAAAGAAAAAGATTAAGATGGGCAAAAGAACACAGACATTGGACAGAGGAAGACTGGAAAAAAGTGTTGTGGACGGATGCCAAAGGTGTGCAATGCTGTAATTGCTGCAAAAGGAGGATTCTTTGATGAAAGCAAAGTTTGATGTAAAAACAATGTTATTTCAAATACAAATCATTATTTCTAACCTTGTCAATGTCTTGACTCTATTTTCTATTCATTTCACAACGTATGGTGGTGAATAAGTGTGACTTTTCATGGAAAACACAAAATTGTTTGGGTGACCCCAAACTTTTGAACGGTAGTGTACATACATACACACACACATATTTATATTAGAGATCGACCGATATGGGTTTTTCTCTGGCCGATGCCGATATTTAGAAATTGCGGCGGCCGATGGCCAATATACGATGCCGATTTTTTTGGGCCAATAAGTTAAGCCGATTTTTTTTTTCCCCCCTTCATCTAATAAAATCTAACAGTTAGACCCCTTTCACACTGGGGCATTTTTCAGGCACTTTTGGGCTAAAAAGCGACTCCCCTGCAGTATCAGTGTGAAAGCCCGAGTGCTTTCACACTGAGGCGATGCGCTGGCAGGATGTTAAAAAAGTCCTGCAAGCGGCATATTTGGAGCGGTGCATACCGCTCCTCCACCACTCCTGCCCATTGAAATGAATGCGCACCTCTGCTGAAGTGCCTGCAAAGCGATTCAGCAGCGGCGCTTCACGGGCGCATTCAACCCCTTCCTCGGGCGCTAGCTGGGTTATAAGTGCCCCGCTAGCAGCTGAATAGCGCCGCTAAAATGACGGTAAAGCGCCGCTAAAACTAGTAGCGTTTTACCGTCAATGCCCGCCTGCTCCAGTGTGAAAGCAGCCTTAAGTAATAAGTGATACAGAAAATTTCTTACATTTAAACAGGTAATCAAAACTTTTGGACGGAAAAATATGGGCTAACTTTACTGCTCAATTTCTTTTTTTTAAATTCATTAGTGTATTTTTTCCCCAAAAAAATTGCGTTTGAAAGACCGCTGCGCAAATACAGTGTGGCATAAAATATTGAAGCAACCGCTATTTTATTCCCTAGGGTCTCTGCTAAAAAAAAATATATACAATTTTTGGGGGTTCTAAGCGATTTTCTAGCAGAAAATACAGGATTTTTACTTGTAAGCAACAAAATGTCAGAAAAGATTTAGTCTTTAAATGGTTAAACTGAGAACTCCTCCACACAGAGTTCAGTTCATTGATAAAAGAAACTAAAAAGATACAATGTTTCCACTTATCAGACTTGATATGCTGCCCAGAGAGAAGAGAAGTCCTCCACAGAAGACTTCAGGCAACTTGCATTGACTGTTATTACAGAAGTCATTTGCAAGTCGCACAATCGGCCGATGCCGATTATTTAAAAAATGCCAAATATCGGCCGATATATCGGTCAACCTCTAAATATATATTTTTGTATAATGTGAAAGATGGTGTTACGGCAAGTACATGGATACCTAACATGCAATGTTTAAAACAACTTCAATACAGGGCACTTGTACACCTTCCTGCCCAGACCAATTTTTCAGCTTTCAGCGCTCTCACACTTTGAATGACAATTACTCAGCCATGCAACACTGTACCCAAACAAAATTTTTATCATTTTTTTTCACACAAATAGAGCTTTCTTTTGGTGGTGTTTAGGCCTCATGCACACTGGATGTTTTTTGGACGTTTTTACAGCAGCTGTTTTTGGCTTCAGACGTTTTTCTCTACAGTCAATAAACTCCCCATCATGTTATCCTACGTGTCCATGCACACATAGGCTGTTAGCAGTTTTTGGCTTTAAAAAAAAAAAAAACAACAAACAAAACTAGTGGGTTCTGAGAGGAGTTTTTCAGCTGTAAAAACGCTCCAACGTCAAAAAAACGCTGAAAAACGCCCAAAAACGTGGGTCACCAGCGTTAGCTGTTTTTTTTTTTTTTTTTCAATGGATCAAAAACATCAAACGCGGAAAACGTGAAAACCGCTATTGCAAAAACGTTGAAAAACTCACTGCTAAGCTACTGGTGTTTTTATAACGTTATTTTAACGTCCAGTGTGCTAATGTCCAGTGTGCATGAGGCCTTAATCACCGCTGGGTTTTTTATTTTTTGAGAAAACATTTTTTTTTTTTTAGTTTCTATTGTAAAATTTTGCAAATAAGTAATTTTTCTTCATAAATTTGGGCCAAAATTTATACTGCTAAATATCATTGTTAAAACTATCCCAAATTAGTGTATATTATATAGTCTGTGTGAAGGTTACAAGTCTACAAGCTATGGTGCCAATCATTGAAAATTGATCACACCTGATGTACCGATGACCTTTGAGACACTAATGCCCGGTACACGCGATGAGATTATTGGACGAATGATCGTCAGTTTTTTGGGTTTTTTTGCATGCTAATCTCAGATCGAAGCTGATGAGTTTACTAAAGTCACGAAAATTTGTGTAGGACAGAATAAAAATTCGGAAGTGATGTCATGTGTTGCAATGTATTTGTATTGCATTTTCGACAGCTGTACTGATTAACTGCTTGCCGTCGTCCACCGTCCAATGACGGTGGGGCGGTGCGGCTCTCGTTCTGGGACACCGTCTTATGACGGCATCCCAGAACGGCCGCTCTGGTGCACAGCGCTGCGTTCACAGCCGCCCATGTTGCTAGGACAACGCGACCCCGATCTCTGTAAAGAGCCGCGTCCGCGGCTCTTTAACCATGTGATCGGCTGTGTCCAATCACAGTCGGTCACATGTAAACAAGGAAGTGCCAGTGATCAGCGCTCCTTGCCTCACACTGACAGAGTGTGTGGCAAGGGAAAGCCAATCAGCGGCATCTCAATACAGGGGGGACATTTAGGAATGAAATCAGGGCACTGATCATCAGTGCCCCGATTACAATATTGAAATATAGTGTCACAAATCAGCGCCCACCAATGCCAGCAATCAGTGCCCGCCAGTGGCAGCAGTGCCCACCAGTGCCACCAATCAGTGCCCATTAGCGATGCCAGTCAGTGCTGCCCATCAATGCCCATCACTGCTGTCAATCAATGCCCATCAGTGTCGCCCATCAGTGCCACCCATCAGTCCAACATGTCCATCAGTGCCCAGTGCAACCCAACAGTGCCCACCAGTGCAACCTAACAATGCCCACCAGTGCCACCTAACAATGCCCACCAGTGCCACATATCAGTGCCCAAAAGTACGGCATATTAGTGCCTCCTCATCAGTGCCACCTAATCAGTGCCCATAAGTGTCACCTCATCAATGCCCACCAGTTCAGACTATCAGTGCCAATCAGTGCACATCAGTGAAGGTGAAAAATTACTTAGTTACAAAATTTACTGACAGAAAAAAAAAAAAAAAAAAAAAAAAAAACTTAAAAAACTTTTCAAAATTTTTTTTTTGTAAAAAATAAAAAAAGCCCAGCAATGATTAAATACCACCAAAAGAAAGCTCTATTTGTGTGAACAAATGATAAAAAAAATTGGTTTGGGTACAGTGTAGCACGACCGCACAATTGTCATTCAAAGTGCGACAGCGCTGAAAGCTGAAAAATGCCTTGGGCAGGAAGGGGGGTGCAAGTGCCCTATAGGCAAGTGGTTAAACAAATATCGTACGATCTGGCATTGTACAAAAAAATTTTCGTGCATGTCCGATCAAATATCGGATGAACTGTCCTGATCGGCTCTCGAAAGCTCTGTAATACTGATCAGATTATCATATGATCTCTTCGAAAGCAGTATTTTTTCGTGCGATTTTCTGATTGTGTGTACCAGGCTTAACAAGCCAGGACAGCAAATACCCCTCCAAATGACCCCTTTTTGGAAAATAGCCAGTCCAAGGTATTTAGTAAGAGGCATGGTGAGCTTTTTTGAAGTTGTAATTTTTTCCCACAATTCTTGAGAAAATTAGGATTTTTTTTTTTTTTTTTTTTTTACACAAAATTGTCATATTAACAAGTAATTTCTCACATGCATATTTGCAATTACAGCCCAAAATACATTCTGCCACTTCTCCTAAATATTGTGATACCGCATGTGTGAGACTTTTACACAGGCTGGCCACATACAGAGGCCCAACATCCAAGTAGCACCTCCAGGCGTTCTAGGAGCATAAATTACACATATAATTTCGTGAAGACCTAACACACTTTTGAAGGCCCTGTAGCAGCAGGACAATGGAAACACCCACAAAATGACCCCATTTTGGAAGGCAAACACCCCAACATATATTCTATGAGTCATTTGAACTGTCCATTTTTTCCACAAGTTTTCAGAAAACAAAGAAAGAATGAAAACTTTTTTTTTTTTTAACACAAAGTCAATTTATATGATATTTTTAACACACAGCATGTACACTGGACCACATTGCTGCTTTTCAAATTAGCTCTGGCGTCGCTCCAGCCCTTTCCGCTTGAGACGCCGCCATAGCCCTAGTAGAGTGTGCTTTTATATCAACGGGTACTTCTTTTCCTGCCAACGTATAGGCCTGGCCAATGGTGACCCTGAGCCATCTGGCAATAGTGCGCTGGGATGCTTTATACCCCTTTCTTGCCCCAGAATATAAAATAAAGAATCTGACTTTTTTACTGCTTTCCTCAGTTCCAAGTACTACCGGATACATTTCCTTACAGCCAAGGTGTGAAATTTAGACTCCCTTTCTCCTGAGGGATTAGGGCAAAAAGTGGGTAAAACCATCTCCTGGCTTCTATGAAACTTCAAAGCCACTTTAGGCAAGAATGCCTGATCAGTTTTGAAAACAACTTGATCCGAGAAAACACAAAAAAGGGGTCTGACTGATAAAGCCTCTATTTCGCTGACCATCCTAGCAATTGTCACTGCAACCAAAAATATTGTCTTAAAAGTAAGATCCTTTAGTGAACAATTTTCTAAAGGTTCAAATGGTGGCTTCGTTAGGGAAGGGTGGGCCTTGCACTGGTCTCTGCCTTGCTAGTGTTCTGAAAACTCTGACCACCCAAGGGTTGGCTTTCCAAATCTGCTCTAGAGCTGCACGATTCTAGCTAAAATGAGAATCACAATTTTTTTGCTTAGAAGATAGATCACGATTCTTTCACGATTCTTTCGGCGTATCATCATCTTTCACATTAAAACAAAAAAAATTGGGCTAACTTTACCGTTTCTTTTTTTTTTTTACTCATTGAAGTGTATTTTTTCCCAAAAAATTGCATTTGAAAGACATAAAATATTGCAGCAATTTACATTTTATTCCCTAGGGTCTCTGCTAAAATATGGGGTTCCAAGTAATTTTCTAGCATAAAACATTGATTTCAACTTGAGAAAGAAGAATCAGAAAAAGATTTAGACTAAGTGGTTAAACTTTCTGCATTTACAGGTTGTTGAAAACTTGGCAGACTGCCCAGATTATTTATTTACACAGAAGTTCTATCCCTTTGATCTAAGAAGGAAGCTTAGTTACAATGTTTCAAGTTAAAAGACTTGGCAGAATGCCCAGATGCTTTCTTTTGACAGCTGAGTGAGTAGATAAAGTCTCTCCACTTGTTTATATGAAAGAATCGGCAACCTATGCAGGAGAGATGTCAGGGGAGGTGAATCGAGATCAATTTTTTTTACGATTAATTGTTCAGCTCTAATATGCACCAAGTGCTGATACCTGGCTCTTTAGGGTACTCATGGCTAACCTTTTATCTGCCCCGCACTAAAAGAAGAACTCCAAAACTGCTATGGGGGTCTGCACCTCAAAAGGAGTTTCCTGCGCACCATTCGTTAAAGCGTACCCAGACCTTTTTGTAGATTCTGCTATTAAAGGAGAGCGGATATCAGCCTTTCTGATAAACCCTTGGTTTTTAATAACCCTTCCTCAGTAGCCAGGGCGCTAGGTTCCATCGATGTACCTGGGGACAAAGGTTCGGGCCCTGTGGAAAGAGATCCTCCCGGAGTGGTAGTAACCATGGGAGTTCTACTGCCAACTGTTTGAGGACCAAGAACCAGGACCTTCTGGGCCAATGTGGTGCCACCAAGATCAGAGAGGTGTTCTCTGTTTGAAATTTTCTCAGCATTGCCGGTAGCAAGACAGGTGGCGGGAAGGCAAAGCATTTTTTTTGAAACGCCAGCTCTGTGTTAGCGCATCCACCCCTATTGTGTCTATCCACCTGTTTAAGGAGAAGAAACAGGGTGTTTTTGCATTGTCCCTTGATGCGAAGAGTTCCACCTCCCGGGGTCCCCGTCTTTTGGATATTAGATTGAAGACTTCCTGGTTGAGGACCCAATCGTCCTCTCTCAGCTGCTTTCTGCTGAGAAGGTCCGCCACCACATTCCTTTCCCCTATTAGAAAAACCGCTGATAGGGAGAGTGCGTTGGTCTCTGCCCAACTCAGGACTTCTGTTGCTAGGGTCCACAGTATTCAGCTACTCGTGCCGCCTTGCCTGTTTACATATGCGACCACCGAGGAGTTGTCTGAGCGCACTTGAATGTGGTGGCCTTGTATTTCCCCTCCTGAAGGACCTGAGTGCCAATCCAACGGCTTTTAGTTCCTTCCAACAGACGTGCCTCCAGGTGCCCTGTGCCAGTAGGGTTCCCAAGTGTGCGCCCCTGCCTTTGCATCCGTAGTTACCACCCTGGAGACCGTGATGAACCACATATGCCACAGATGACCCTGCGACAGGTTCACCATTTTCCTCCACCACCAGAGGGATCTTTTTACTACCTGGGGTGGAATGTATACTAAAGTATCTACCGATTCCTGGCTGTGGGCCCATGTTTTTAGGGCAAAGGATTGGAGGGGACGAAAATGTAGCCCTGCCCACCGAACTGCTGGGATGGTTGACATTAGTAGACCCAGAGTTTACAGTGCTGCCCTTAGAGACCTGCTGGTTGTTTTGGAGAGAGGCCACGACTTGTCCAATTTCTGTAATTTTTCTGCCGGGAGAAAAACCCTCAACTGAGTGGAGTCTAGCAGGTATCCTAGGTAGGTAATGCGCTGAGATGGAATCAAGCTGGACTTTTCCAGGTACAGCAGCCACCCCAGACCCGTCAGGATTTCCTTCATCAGTTCCATATTTCTGGTCAACTGTTCTGGAGATGCTGCGAAGAGGAGCAGGTCGTCCAGATAAGCTATTATTGAGACTCCTTTGAGTCGCAGAAAAGCCATGGTTTCTGCCATGACCTTCGTGAAGATTCGGGGTGACGAGTATAGGCCGAATGGAAGCAATTGAAACTGTAAATGGATTGTTTCTCCTATGTTCACCGCTAGACGGAGAAACTTCTGGAAAGTTTCTGCGATAGGGATGTGGAGATAGGCGTCCTTGAGATCTAGCGACACCATGTAGCAATTCTGGGGTAGCAAGGCCCTGACCATAAAGATCGATTCCATACAGAACCTCTTGTATTATACAGACTGGTTCAGGGTTTTTAGGTTCAGGATCAGTCTGTATTTTCCTGAGGGTTTTTGCACAACAAATGATGATGTTTAAGTAAAAGCCCCTACCTGCCTCCCCCTTTGGTTCCCAACATGCGCAGCGCTCTGTGAATGCTCTGGCGGCGAGGGGGAGTAGGAGGGGGCTGAACTGAATCACAGTATATATAAAATAATATGCAAAGTGGTTGGAGTGAAGCTTCAAAATGGCAAAGATGTTTTTATTACAAAATATAGGAGCAGACTGCAGTTCCTCTAAGGTTTGAACATGCACTACAGACACAGATTTAATCGTTGGGATATACAGTGCATCCGGAAAGTATCCACAGCGCTTCACTATTTTCACATTTTGTTATGTTACGACTTTATTCCAAAATGGATTCAATGCATTATTTTCCTCAAAATTCTAAACAATATCCCATAATGACAATGTGAAAGAGGTTTGTTTGAAATCTTTGCAAATTTATTAAAAAATAGAAAAAAAAAATGACATGTACAGATTCACAGACACTGCTCAATACTTTGTTGAAGCACCTTTGGCACAAATTACAGCCTCAAGTCTGATGCTAAAAGCTTGGCACACATATTTTTGAGCAGATTCTCTCATTCTCCTTGCAGGATCTCTAAAGCTTGTTGGATGGGGAGTGTCGGTGCACAGCCATTTTCAGATCTCTTCAGAGATGTTCAATCGGGTTCAAGTCTGGGCTCTGGCCGGGCCACTCAAGGACATTCACAGAGTTGTCCCATAGACAATCCTTTGTTATCTTGGCTGTGTGCTTAGGGTCATTGTCCTGTTGGAAGATTAACCTTCGCCCCAGTCTGAGGTCCAGAGCGCTCTGAAGCAGATTTTTATCAAGGATGTCTCTGTACATTGCTGCTTTCATCTTTCCCTCAATCCTGACTAGTCTCCCAGTTCCTGCCACTGAAAAACATCCCCACAACATGATGCTGTCATCACCATACTTCACTGTAGGGATGGTATTGGCCAGGTGATGAGCGGTTCCAGGTTTTCCTCCAGACATGACGCTTGCCATTAAGGCCAAAGAGTTCATTCTTTGTTTCATCAGACCAGAGAATTTTGTTTCTAATGGTCCTAGAGTCCTTCAAGTGCCCTTTGGCAAACTCCAGCTGTCATGTGCCCTTTACTGAGGAGTGGCTTCCGTCTGGCCACTCTACCATACAGGCCTGATTGGTGGAGTTCTGCAGAGATAGATGTTCTTCTGGAAGGTTCTCACTCCGCAGAGAAATGCTGGAGCTCTTTCAGAGTGACCACCAGGTTCTTGGTCACCTCCCTGACTAAAGCCCTTCTCCCCCGATCGCTCAGTTTAGCCTGGAGGCCCGCTCTAGGGAGAGCCCTGTGGTTCCAAACTTCTTCCATTTACTGATGATGGAGACCACTGTGCTCATTGGGACCTTCAATGCTGCAGAAAATTTTCTGTACCCTTCCCCAGATCTGTGCCTCTATACAATCCTGTCTCAGAGGTCTGCAGACAATTCCTTGGACTTCATGGCTTGGTTTGTGCTCTGACATGCACTGTTAAAGTGATTGTAAACCCACATAGAAAAAAAAAAAAAAAAAAAGACCTGCAAGACAAAGGCACAATGAGCTAGTATGCATAGCATACTAGCTCATTATGTAATACTCACCTGAGATCGAAGCCCCTGTTGCAGTGCCGTACACAGCACCGGCTGGCAACATCGCTCCCGGAGTTACTTCTGGGTATCGCGGGCTCCGACGATGTGATTGGCTGGAGCCGCGATGGCGTCACTCCCGCGCGATGCGCGTGGGAGCTGCCGGTAGCGGCACACTCACTGAAGCATCGGCACGTACGTGCCGTTGCTTCAGTGCGCATGTGCAGACGACGTTGGTACATGCAGATACACAGGATATCTCCTAAACCGTGCAGGTTTAGGAGATATCCAGGGTAGCTACAGGTAAGCCTCCTTATAGGCTTACCTGTAGCAAAAAGTGGATTGTAAGGTTTACAGCCACTTTAACTGTAGGACCTTGTATAGACAGGTGTGTGCCTTTCCAAATCATGTCCAATCAACTGAATTTACCACAGGTGGACTCCAATCAAGTTGTAGAAACATCTCAAGGATGATCAGTGGAAACAGGAGGCACCTGAGCTCAATTTTGAGTGTCATGGCAAAGGCTGTGAATACTTCTGTACATGGGACTTTTTTTTAACAAATACATTTTCCAAGATTTAAAACAAACTTCTTTCATGTTGTCATTATGGGGTATTGTTTGTAGAATTTTGAGGAAAATAATGAATTTAATCCATTTTGGAATAAGGCTGTAACACAACAAAATGTGGAAAAAGTGAAGTAGTGTCAATACTTTCCGGATGTACTGTAAATTCAATTTAGTCATAGTCTTTTGACTAAAATGTCATTTTAGTCTTAGTCATCTTTATTGTTTTAGTCGTATTTTAGTTGACTAAAAGAGTATTAATTTAGTCTACGAAATTAAAACGGCTTTTGAGTCACAGCCTTTAAGAAAAAAAAAATAAAAATAAACACATACACTGCAAACATGGTAAAATAGTAGCAAAAACGCATATGCATTTTTCACTGCAGATCAGTGTGAAAGCAGCCTAAAGTAGACGTTCCCAACCAACCAACTTATCATCTCACCCCTACTGTGCTCCGCTCTCAGAATAGGAATTCTTTAAATTACAAGTGGTTAAATCAAGCTCACAGCTGCTGCAGCTGTGAGCTTGATGTCGGGTTAAGGAGCCAGTGAAGGGCATTCAGATAAAACTAAATAGGGCAGCTCTAGATCCACTGGATTACTTTTACAGGGCTCTCAAAAGAGGCACACCTAGCTGGTGGCACGGTATGGATTCCCCGAGTTCTCCTGTTACAATGAGGAGCCTGGGACCACGGGAAATGACATCCCCAGCAAGTGAAGGAGAAACCTCAGGAGCACCGGTTCCTCAATCCCTCCTGTGCCAAATGACCCTGGAAGCCGCATGTATTACATATCACTTCCTGTGTCACAGCTACCCATGCAATCACATAGGGGCTAACAAGGAAGTACAAAAAAACATTTATAATATATATATACACACACACGTACTATATATAATATACATGTGTGTGTTTGTTGCATTTGCGTAGTAATGTTTTCTTCTGGCGACTCGACCATGCAGCCCATCTTTCTTCAAGTACCTCCTTATTGTGCATCTTGAAACAGCCACACCACATGTTTTCAGAGAGTCCTGTATTTCACCTGAAGTTATTTGTGGGTTTTTCTATGAATCCTGAACAATTTTTCTGGCAGTTGTGGCTGAAATTTTAGTCGGTCTACCTGACCGTGGTTTGGTTTCAACAGAACCCCTCATTTTCTACTTCTTGATTAGAGTTTGGACACTGCTGATTGGCATTCCCAATTCCTTGGATATCTTTTTATATCCCTTTCCTGTTTTATACAGTTCAACTACCTTTTCGCGCTGAGCCTTTGACAATTCTTTTGCTTTCTCCACGACTCAGAATCCTGAAACATCAGTGCAGCACTGGATGAAAGATGCAAGGGTGTGTCAGGAGTCCAGAAACCCATTGACCTTTTAGACCCCTTTCACACTGAGCAGCGCCGGGCGTCAGTGGTAAAGCGGATCTATTTTTAGCACCGCTTTACCGTCGTAACAGCGCCATTCGGCCGCTAGCAGGGCGGTTTTAACCCCCGCTAGTGGCCAAAAAGGGGTTAGATCCGCCCGCAAAACGCTGCTGCAGCAGCACTTTGCCGGTGATATAGCAGCGCTGCCCCATTGTCTTCAATGGGCAGGAGCTGTGTATTGAAAAATGGCCAAGATTTTATATATATATATATATATATATATATATATATATATATATATATATATATATATATATATATATATATATATATATATATATAATCCCTGTCCCCTCCGCACACACCCCTAGACTGATGACCTGTAAAGACATTTGAAGCATCACCTATGCAGAATTTACCATCATTTTTGTGATTCCACAGATGTGTGCAATTTTAATTACAAGTCCATCTTTTATACTTTACCAAATTTGGATAGAATAGTGTGTCCGTTTGGCCAAAAATTTACATTGATGTATTTTCTTTCTGTAAATATGCATTTGATAAATAACTGTGCAAATCTTGTGCAACATAAAAAAATAAACTACCGCCACTTTATTCTTCAGGGTCCCTTTTTTTTAATACAGGTATATCATTTTCTTTTGGGGGGGGGGGGGGGGGGGTGTTCAGAGTAATTTCTAGCAAAAAAAAAAAAAATGCTGATTTTAATGCGTACAAAAAAGAAAGGAAAAAAAAAAAACTGCCCCAGTAGAGCGGTGATTAATGAAAGTGGTTTTAGAGAATGCCATTCTTCACTTTATGACCTTCACCAATCATTTCAATTAGGGTTGTCCCGATACCACTTTTTTAGGACCGAGTATAAGTACCGATACTTTTTTTCAAGTACTCGCCGATACCGATACTTTTTTTTAATATTAATGTTTAATGTTTTTTTTTTTTTTTTTTTTTTTTTTTTTTTTTTTTGAGAGGGGGGGGGGGGGGGGTGTTGGGGTGGGGGTGGGGTGGGGATGGGGGTATAGTGAACGGTGTCTGTGTGTGTGTTTTTGTTTTTTCATTTACATTTATTATTTTTTACAATTTTTTTTTTTTTATGTGTGTGTTTTTTTTTTTTTAATCAGCCCTGTTGGGGGCTTTGGTGAGATATCAGGGGTCTTAACAGACCTCTGAAAATCTCCCCCTTGAGACAGAGAAATAGACGGAGGATAGAGATTCCCCAGTCCCTTTCTCTGCAGCGTCAGCTGCACTGAGAATGAATGGAGAGAAGACAGCGGCTCCTCTCCATTCATAAACTGACACATCGTAATCACAGGAGATTACAATGTTTCAATTATGTGAATGGACAGAGTCAGCCGACTCTGTCCATTCACACAGCGGAGAGAGACAGCAGAACGGAGGGGACAGAGGAAGAGAGAGGGGGACAACGGAAAGCCGGAACGGATGGGCACAGCGGAGGGGGACAGAGGAACGGATGGGGACAGCGGAGGGGGACAGAGGAACGGATGGGGACAGCGGAGGGGGACAGAGGAACGGATGGGGACAGCGGAGGGGGACAGAGGAACGGATGGGGACAGCGGAGGGGGACAGAGGAACGGATGGGGACAGCGGAGGGGGACAGAGGAACGGATGGGGACAGCGGAGGGGGACAGAGGAACGGATGGGGACAGCGGAGGGGGACAGAGGAACGGATGGGGACAGCGGAGGGGGACAGAGGAACGGATGGGGACAGCGGAGGGGGACAGAGGAACGGATGGGGGACAGCGGGGGGGACAATGCAACGGAGCAGGACAGCGGAGGGGGACAGAGGAACGGAGGGGGACTAAGGGGGATGAGGTGACAGTCAGCGGTGATCGTGTGTGGGGGAGTTACAAGCACCGATCACCGCTGTGTCACTAAAGCAGCTGAAAGCCGCGGGGGGAGAAGCTTGTAACTCCCCCACACGTCGATCACCGCTGACAGTCAAGGTATCAGGGGAAGCATCGGGAGCATTTGCCCAAGTACAAGTACTTGGGCAAATGCTTGGTATCGGTGCCGATACCAGTATCGGTACAACCCTAATTTCAATATTCTGATCTAATAGTCTCCCAAAACCTCTTTTTAAATATATTCCATTCTTATGGTCTGCTGAAGCTTAATGCCGAACTGCAGACAGATTTACTATACGAGACACAAATTACCGCAGTTTTGTATTCAGAACTACACAGCTAGATGCTTTTTTTTTTTGCAAGCAATTCGAGTAGCCAAATTTGACTTATTAACCTTTTTTGTAGTACCTGTACAGCAAAGCTCAGACTTGGAGGGAGAAGCAACACAAGGAGCCAATATGTTGTGTTTCAATGTAAGAGGCATGCTGATAGCAGGAGTGAGAGAAGAGTGACAGAGGAGTTACAATGACTCTGGGAAAAATAAAAAAAAAATAAAAAGGAAAGAAAAGGTTCTACTCAAGTTATGTATTCTTAGGCCCCTTTCACACTGGGGCGGTTTGCAAGCGTTATTGCGCTAAAAATACCGCCTGCAAACCGCCCCTAAAAAGCCTCCGCTGTTTGTTCAGTGTGAAAGCCCGAGGGCTTTCACACTGAAGCGGTGCGCTGGCAGGAGAAGAAAAAATCTCCTGCAAGCCGCATCTTTGGAGCGGGGAAGGAGCGGTGTATTCACCGCTCCTAAACAGCTCCTGCCCATTGAAATCAATGGGACAGCGCGGCTATACGAGGGGTTTTAACCCTTTTTTGGCCGCCAGCGGGGGGGGGGTTAAAATCGCACCGCTAGCGGCCGAATACCGCGGTAAAACAGCGCTAAAATAGCGCTGTTTTACCGCCGACGCCCACTACCGCCCCTGTGTGAAAGGGGCCTTATGGTATAACTAAAAGGCAGAATTTATAACCTCTCTCCCCCAATCACACATTTCACAGAGCCTGCCTACTGAACTACAGAGGTGTGGGGAGGAGTTTCAGGAGGCGGAGTCAGTACAGGAATCACTGCTTGCAGGCAGCAAGGTACCATGGGATATGTAGTCCTTAGAAACAGATGCTGCAAAGCATGCAGGGAATCCAGAAAGTTGTGGAACGATGGCCAGCAGACAGGCAGAACTCACAACATGAAAGGAGAGATTTCAAGTAAGCTTAGCGGCTTGTGGAACACCACACTTACATCTACTGTGGCGGGGTGGCCGCTGTGCGCTGGATCACGTTTTTGGTACGTGATCAGTGCTTCCGGGTAAGGTGCGCATACGCTGCCCCGACTGTGTTGTGATTTATTAGAGCACAAGCCGATCAGTGGGTCCCAGCCTATGATTCATCACCGGGACCCACTGATCAGCTCAGTCTCGGAAGTGAGCTCTGTGTTGTAAACACCACAAAGCTCTGTACACTGACAGGCGATCTTGCTGGTTTTTTTTTTATTCCCTGCAAAGCAGGGGGAAAAAAAAACAAAAAGATCACTAAGTAAAAGCACCACACAAAACACACACATAACACACACAGAACACATAGTTAGGTACACAGTTAAGCCCTTGATCACTTCTAGATATTAACCGCTTCCTAGCCAGTGTCTGTATAGTGACGGCGTATATCATCACTGTACTAGTGTCACTATAGATGTCAGTTAGTGTACCCCCAGCCAGCGTCAGTGTCAGATTGCCTACCTTACTATCACAGTCCCACTATAAAAGTCGCTGATCGTCCCCATTACTAGTATAAAAACCAAATAAATAAAAATTCAAGTATATACACACCATAGTTTGTAGATGCTATAGCTTTCTCGCAATCCAAATAATAAACACGTATTGGGGATTTTTTTTTACAAAAGACATGTAGCAGAATAAATTTTGGACTAAACTCATGAAGAAATGTGATTTTTACTGAATATGTTCAAAATTTTCGGTCTTTTTTCATTTATATAAGAAAATAAAGCAGTGATCAAATACCACCAAAAGAAAGCTCTATTTTTGTGAAAACGATTATATAAATTTCATTTGTGCACAGTGTTGCATGACCGCGCAGTTGTCAGTTGACCACTTAAAGATCAGAAGATTTGATCTCTAAATGAGCGGTGAGCGGGCCATGCTTTGAGATATGGCACTGTGTCACTTTAACTGACAATTGCGCGGCCGTGTGACGCTGTACCCAAACATAACTGATGTCCTTTTTTCCCACAAATAGAGCTTTCTTTTGGTGGTATTTGATCGCCTCTGCGGTTTTTATTTTTTCACTATAATCAAAAAAAAAAAAAAAAAAAAAAGACAGTTTTGAAAAAAAACACAATTTTTTTACTATAATAAATATCCAAGAACAAATTTCTTCATCAGTTTAAGCCAATATGTATGCTACATTTTTTTGGTTAAAAAAAAAAAAAAAAAAAAAAAAAAAAAAAAAAAAATCGCATGAAGCGATTTATTTGCACAAAAATTATTGTGTCTGCTAAATAGGCAATAGATTTATGGCATTTTTAGTATTTATTTTTTCCTAGTAATGGCGGTGTCTTTGCTGTGTGTTTACTAACTGTATGGGGGGACTGCATGACTGGAGAAACACACAGATCCGTCTTCCTGTATAGCAGAGACAGGATCTGTGTGATCTCCCCTGTCAGAACAGAGATTTTCCTTGTTTACACAGGCAGATCCCCGTTCTGTCGCTGCGGGGAACGATCACGGGTGGCCGGCAGACAGAGTCCACCCCACCTGCTGATTGGCTCCACTGCTGACATACAATGACGGCGATTCCCAGGAAGCAGCCATATTGCCGCAGTACAACTGCGCGGCTGGTCCTTAACCATAGCGCAGTGGGGTGGATCCCATCCACCTCAAATATATGGATGGGGGAATCAAATCAGTTTTTTTTGTTCAACCTGCTGGCTGAGCGAAAAAAACACTTAGCCGACGACCAGCTTAAAGCAGAGGAGGGGGTCGGAAATTTCGTAGATCCTGTGATCGTTGTACGGTCATCTTACCTGGAAGTGGGAACCTGGCTTTGACAGGTATCCGCAACCCCCCCCCCCCCCCCAAGTGTGGCAGTGGACGGTGCGAACAAGCAGAGTTTCCACTTTTAGGTGGAGCTCCGCTTTAAAGCAGTTGTAAACCTCAGCCATTAAATATGAACAAAGCATATCCCTCTATAGTGTGTACTTGTCTCAATCCAGAGCACTAAATGTCCTTTCTGTCTGCTGCTTCTTTCTTCTGTTATCAGCATGAGTCACTTCGAACAGGTTTTTCTGAGAAAAAAAAAAAAAGGTGGTAGCACACAGCCTGTGATTAGCAGCCTCAGCTTTGTTCCTGTGTAAAGGGGGGGCTCTGCAGAGTGTAATTTCAGCTCTCTGCTCCTTTTTGTCTGACAAATCAGACAAGCTTTATAAAGTCTGCACTTTGAATGGATGTAGAGAAGAGAAGGCTGCAAATAAACAGGTATATCTTATGTAGGAGGATTTATTTAATCTCGGTATATCACCTGAAACCAGTCACTTCACTGGGTATATATAAGGGTTTACAACATCTTTAATTATCAGGGTGTTATCTAAATACTCCTCCAGTATGTAGAATTCAGTTTAGGATTCATTTAAAGTGGAGCTCCACCCAAAAATGGAACTTCCACTTTTTGGATTGCTTCCCCCCCTACGGTGTCACATTTGGCACCGTTCAGGGGGGAGGAGGGAGCAGATACTTGTTTAATACAGGTATTTATTCCCACTTCCTGGCATAGATCACCGCGGCGCTTGTGGTGACCTACGCCACTTCCGGCGCCTACTCTGTCCTCCCCCGCTGTATTCTGTGAGACACACAGGTCCCAGAACACAGCAGGGACCAGAGAGGACACGCGGCTTCACTTCCTTATTCCCTTACCGAGGATGGTGGCGGCAGCCGCCAAGAGCCGACGGACGGATCGGCTTCGGCTGCCGACATCGCAGGCTCCTTGGACAGGTAAGTGTCCATATATTAAAATTCAGCAGCTGCAGTATTTGTAGCTGCTGGCTTTTAATTTTTTTTTTCGGCGGACCTCCGCTTTAACAAATGTTAGTTGCCAGGTAACAAAGTTTAAAGCGGAGTTCCAGGCACAGATTGAACTCCTTTAAGACCAAAATACACCGCGCTGGTGTCTCCTCCCCGCATCGAGTGTCCACGTTGGAGAAGCGCTCTCGCATCTGTATCCATTCACACAGAATGCAGTACTAGGCCCCGCCCCCCGGCACAGCATCATTGGATTTGATTGAAAGCAATGGGAGCCAATGGCTGCGCTGCTATCAATCTATCCAATCGGGACACGAGGCACCAGCTACAGATGGTGTGCTTGTTCCTAGGCAGAGGATGACAGCGTCCAGGTAAGTAAAATTGGGGGGGGGGGGGGGCTGCAGCACTAAAATAGGTTTTTTACCTTAATGCATAGAATGTACTAAGGTGAAAAACTCTGATGGTTCACAATCTCTTCAAGTCGAATCCCTGCTTTACCTCCAAGTCTTGCGTGTGGTATCGGCTCCTCTCCTGTACTGAAAATGCTTACTCCGATTTCCCTGCACACTGTGAGCTTCTGCAGGCCAACATCCCCAACAATACACTTTGATATTTGTAGAACTCCTCCAAACAACCAGCCCACAGTTTGTATCAAGAGAGGCGCACAGAGGCGTGGTGCCATTATTTTTTCCAAGAAGCATGTACACTACTGTGCTGGCCCCTCCCATCAGCCATATTCTGCCTGCATAGAGAAGCACAGAGACCCGGTGATTACATCACTAGGTCTAAAGTAAAATATGTAACGAAAATGGTTTTATTAAAAAAAAAAGGTCATTAGCATTTTGATTTGGGGGGGGGGGGGGGGGCAGGGGGCAGGAGGAACCAGGGATAGAAAAACTTGCAGATTAAACTTTAAACTTTCTATCATGCCAGTAAGACAGGAGAGGTTGTGCGATGGGGCAAGGGCAGCGCCAGTGTAGAGGCCGCACTCTGACTACAGGGCGTTCTGGTAACTGATCTTCCTCTAACATGCTTCCTATTATAAACCTACAGGTGTGGACTGGGGAACTAAATGGCAACGTTTTAAAAAGGTCATCTCTGCTCACGCTGGATTAACATTCTCCGTGATACATAGCCCTATGACAGCTTTAAACAGCTCTTTTTTTCCTGGTCTATATAAAAAACAACCACACTGCTAATTTAAACAAACAAAAAAAATAAAATAAATCTTGAAATTGGGGTACATTTATACTGATCAGAAAATAATTCATTTTCACATTCTTTACTTACACAAATACAATTACACCCAGCCTACAGCTTGATATAAATCTCTAATATTCTCTTATTCTTAAAGGGTTAGTTCACCTTTACCTAAAAAACTGCCTATGCCAATAAGGCAAGGCTCAACAAACCTCAGGCGCCAGGTCACCATGGTGATAAGAAACTGCGTCTTGGCGCCTGGGCTGCCGCCCGCCTGACTGCTCTTAACCCCCCCTCAGCTATGTATCCCAGGCTCCGCTTGCCCATCTGCGAGCTGGGGACCAGCATAGCAGGGGCCGCTGGGTAGAGGGGAAGGAGGAGAGCCGACACACATCCACTCTCCTCCCCTTCTTGTGGTTGACCCGGAAGTGACACATGACGTAACTTCTGGGTCCACATTGACAGTTTTCTGGGCCATCAAGGCTGGGAACAAATGAATGTGCAGAGCAATGTGCATTGCATTACATTCAGTGGAGTATAGGGGAGACATGCAGGGTGTTTTAGACCCTGGATGTCTCATTAAAGCGGAGTTCAAACTAAAAAAAAAAAAAAAATAAAAAAATAAAAAGTCAGCAGCTACAATTACTGCAGCTGCTGACTTTTAATAAATCAGACATTTACCTGTCCCTGGGTCCAGCTATGCGGGGGAACGAAGCCCCACTCGTCTCACCCACTTCTCTGTGGCGTCGGCATTTTCACTGTGGGCGCCTGGCTGTGGCTTCACAACCGGGCATGCACGAGCCGTGCTGCGCACTGTGACTGGCCAGGCAATCATCTTGTACCTGTCCCAGATGATTGCAGAGAGGGAGGGGGGAGAGGTGAACTTACTTCTGGTGCTGCGGTGCCCCGGAAGGAAGTGGGAGCTGGGACCCTCTAAAAAGAGGGTATCCGCTACCCCCCCCCCCCCCCCCCCCCAAAAAAAACAACATGCCAAATGTGGCATGTCAGGGGGTCACCTTTCCTTAAAGCGGAAGTTCCATTTTTGGGTGGAACTCCGCTTTAAAGAGAACCTGTCACCAAAAAATCATCACATAGGGAACTTTTTACCCCCTATGTGATGGGGAAAAAAAGAAAAAAAAAATTTGCAAAAATTACACCCAAGCACAAAAATGAAAGTTACACCCCTCCCCCCCCCCCACATATACGCACGTACAAATGTAAACGCATGCGGTGGGGTGCCTACACTTGAAAACGTCAATCGTGATACACGATACATATTGCCACACACGCCGGAATGACAGCAATTGTAGCACCAGACCTCCTTTGTAACGCTAAACTGATGACCTATGGGGGGGGGGGGGCTTTTTAAATCATCACCTACAGGAAATTTAGGGTACTGAAGTTTGTCACCATTTCACAGACGCACACAAATTTAAGGTTTGACATGTTGGGTATCCATTTACTCGGTGCAACTTCAGCTTTTATACTTTACCAAAAATTGGATCATTTATTGCATTTTTGTGATCCTAAAATTAACTTTTAATGTTTTTTTTTTTTTACTAAAATGTTGCGTTTCCTAAACCTTTGCAATAATATTGTGCGACATAAAAAATTGGAACTACCACCATTTTATTCTCTATGGCGTCTGCTTTCAGAAAATATATGTTTGGGGGTTTTATAAATCTTCAGGCCAAAAATGATTTTTTTTTTTTAAACGTGTGCACAAAATGCAAAAAGCAGCTCTGGCTGCAAAAGGATTAAAGGATAAGTTCACCTTTGGGAACATGTTACATGTCCCACCTGTAAGATTTGTTATTCAAAAAGAAAACAGACACCTAATATTTTTAGCAAAATTGTCAAGCCCTGAGATAAGGGGTGCCTGAAGAGGAAACAAACTGGGCAGCTCTGACCAACACATTAAAGGGGTTGTAAAGGTTTGTGTTTTTTCACCCTAATGCATCCTATGCATTAAGGTGAAAGAACACCTGTCAGTGACCGGCCCCCCAGCCCCCCCCCCCCCCCCCCCCGTTTTACTTACCTGAACCCTCAAACTTGACCCATGGGGACGTGTTCTCTCTGCCCGGGGTACTCAGCTCTTGATTGGATAGATTGATAGCAGCGCAGCCATAGGCTCCCGCTGCTGTCAATCAAATGCAATGATGTGAGCGCCAGGGGTGGGGCCGAGTCCTGCATTCAGCCTCTATGGATGCCGAATGCTGGACTCTGGAGCGTGCCCGCAAGGCATCAGATGTGGGGAGGAGCCTCGAGAGCTGCCAGGGGAACCCAGAAGAGCAGGTTCAGGGCCACTCTGTGCAAAACAAGCTGCATAGTGGAGGCAAGTATGATATGTTTGTTATTTTTTTTTTTTTTTTTACCTTTACAATCACTTTAAACAAAGCCCTTGCTAGAGGTTTAGGCCATTTATGTACTTCCTGAACCCTGACCAAAAAACTCCTAGAGATGGCATCTTACCACCCTGCCTTGTTGCCAAGATACTCCCAGCCAATTCAAACATGCATTTTCTCCCCTTTTGCAGTAGCTCTGAGCTCTGCAAAGCTGTGATGGAAAATCACATACAATTTCCCCCACTGCTCCTGTATAGAAAAGGGAAAAGCGCCACCTAGTGGACACTTTATTAAAATGTTAGAACTCACATTAAAGCAGACCTTCAGTCATTTTTTCAACTTTCCATCTATTAAATCTTCTGTCCATGTTGTTTTAACTTTGGACAGTAACATTTTTTTTTCTGCCAGTAAATATCCTAGGATTATGACATTATGCACAGCTCTCTCCCTCCCTCTCGTGAGAGTTTTCCAGGAAAAGAGGGGAGAGGAGTCATAAGAGGGCCAATGAGAGCTGCAGAGCTAGAGGTGTGCCTCTGTGTAAATCCAGGAAGTGAACAGGCAGCAGCTTTAGCTGCCCACAGTTAAAACAGATGAGGCCAGACTCAGTGGAGGGAGATTTCTGCAGCATATTTGGAAAGTACAGAATCACAGTATAAAATATTATATATATATATATATACACAAAGTGGTTGGAGGGAAGCTTCAGAATGGCAAAGATGTTTTTATCACAAATTATGTGAGCAGACTGCAGTTCCTCTTTAAAGCGGAGTGGGACAGGTATCCACTTCTTACCTCTATTCAGAGCGCCGCGGCACTCAGAAACAGAAGTTCTCCTCCCTCTCTCCCCCCTACAGTCTTCTGCAACACTGACAGGTCTCAGAAGACTGGATCCACTATTCACAATCCGCAGCGCGACTCGTGCATGCGCAGTGAGCACCCGGCTGTGAAGCCGCAAGCGCTTATAGCCGGTTGCATATAGTGAAGATCCCGGGGACTGAAGACAGCAGGTGAGACCTACTGGGGTCAGCACACAGCTGGATCGCGGGGCGGGTCAGCACACCGCTGGATCGCAAGACGGGTCAGCACACCGCTGGATCGCAAGACGGGTCAGCACACCGCTGGATCGCAAGACGGGTCAGCACACCGCTGGATCGCAAGACGGGTCAGCACACCGCTGGATCGCAAGACGGGTCAGCACACCGCTGGATCGCAAGACGGGTCAGCACACCGCTGGATCGCAAGACGGGTCAGCACACCGCTGGATCGCAAGACGGGTCAGCTGGCAGACTTATTTTTTCCGCAGGTAACTGAAACTCCTCTAAGTACATATCTGTTAAAATCTGCATAGTGTCCCAGTCCCACCAATGATAGAAAATCACACCTGCTGGAGGGGTTCACAGGGCTGGAGGAGAAGTTCCGGGCACCCCTGTAGGTATGGGGCAGAAGTGATGTTAGCTTGGGGGCAGACCACCTCTACATCTCCTCCAATGGCCATGATTTGCTATCATCAGCGGGACCGGGACACCTATGCAGGTTTTGCATTTGATCAGATCTATACTTAATGTGAGTTCCAACACTTTCCCTTTCTATACATGCATACACACACACATGAGCAGTGGGGGGAAAATCGCATGCGTTTCTGCCAGGAATAGCACCGCATATTATGTGATATATATGATATTATGTGACACCATCCCCCTGAGGAAGACACGTGACTGATCCCTGCGTCAAACACACGTAGGGGAGGAGACAGGACGGTGCAGTAGGCTTGAATGCTATGAACGGACAAGCTATCTCATCGTTTTTTATCTTTTATCTGCTATAGAGTGGTGCACTTCAGCACCTGGAATACGTACCCAGATTGAGGTTTTAGAAATAAAATACGTTTTTAAAATGATAAAACCCCATTTAGACTTAATTTTTATATATGGACGGAGGAACTTACTGCTGGACATGTCAGGATCCCAAAGAGCTTCTTTCACATAGAACCCAGGGGTGGTTCACAGGCATCTCTTAACCAAACTTAAGTGTGCGATCAAACCCCCTGAGGTGAGTAGATTCACATATTGGGGGGGGCAAAAGTTTGTTGTCACCTTGTCAACTTTGGATCATTCATGCACATAGATATTTTATCACATTGGTTACTTCAATACAGTGCGGCAATTTTCATCCGTTATTGTTTTAGTTTACCAGCACACTGGACATTTTATATATTAGATGTTATGTTTAATTATCATTCATGGTTTGCACTTTAGTTTTCATCCCATTTTAGTCTTCTGCAATTGTTTTAGTTTTAGTCGACTAAATCTCCAGTATATTTTAGTCGACTAAAATGTCCTACGTTTTAGTCGACTAAAGTCTCCAGTATATATTAGTCGACTAAAACTCATTTTGGTCGTCTAAAATCTAATGGGTGTAATTCAATTGTAATGCATTAGTTAACAATTTTCTACAATTTGCAAACTCATATATTGCTGGAGTGAAAAATGTAATATGTTATTTATTATGACATTGAGGTATGAACATGCACTACAGACCAGTGTTAATTTTGAAGTCAAATTTCAATTTAGTTTTAGTCTTAGTCTTTTGACTAAAATGCCATTTTAGTTTTAGTCCCATTTTAGTTTTTTGACTAAAATGCTATTTTAGTCGTACAGTTGTTTTAGTTTTAGTCGTATTTTAGTTAACTAAAATAATATTCATTTAGTCGACTAAAATGTTTTAGTCGACGTAATTAACACTGGTGCATGGAGCCTTATACTCTGCAGTGTAATTGAAAACTCCTAAGGCTGCACTAGCACACTGTGGCCACCAGATGGCAAAATCAAAGCTTTACCTACAATAATAAATTCCGGAGGCATTCCAATAAATTCCCATACATAGACAAGCAAATCAACCACAGGCAAATCCAAGCCTGTATAGAAAAATCACCGCCGAACAATTTCACCGATTCTCCGTTTCTGCCCAGACAATCGTTCCTGGTTACCAGGATTAGAGGGATTAAACCTATTTTGAGGTTATAAATTCTCATCACTGCAGAATACAGAAACAGAATCGTACAGCATAAGCCTCAATACAAACTTGAGCGCGAGCATGCGATTTTATTTTATTTTTTTGCAGTTTTGTGTGTTTTTTTTTTTAGGCATTTGCAGACTTGAGCATTTTTGTTTTAGCGAATGAAAAGCGAATTACTAGGACGCACGTTAAGATCGCACCTCGGCCGGTTGGTGGAAGAGCACATTTATACCCAGACCCAACAACAGTGGTGTGTTTATTGTAACAAGCTATGAACTTGTTAGTGTATTGTGGTGCCCTTTCCTTCTTCAATGGTGCCCCAAAGCACCAAGACAATGCGTTTTGGGGTGCACTGCTACTGAAAAAGTAGTACATGTCCGTCCTGCAGTCTATTTTGGTGCATTGGAAGTCCATTCAAAATGGCCACAATGTCCAATAACACAATGCAACAGAACAAAAGATCTGAATGGGCGCCTAAATATTTTAGTAGTTCCTGTAGTGATCGGGAACTCTAAGAAAATATAACAGCCTGGAAAGAGTTTATGGAGTCATACAGCCGCAGACCTATCTGTACGTATAATCCCCTTCAAACGCATTTCACTCAATCAGGAGCTTAGTCATACAGTAAGCTCCTAATCAAGTGAAACGTGTTAGTGGGTATTGTACATTCGGGTGGATGGGTGTGTGACCTTATAAACTACTTCAAGGCTTTTTTATGGTGAGCAGTTCCCCTTTTTTCCTTTGAAGTTTTGCATAGACTGAGGACTGGAGGAACCGGCTCCTGTCTGTGGTGATAGCCTGGGGATTCAGAGCCTGCTCTCTACACAGAGAATCAGTCTTCCCATTTCCTGTACTGGTGTCCCATTCACCACTCTCTTAACCACTTACCCACTGGGCACTCAACCCCCCCTTCCTAATGCCAGCCATACGCCGTTCGAATTTCGTAAGAATTTTCTTTCGAAAATCGTATGAAAGAATTTTCGTATGAATTTCGCACCATTAGTGGGCTGCAACAACGGCCGATTTTCCTGCGGCAATCAAATTTTAGGAATCGGACATGTTGGAAATTTTTAGAACGATTTTCTAATCAATCAATGATGGGAGAATCGTGCGAGAAATGTAATAAGAAAAGAAAATTTACGGAGAGAAAAGAAGATTCCCGGCCACGAAAATTCTTTTCTGTAGCAACATGCGGTGAAATTGAAGGCTTGGTCGGCCGAATTTTCGAAAAATCAATGATGGCGCCATCGGATCACAAAAAAACGAACATTCTGATTTTGAAAAGAAAATTCATTCGAAATTTGACCGTGTATGGCCTGCATAACCAGACCAATTTTCAGCTTTTGGTGCTCTCACATATTTAATGACAATTACTCAGTCATGCAACACTGTACCCATATGACATTTTTGTCCTTTTTTCACACAAATAGAGCTTTCTTTTGGTGGTAATCACCACTGGGTTTTTTATTTTTTGCACTATAAAAGAAAAAAAGACTGAAAATTCTGTTAAAAAAAATGCATTTTTCTTTGTTTCTATTATAAAATTTTGTAAATTAGTAATTTTTCTCACATATTTTGGCCAAAATTTATACTGCTACATATCTTTGGTAAAAATAATCAAAATCGGTGTATATTATTTGGTCTTTGTGAAAGTCCACAAGCTATGGTGCCAATCTCTGAAAAAATTGATCACACCTGAAGTACTGACGGCCCATCTTATTTCTTGAGACCCCAACAAGCCAGGAAAGTACAAATACCTCCCCCAAATGACCCCTTTTTGCAAAGTAGACATTCCAAGGTATTTAGTAAGAGGCATGGTCAGTTTTTTGAAGTTGTAATTTTTTCCCACAAATCTTTGCAAAATACAAGATTTTTTTTTTTTTCACAAAACGGTCATATTAGCAGGTTATTTCTCACACACAACATATGCATAGCACAAATTACACCCCAAAAACAACTTCTACTACTCCTGAGTATGGAAATACCACATGTGTGAGACTTTTACACAGCGTGGCCACATACAGAGGACCAACATGCAGGGAGCGCCATCAGGTGTTCTTGGAACATAAATTACACATCATTTCTTGACTACCTCTTACACTTTTGAAGGCCCTGGGAGAATCAGGACAATGGAAACTTCCCAAAAAATTACCCCATTTTGGAAAGAAAACAACCCAATGTATAATCTATGAGGCATAATGAGTCTTTTGAACATGTCATTTTTTTTCTACAAGTTTTTGGAAAATATGTAAAGAAAATGAAAACGCATTTTTTTTACACAATGTTGTCCATTTACACAATGTTTCTAACACATAGCATGTACATACCAAAAATTACACCCAAAAAAAGATTCTCCTACTCCTCTGGAGTACGGCGATACAACATTTTCCACAGCGTGGCCACATAGAGGACCAACATGCAGGGAGCACCATCAGGTATTCTAGGGACATAAGTTTCAAATCTAATTTGACTACCTAGTACACTTTTGTGAGGCACTGTAGTGGCATGGATGAGAACTGATGTGGCAAGTATAAGCATGAATGGGGATGGATGAGCCGTGGATGAGGATGGCTGAGCATGAATGAGTACGGCTGGGTATAGATGGGATGGCTGGGTATGGCTGGCCCTGGGTACGGCTGAGGGTAAAGCTGTCCACATAGACCGTCCTCCACACCGCCGGCTACCACTGCTGAATGACCAGGAAGTCTACCCTGCAGTAGAGTGATATCAAAGTGAGGCTTAAAGCGCTCGTGGAGCGCAGTGTGGAAGAGATGACATTGACGGCGGTGAGGGGGATGATTTATGTGGACAGCTTTACTCCAGATGCCTGCATACTTAGATGTGCCTGTTTATTCATCAACCATGTGAGTTGCTAAATGTTGTACCTTCATTAAATCTAACCATATTGCTACACTTAGAGGCTCCTCCCTTCTTTTATACTCAGTTGTGACACAACGTTACGCTTGTATCAAGACATCGCTCGTATATCAAGTCAAAATTTATTTAAAAATGTTGCTTGTCTTGCAAAACGCTCTCAAACCAAGTTACTCTCAAGTCAAGGTTTTACTGTATAGGCTTTCATTGTTGGCCCTCTATTGAAAATGCCAGTTGGGAAGCTGTAGTGTTGACACTAGCAGTATGTTGCTGGACTGGTCAGTAAAAATCGGACTGGTTACCAACGTTCTGGATAACATAGTTCATAAGGCCAGCCTTTTTTTCCCCACAATAATGCTAAGCGTGTCTGCATTTACATGCAATTTATTGGATGCGTTTTTCATTGCTCCCATTGAAGTCTATAGGGCCAAAACAGCTATATGTTGCACCAAAAAGAAGAGCCTGTATCTTTACAGGTCACAAGGAAACATGTTTTGCATGTGTGTGAACAGCCCCACATGCCTGAGGAAGGGGTCCTGCGTGACTCCGACGCGTTGCACCTTTCTTGTGTTGTGGTCATGCAATCAACTACACGTTTGGACGCCATTTTGTGCCGATATTTGGCGTGCTGGCAAATATCTACGTTGTGAACAGCCCCATAGACGATAATAGAATTCACCCTGTTGGAGCATTGTCGTGTGACAAATTACACAGATACAATCAGGGACTAAAAGCCCAGAGATGGACAACAGGACTGGTAAAAGGTATGATCTATAAAACCATCAGGAGAAACTATAAGGAATTTTCTCCTCTACCTCTCTCCTTCACCAAACCAAGCATCCCCATAGCGGGATTCCCCATTGGTGGGCATATACTAAATTCTAGAGCGTGGCACCACATAATACATGGCAGCACTCTACAATGCTATTCACCTGCGAGTCCATGGTATGGGGTGGAGCCTTGACATCCTGGGCCCACCGGAAGTGGGTTAAATGGCACTGGGCATCATTCCACCCAGTAGAGGACCAGTGCCACAATGCTGGATGGGCGAATCTCTAGGGGACAGTGCCAGAAATCAGGCAAGAGCTGCAGTTTTAAAACTTACCCCCAAGCCTGGACTTGGGCTTTAACATGAACAGTCTAAGATTTTTCACACTTCTGCGACTTGAGATCAGACTTATGAGGCCCAAAGTCGCAGGACATGTGAAATTCAATGCATTTCTATGAGAGCCGTTCCTACTGACACTACAGAAGTCTCTGCGACTCCAGAAAAGGTTCCTCCACTGCTCTGTACCGACTTTTGATGCAACTTTGGTCCAGAGAGTGTAAAGTCAGATCAAAGTCATACTGGAAATCGTGCGACTTTGGAGACGCACAAATGTAAAAGGAGCCTAAGAGCCCTTGCACACTGGGGCGGGGGGCGGCGTCGGCGGTAAAACGCCGCTATTATTAGCGGCGTTTTACCGCCGGTATGCGGCCGCTAGCGGGGCGGTTTTACCCCCCGCTAGCGGCCGAGAAGGGGTTAAATACCACCGCAAAGCGCTTCTGCAGAGGCGCATTGCTGGCGGTATAGCCACGCCGTCCCATTGATTTCAATGGGCAGGAGCGGTAAAGGAGCGGTATACACACCGCTCCTTCACCGCTCCGAAGATGCTGCTAGCAGGACTTTTTTTACCGTCCTGCCAGCGCATCGCTCCAGTGTGCAAGCCCTCGGGGCTTTCACACTGGAATGAAAGCAGCGGCAATGCGCCTCTGCAGAGGCGCTTTGCGGTGGTATTTAACCCCTTCTCGGCCGCTAGCGGGGGGTAAAACCGCCCCGCTAGCGGCCGCATACCGATGGTAAAACGCCGCTAATGATAGCGGCGTTTTACCGCCGACGCCGCCCCCCGCCCCAGTGTGCAAGGGCTCTTAGGGAAAGAAGGGAAAAGCAGGACATGACTTTTAATAACTGTATTATTAAGGAGTATGGATTAGGATCAGGAGGGCAGTACAGAACAGACTTCCAGCAAAGGTAGTGCCCCAATCAACAGTATGTGAATTTAAGACACTGGGGACACAAAAAAAAAAAAAAAAAGGGGGGGGGGGGGGCAGATGGACCACCTCTGCTGTTTCTTGTGTGCGTTTCAAGCTTACCTGGCTGTCATGCTGGATCACAAGTTTTACTACAAGCATGCTGAACCTGAAAGTCAGATTTCATGATCTACAAACTTGCTTCGGGTCAACGACTCAGTACTGAAACTGCTAAAACTAGCATTTTCAGAAGGAAAGTTCAGCAATCGCAGCCAACACAATTGTTTCATTACATATTTGCCTTCGAGGGCGACAGGTCCTCTTTGCAGTTCCCATAGACAGATCTTATTTAGGTTAAGCTCTTTTTTTTTTCCCTTCCCCCATTTTGTTTTTGATAAAAAAGGAAGTATGGTTATTTTTAGAGCCTTCTCCTTATATAGAAAGAACAGGCCTGATTTTCAGTGGAGAGTCTGGCCCTGTTCCCAAGTGAGGGGGGGTTCAGCCTAAATGGAAGGTAGGATGGTTTTTGGTTGCTAATTTTTTTTTATGTTAACAAATGCCTTATAACATGTTCTAAAGTTATTTTGCATTTATTTAAAGCCAAACGAAACTCTCTTGATCAACATCCCCCGCCCAGCAGTAGCCCCCAGCTCTGCCAACCCACCGCCCAGTAGTAGCCTCCAGCTCTGCCGACCCCCCGCCCAGCAGTAGCCCCCCCGGCTCTGTTGATTCCCGCCCCCAGATCCCCCGCCCAGCAGAAGCCCACCCTCGGCTCTGCTGATCCCCCACCCAGCAGTAGCCCCCAGATCCCCCGCCCAGTAGTAGCCCCCCTCTCCCAGCTCTGCTGATCCCCCGCCCAGCAGTAGCTCCCAGATCCCCCGCCCAGCAGTAGCCCCCCCCCCCCCCCCGGCTCTGCTGATCCCCCCGCCCAGCAGTATCCAGCCCCGGCTCTGCTGATCCCCGCCCAGCAGTATCCCCCCCCCGGCTCTGCTGATCCCCCGCCCAGCAGTAGCCCCCAGATCCCCCGCCCAGCAGAAGCCCACCCCCGGCTCTGCTGATCTCCCGCCCAGCAGTAGCCCCCAGATCCCCCGCCCAGCAGTAGCCCCCACCCCCTGGCTCTGCTGATCCCCCGCCCAGCAGTATCCAGCCCCGGCTCTGCTGATCCCCGCCCAGCAGTAGCCCCCCCCCCCCCCCCCGGCTCTGCTGATCCCCCGCCCAGCAGTAGCCCCCCCCCCCCCCCCGGCTCTGCTGATCCCCCGCCCAGCAGTATCCAGCCCCGGCTCTGCTGATCCCCGGGCAGCAGTATCCAGCCCCGGCTCTGCTGATCCCCGGGCAGCAGTATCCCCCCCCCCCCCGGCTCTGCTGATCCCCCGCCCAGCAGTAGCCCCCGGATCTGCTGATCCTCCTCCTCTCTCTGGTCCCCACTGACCTCCTGCTATATTACGCTCGTGCTGCGCACCACATGTGACATTGCTAGTTTCTCTTGCGCTGGTCCCCCAGCTCTGCCGATTTAGCAATCATTAAAAAACCCTGGCTTTGGGCATTTACTGTCACAACGTCAAAACTAAGCCGCCACAGTCTCATAGAAGGGAATTTCGGAGCCTTGACATTTAGGCAGAGCTAGCAGGTGTCAACAGCTCTACCTGACCTATGACTTGGCCCTGAAGCCTAGATCTTGTGTGCAAACACAGCACATATTTGTACGATGACATTAGGGCAGAGCCAAGCAGGTGCTCCACCAATAGATACACTTCACAATCAACATTTGATCACATGACACATTGGCTTGTAGCCCCAAATAAACATTTTGTTTAAGAAAAATATTTTAAGGCCACTTTTCTATGTATATATTCTAGCAGGGAGGTCAAGACTGAGAGAGTGGATAACATGACCACAGCAGAAAAGATTAGATAATTTATATGGAACAGAGTGCAAGGATCTCCTAACATGGACACAGCAGGTCCCACTCCCACCCAAAAAGAGAAGCCTATGTAGATGGTTAGCTATGAAAAGTGGAAGCTCCGCTTATCAGCCTCCTCCCGGTGCCACATTTGGCACCTTTCAGAGGGGGGCAGGTACCTGTTTTTGACAGGTACCCGTCCCCACTTCCAAGACCTCGCCGCGGTGAGGTCACTCGGAATTTTGGCCCCCATCTACCTTACCATGCCGCCAGGCCATTCAGAAAACTCAGCGCGCTTCAGTCATGTGCAGTAGGGAACCGGCTGTGAAGCTGAAAGGCTTCACTGCCGGGTTCCTTTACTACGAATGGCGGCGGCAGCACCAGGGAGCCGATGGAAACATCAGCTGGGGTGCCGACATCGCTGGATTCCAGGGCAACTAAGTGTCCTAATATTAAAAAGGCAGCAGCTACAGTATGGGGGGGCTGGAGCGTCACTTTAAGTTTTTGTTATTCTCACAGTTGCCAGCACTTGTGAATCAAATATTTGAAATCTGCATTCTACTGTACCAAAATTCTTCCAACGTAATGGATACGGGGGGGCCACAATCTGCAGCTATCTCATGGGCTTGCCGGGGCCGTCTATGACACGGTTAGTGGCTGACAGCTGGGAATGGGGAAGTCACTTAGTCACATGAGCAAAACATTCTCATTCCCAGCTGTCCGGCACCGACAATGCTGAAAACCGTGCCAACTCTCAATAGGCAAGCTCCAACATCATAGAGTCATATCACCGAAACAGAAAAGCATTTGATTCTGCAGAGAACAAACATCTGTTAAAAGATAAGCTAAAATAAGTTTTAGATTTTCATCCTGTAGTAACTTGACTAAATGTGGATGCATTTTTTTCCTCTAGTAATGCTCAGGAGCCAGTGGAACTGGTGTACTGTTGTCCATAGACACAACTAGGATTAATATGTACTGAGAAGATCGCAGCACAAGATCGAGTCCACAGGACATTATCAGCTTACCAGATTTCTGGTGGGATCAACAGGTGTTTATTTTCTACATAATTACAGGAAAATAAACAAACATTCAGGGGGGTGGGGCAGTTAACTACCATTTTAACCACTTGCCGAATGCCTAATGCCACGTACACACGAGCGGACTTCTTGTCTGACTGAACTCCGAAGGACTTTGACGGAGTTCCGACGGAGTTACAACGAAACGGACTTCCCTACACACGATCACACCAAAGTCTGATCGTTTCGAACGTGTTGACGTACGACCGGACTAGAATAAGGAAGTTCAATAGCCAGTAGCCAATAGCTGCCCTTGCGTTGTTTTTGGTTTGTCGGACTAGCATACAGACGAACGGATTTTTCAATAGGAATCGAGTCCATCGGAATAATTTGAAACTTGTTCTATTTCTAAGGTCCGTCAGATTTTTAGACAGAAAAGGTCCGATGAAGCCCACACACGATCGAATTGTCCGACGGATTCGTTCCCTCGGACCTTTGATGCCGAAAAGTCTGGTCGTGTGTACGCGGCATAACTGGGAATGTAAGTCATGATTTTGACGTTAAATACCGTTGTATTTTTGTGGTATTGTTTTTTTCCCTTAGGCGGCTGGCTTTCAGATAAAAGTAGTCCCAGCGGCAGATGAGCCATGAGACCACTTTTATAGGCGGTGGGAGAGGTGCCCCCCTCCCCCCGTTTCTTGGTCCTTTCCAAGCTTACCAGAGCCGTCAGTAAGCCCGGAACTCATCCGGTGCGGCCGATGGATAGGCAGCAAGTCAAATGAGGGTAAGATGGACCCCCGCTCGGCTCCATGCCCTTGGAGGACCGGGCACGTGCCGCATACAGCCACTAATACAAATGAATGGTTGTGCGTGGCCATAAAATGCTGATTGTTTGTGTATGCCAGTCTTGCCAAATCTATATGGCCTTTACAAAGTCAAATGGTTTCATACTATCCTAATGGATTCTTCATGCTGCAAAGAGGATTCTGCTGAACTCATGGGTACAACTGGACACTGCATGTATCCTAAGCGGGTCCACTAAAACACCAAAAGGGAAGCACCGCGTGCATGGGGTCTCAGGGGTAGTGATGCAAGGGCAGCTACTCTAATATAGGCAGGAAATAGAAAGCTATCATCACCGGAGTCCAAATATCCAAGTATGTGATTACGTCATGGCTCGACCGCGGATCAGCGCTTGCCATGGCTCGACCGCGGATCAGCGCTTGCCATGGCTCGACCGCGGATCAGCGCTTGCCATGGCTCGACCGCGGATCAGCGCTTGCCATGGCTCGACCGCGGATCAGCGCTTGCCATGGCTCGACCGCGGATCAGCGCTTGCCATGGCTCGACCGCGGATCAGCGCTTGCCATGGCTCGACCGCGGATCAGCGCTTGCCATGGCTCGACCGCGGATCAGCGCTTGCCATGGCTCGACCGCGGATCAGCGCTTGCCATGGCTCGACCGCGGATCAGCGCTTGCCATGGCTCGACCGCGGATCAGCGCTTGCCATGGCTCGACCGCGGATCAGCGCTTGCCATGGCTCGACCGCGGATCAGCGCTTGCCATGGCTCGACCGCGGATCAGCGCTTGCCATGGCTCGACCGCGGATCAGCGCTTGCCATGGCTCGACCGCGGATCAGCGCTTGCCATGGCTCGACCGCGGATCAGCGCTTGCCATGGCCCGACCGCGGATCAGCGCTTGCCATGGCCCGACCGCGGATCAGCGCTTGCCATGGCCCGACCGCGGATCAGCGCTTGCCATGGCCCGACCGCGGATCAGCGCTTGCCATGGCCCGACCGCGGATCAGCGCTTGCCATGGCCCGACCGCGGATCAGGGCTTGCCATGGCTCGACCGCGGATCAGCGCTTGCCATGGCTCGACCGCGGATCAGCGCTTGCCATGGCTCGACCGCGGATCAGCGCTTGCCATGGCTCGACCGCGGATCAGCGATTGCCATGGCTCGACCGCGGATCAGCGATTGCCATGGCTCGACCGCAGATCAGCGATTGCCATGGCTCGACCGCGGATCAGCGCTTGCCATGGCTCGACCGCGGATCAGCGCTTGCCATGGCTCGACCGCGGATCAGCGCTTGCCATGGCTCGACCGCGGATCAGCATTTGCCTGACACACAAGTAACAAAGTTTCATTCTATGGCTTTCCTTTGCAGGAGTGGTAACATTGCCCCCACCCTTCGCTTTCCCTGGGAAAGTCTGAATTGCTACACGCTTTATTTAAACCTCTCCTGTGCCGCCTTCTAATCATTCCTTGGTAGTGTTCCAGTCCTCTGTACATTATACAAGGTAATAATTACACATGGAAAGGCCAAACACCCATCAGCTGCAAATGAGGCAGACCACAGCGTGCTCACCAATTGTACTCTTCATTACTAATGAGGGAAACAAAGCATTCAGCCATTAAATTGCTATTAAACCAAACATTTACTATATATTACAGCTTACCAGTTCTTAGATGCGATGGCTGCATGCCTTTTCTGTTTTATGCTCTCCTATTTTCATCTAGCTATCCTGTCAGTAGCTCTGTTTTTTAAAGACGCTCTCCAGCAGAATGTATCAGTTACAAAGATGAGGCAAACCATTTAACACCTGCAGGGGTGCCTACAATGATCAGCTTTAATTTATGTAAAATCTATATCCCAAAAGGAAGAAAAAAAGAACACACTTTTGCTGTAACTGATTATCAAGTATTAGCTGGAGTTTGACTTTAATTTGTTAGTGTATCTATATCTGCTAGTCTATCCAATACTCGCCTCCTCCCATATTGATGCAGCTGTCCAAAAGGTGCCCCCTGTGCTCATTCATCCAGAGTTGAAGCCCTCTAATACAGGAGGTGTGTTACTGGCTGGATTACCAGGTGAAAACAGAGGAGGGGGGAGCCAAAAAAGGGGGGAAAAAAAACAAAAAAACAACTTATGCAGCCACATCTAATGATTGTTAAAGTGGTTCTAAAGTCAGAAGTTTTTTTATCTCAATGCATTCTAAACATTAAGATAATAAACCTTCTGTGTGCAGCAGCTCCTCCTAATACTTACCTGAACCTCCTCTCGCTCCAGCGATGTGAACGAGTCTCAGCTGTCCAGGACTTTTGCTTCTCATTGGCGGAGAAACAGCAGCAGAGCGCCATTGGCTCCTGCTGCCGTCAATTAAAGTCAGTGCGCCAATGAGGAGAGAGAGGGGGCAGGGCCATGCCACGTTTCTGTGTGTGAATAGACACACAGCAGCAGCTTGGCTTGAGTGCCCCCATAGCAAGCTGCTTGCTGTGGGGGCAGGAGGGAGGGGCCAGGAGCAATGACAAGGGACCTGAGAAGAGGAGGGTGTGGGCTGCCCTGTGCAAAACTACTTGACAGAGCAGGTAAATAACAGGTTTGTTTTTAAATAATAAAAAAAAATAGACTTTAGTTATACTTCTAAAGTGATACTAAAAAGGGAAAAAACTTTTTTTTTTTTTTAAGTTTTGGATAGCGTGGAGAGGGGTTAGACCCAGTCGGGTTTTTTTTGCTGTCTGTGCCCCAGTTAGGGAGATTTACACTCTATCTGTCCTGTTTACCATTATCATCAATTGGAACTCAGCTGCTACACGGCCATGCAGGCGTGGGTCCCTAAAAACGCAGACCGTGTGCATTCGGGGGGGGGCGGACACTCACATGGTTGTCAAAGTGGGAGCAGCAGCTATGTCAGCGCAGCTGCTGCTTCCCAACTCACAAGAATGAGAGTGTACAGAGCACCTGTGCATCCTATGCAGGAAAAAAGACCCTCGCACCGGTGTACACTGTAGTACGCCCATATGAACGATGCCTTAAAATCCTTAGTATAGGTTTCAGCCCTGACACTCTTTTTTGGGTTCCCAGCAGTGGGTCCTGGCCCTATGGGGGCACTTGAGCAGGCTCCCTCCGGAGCTGCGCTCTGTGTGTCCATTCACACACAAACATGGCTCGGCCTCCCTGTGCCCCCACTCTCTCCTCATTGGCTCACTGGCTGTTAAGGATAGCAGCAGAAGCCAATGAGGAGAGAGAGACCTAGGAGAGACGGTACTCTCGTGCACCTCGCCTGGATGAAGATTGGGCTCAAGTAAAAAAAGGGTGGGGAGGGGAGGGGGGAGCTGCACCCAGGTTTTCTTACCTTAACCACTAGAGGACCAGTTATACTGCGGCAGGTTGGCTCTCCTGGGCAAACCGCCGTAGCTGTACGACGGTCGCTTTAAGACCACTAGTTGGCGCACGCCCGCAGCGCGAGGACGGAGACGATGCAGGTGCCCAGCGGCCGCGATGTCCACCGAGCACCCGCGATCGCTCCTGAGAGAGACAAAACAAAGATCTGTCAATGTACACAGACAGATCTCCATTCTATCAGGAGAGAGGAGACAGATCTCCTGTTCATACTAAGTATGAACAGCGATCAGTCTCCTCCTCCAGGCAGTCCCATCCCCCCAGTTAGAAACACTCCCGAGGACAAAGTTAACCCCATGATCGCCCCCTAGTGTTAACCCCTTCTCTGCCAATGACATTTACACAGTAAATAGTGGCTATTATTAGCACTGATCGCTGTATAAAATGTCAATGGTCCCAAAAAAAGTGTCCAATCTGTCTGCCGCAATGTCGCAGTTCTGCTAAAAATCACAAACCACCACCATTACTAGTAAAAAAAAAAAAAATAATAATAATAATAAAATTGCCACAAAGCTATCCCCTATAACAGTGTTTCTTAACTCCAGTCCTCAAGACGCCCCAACAGGTCATGTTTTCAGGATTTCCCTCAGATGAAACGGCTGTGGTAATTACTAAGGAAGTGAAACTGATCAAATCACCTGTGCAAAATAATGAAAATATTTGTTGAGAAACACTGCCCTATAACTTTTGCGCAAACCAATCAATATACCAAAAATATGTAGTAGAATAAATTCCGGTCTAAACTGAGGAAGAAATTTGTGTTTTTATATTTTTTGGGGGGATATTATAGCAAAAAGTAAAAAATATTGCTTTTTTCTTCAAAATTGACGCTTTTTTTGGTTTATAGCGGAAATATAAAAACCGCAGAGGTGATCTAAAACCACCGAAAGAAAGCTCTATTTGTGGGACAAAAAGACATCAATTTTGTTTGGGTACAGCATCCCACGACTGCGCAATTGTCAGTTAAAGCGACGCAGTGCCGAATTGCAAAAAATGGCCTGGTCATTAAGGGGGCAAATCCTTCCGGGGCTGAAGTGGTTAAATAAACCATTTAGATTGGAATTTTTTTTTTTTAAAAAAAAGGTTCACTAAAACCCAAAACCAAATCTGTAATCTATTGCATCATACTAGTCCTTGGTGTGGTGCCTGCATTCGTTTTCTTTTTTCAAGCTTATTTTGCTTTATTTTCTCTTGGTAATCCTGCAGACAACAAACTTCATGTCTCTAGGTGGCTACATCACTCCTTCACTGAATCTATGGATGGAGCCATAGTTGTCACCCTAGGCTGCTCTCCTGATATGGACTCCAAACATTTATATCTGTTCATCTCCGTTAGATGGGGGGGCAGGGCAATAGATAGTATACAGAGGATAGCTAGGAAGGAATATATCCTTCGCTGCAACTCACAGGAAGTGACAAGGACCTTGCATTTCTGGCAGGATCAACAGGTATTTTCTGTATTAGCTGAAAATGTACATCACGTTCTAAAAGTGTCCTTGAGAAAAAAAATGTAAAAAAAATAAAAAGGGAATGCAACCACATCTATGGCTGTAAGCTACAATACATTACATTTTTGTTCTTGGGTTTATCTATCTTTTACTGCGACTGCTATATGTCATACAGCAGCCAGGACCGTGTGTATATACTCCACAAACCAACTCTCCGCTTTCTGATGAAAGTGTTTGAGCGACTCCCAAAACTGTGCCTATGACCCCTGATGTCTCATTAAAGAGAACCTGTCCAAAATAGTTTATGTCACGTAGGGGACTATGTGATACAAATAAAGTTTAAGTGAAAAAAAAAAAAAAAAAAAAAAAAGCGTAAGAAAAATAAAAGTTATACGCAAGCACTTTGAAACCTCCCCCAAAAATGTTTTGAGCCTGTCCTGCCTCCATGTAATGTACGCAAACAAATAGAAACACCCATAGGGGCACCTACGTGCAGTAAAAAAACATTGCTTACACTACACGTTACATAGTGCCACACATGCCAGAATAAGAGCAATCATTCTAGGGCCAATATTTACAGTTAACGCTAAACTGATGACCTGTAGGAGCTTTTAAAGCATAACCTATAGAAAACATAGGGTGCTGAAGTTCCTCGTCGTTTTTGCAGGCTTGCACAATTTTAAAAGCTGGACATGTTGGGTATTTACTAAGCGCAACCTCATCTTTTATATTTTACCCAAAATTAGGCAATATATTGCTTTTGTGTGCCCTAAAGTGAACTTTAGTGCAGGGATAGGCAATTAACGGACCTCCAGCTGTGTGCATGAATTAAAAAAAATAAAAAAATAAAAAAATAAAAAGAGAAAGAAGGAGCAAACTCCAGGCTGGTGTAAACTACTCACATGCAGTTTAGTCATGCTATTCTATAAACAGACAGAAAGGGAGGAGAAAGACTTTTGCACTGCTTATAAAGTGTAGGCTGTAAGGGATTATTAAAATTCAGCTTTTTATTTAAGCTGTAAGAGTATACCCTATTAAGGGTTAAAAAACACACACACACACGGCTTTATTCCACAGCTTCTTGTGTGTCATGGAATTAAAAAAAAAAAAAAAATAAGCAGTTCTGCAGTGACATCTCCCCACACACTTCATTGTAAAATTGCTGTAGGTCTATTTTTACTTCAATACATCTCATGGAAAGTGGGTACATTATGAAGCTTCAGTCGGTATTGTCTTATTCGCCACTCCCACATAAAACAAAGGCAATCTGCTCATATGCTCAGTGTTAGTGAGAAAACGTTAACTTTTTACAATTATCAATACTGCAGAACAATGCAAAGCTCTTGGAATGAATAATACACTGTACATTATGGAACAATACCTGGTCATCATCATTAATCACATGACGTGTGGGAAAAGTGTTCGGTGTGTAACAAGCATTCTATTGTTCTTTAAAAGTACCGGTATATGCCTGACAGGCAACCCACAGTGCTATCAATGCATTCTTCTCGTTATACAATTACCTGCCCGGTATTACCTTCAATCATCTGTAAAAAATCATCATAAAGTCCTGATGAAGGGGGGATTAGTGAGCCGAAACACGTTGGATCTACTTTCACACCTCCTTGGTGTGAAAAATAAAACCTTTACTTCATCTAGACTTGTGGAGCTCTCATTCTTATATACTCTTTAGGAGTAGCCTTTCAACCAGGGTGCCTTAAGGTATCTTCAGAGATGCCTTGGCAAAATGCCTAAAAATTGCATACAAGGTGGCGTGTGGATGAAGCCTGCCCTTTAGTTACACAAGGCCACAGGTTTTAATTATGCCCCATTACGACCTTCTAACTTCCGACCTCCTAACATCCAATGAAGTCTTAAAGCGGTTGTATACCCGCAAAAAAAAATTTTTTTTTTTCAACCCTGTAAAGCAAAAGGCATAATGAGCTAGTATGCACCGCATACTAGCTCATTATGAAATACTTACCTTAGAACAAGGCGTCGTCGGTATCTTACCTGGTCCACGCCGAGGGAGCTGTCATGTTGCCTCGGCGTGTCTTCCGGGTATCGCGGTTCCAGCGCTGTGAGTGGCTGGAGCTGCGATGTCATCACTCCCGCGCATGCGCGCAGGAGATTTCTTACCCGGCAAGGTCCGGCAGTTGCCGGGCTTCAGCCGAGAATCCCCTGTGCGCATGCGCCGATGCAGTCAGCGGCTCATAGCAAGGGGAATATCTCCTAAACCGTAAAGGTTTAGGAGATTTTTTTTTACCTACAGGTAACCCTTATTATAGGCTTACCTGTAGGTAAAAGTAAAAAAAATGACTATACAACCACTTTCAGTTGGGAAGGAAGATGTCCATCGCCTGTATAGCATCCTTGTTTGTCCCTCCCCTGCCTCTCTCCATCAGCCTTGGGGTCACATTAGCTAAACGATGAATGAAAAAAGTGAGGAGGAAAAGAAACACTGGAATACTTCGTACAAATTTGCAACTCTAGCTCTGGGGTCTCCTATGTGTATGGATGTTGCTGCATTATGTAAAACCATTAGACTCGTTTTTACATTTTAGGTTGGGGGTGCATCAAGATTTTCCATAATTTTAAAGGTTGCCTTGACTGAAAAAAAGTTTGAGAAACACTGCTTTTGAGTGCTCCTGGGATCTCTAGGAACACCCCAGTTTACAGACAGTAGCCTCCAAAAGATGGATTTGTTGCTGGATTATTCCTACTTCTTGGTCCAAAGTTCTACCAACATATCTTTGAGCATGCTTGCACAAAAGACAGAGCTAGTACTTCAGCTACCTCCTCTACTTTCCATTGTCCAACAGGTCAATGGCACTGGGAAAATTATTCCTGGCGTCCAGTCAGGTATGGACCAATACTTATCCCGGCCAAAAGGAAAAAACTCCAAAGCGTCTCTCAGCACAAAGCTATGGTCCACTCAGAAAACAAGCCCCAGTGGTCTACCCAAATGCATCAAAAGCCCTCAGGCCATAAATATTTTAAAAAAGA